>VZTJ01002464.1:57504-232276 GCA_013397795.1 Orthonyx spaldingii | reverse complement strand
CGAGCAGCTGCGGCGCTGGAAGGGCTCCCTGACCGAACAGGAGCCGGTGGCGCCGGGGGGCGGCCGCGGCCGGCACCGCGGCGCGGGGGGGTCCCGCGTCCGCTTCGAGGAGGGCGCCGTGTTCCTGGCCGCCTGCTCCAGCGGCGACACCGAGGAGGTGAAGCGGCTGCTGGGCCGCGGCGCCCGCATCAACACCACCAACGTGGACGGGCTGACAGCCCTGCACCAGGTACCGGGGCCGGAGGCGGCCCGGCTGCGGGTGCCCTCGGGCAGCACCGGGCCGGGACACAGCGGGACCTGCAGCCCCGGCCGGGGGTGTTGGTAAACAAAGTCCTCGGTACGCGTTGATCCGAGCCCCGTCCGGTGCGTTCAGCCTGTGTCTGAGCACAGACCGAGGTGGCTACAGTTGGGCAGCGGGATGTACCAACTTCTCACAGGCTTATTAAGCAGATTAATTAGCAAAATAAAGCGGGGGGCTGGTAGGGCTGCGGCCCGGCCAGGTGGCCAGTTAATTAATTTTTTTAAAACTTACGTTGTGATTGAGCTCTCCTGAAGTGACAGCAGTGCCGGGAAAATTTTCCGGGAGGAGTGTGGATTTTGCAAGGTCAGGAGTGTCTGGTCAGCTTTGTGTTGTGTTTTATCAGAGTTGCCTTGAAACTCCCCAAACTGCTCCTTGGCAGAGAGTGCCCCCATGGCCAATAAACAAGGTAGATTCTATTAATATTCATCCAAATGTGAAGATGGTACAAAGTGGTTGCAAGGAATTGGCTGCAGAGCAGTAAAGCCTTGACTGTCAAGAAACATGTGCTGTGTTCGATACATAGGTTTTGCTGCTCTTGTATAAATGAGCAGGAATGTGAGGGAAATGCAAAATTGCCACTCCGGAATATTGGGAAACCTGTTGCTGTCCAAGACTGATTGAGAATTTAGCAAGGCGTGTGAAATCAGTGTCCCAGATTGGTGCATCTGGTCAGTGAAATGAATCTGATTTGGATCCGGGCCAGCTTTGGGAAGAAAATTTTCTTAGCTCAAGATAGTGTGGATTAAGCATGTAGTGTAGCATCAGGAGTGGGGGGAAAAAAGCACAGGTCAGGAATAACATCTGGAAGTGATGTGTTTGTAAAGAATAGCATGTTAACAGCACAAATAGTAAGACAGTTCTTGAGATAATCAGGATTTCTTCTTCACTGGGCTGATGTTACTGAAGCGTTTGGGACATGTGCAAGGCGGTTCAGGAAATCGCTGGCTCCCAGCTGTCAGGGAACAAGGGGCAGGGAGATTTATTCATTTTGGTTTGGACTTGCAAACAGAAGTTGTGAAGCAAAGAGCATGCAAGCTTACAGACTTTCAAGTTGAATAAGACTTCAGCTGACAAAGCAGCGACCTTTGTAATGACTGGGCCTTTTTCTTGGTTATTTGTGGCATTTGGTACAGCAACAGCAAATAAACTGCCCTGTGTTAGTAATCTCCAGTACAGCACGTGTACATTTATTATCAGATAAATTAGTCCTGGAGACACTAGTAAGGACCAGCTACTGAAAAGCTGGTTATTCAAAGCATTTTGACAGCCAAGAAGGCTAAATTTCAGGTGGATACGTGGTAGAGTTGGGATGCCTTCATGAGGGCTTTCCAGCCAGGATGGGCTGTGATCCCCTCAGAAGGGTTGGATCTTGTCACCTGCTGATGTGGGCAGTGTGAGGTGTCTGGTGAAGTGTGCTGGACTCTGATGAGCTCAGCCAGGCCGCGCTCCTGGAGACCACGGCGAGCCACGTACTGACAGGCAGGCTGCAAATTGAATTCTGTGTACGTAAAGGATACAGAATTGTATCATATGTGCCTCAGGAGCACAGGATCTGGTGACACTGACCAGTAACACCTACGGCTTGGTACTTGGAGGAGCGCTGGGATAAGTGAGCAGTGGAGCAGATGCTGGCAGTACCAGCCAGCTGCTTATGTGAGGTGTTTCTTCACAAATTTGACAGGAAAGGAGAGTGACCTTACTGTGATTGGAATAAAAGCTTCATTCCAGTGTCCCATGGAAGTAATAACGTTTTTGCTGAAGAGTGACAAGATGTTTTTGCACACCCAAACAGAACAAATGTGGTTTTGTCAAACGTTTTGCTGTGCATGTGTCTCCTGAGTCTGTAAATCTCTATCAGATGAAAATGTTTATTAGCATGGTCGGGGATGTTGTTTTGAGTTCCTTTCACGGAACCTGTCCAAAATAGGTTTGTTTTCATGTTGCTTGGAGAATAATGCTGCCTATGGTCAAGTGTCAGCCGAGGCCAGTTAGATTGGGGGTCCCCAGAGCACTGGTTGACAACTGTAATGATGTAGTACATGTGAGGTTATTTAAATAACTTCTCTTAGTTTTAGAAACACAACAGGGCAGATGGTAGTGACAGTCTGCTCTTGTTTAATACCTGTGCAACCAAAAGGCCTCTCAGTGAGAAAGAAAATCCTACACATTGAAAAGAGCTGGTTTTGTTGACAGAAAGATCAGGTAAATTTTTTTCTTTGGGTAAAGAATTTAATATGTGAGACTTAAAGTGAGACTTGCTCTGGATGAGCAATCAGGCATTTTTGGGTAATGGAAGGGTTAACCAAGTCAATTGACTTAATTTGTCAGAGTCGGCAGCTGCTGCTACAAAACCTAAGACCAATCTTACAAATCGGGTTAGTTTGTTTGAAGTGCAGGGTGGCCCCAAATGTTATATGTGTTCACAAAGGTAAAATTACACTTTCTCTGGTATCTGGGCCACTATGGCTAAGACCCGTTGTGTACTTGCTGTGTGAGAAGCTGGCTTGGCTATTTATAGCCACAGAGCTGTATTTTGAAAATAACCTTTTAAATTACAAGTGGTGTTTCTGAGCCTGCAGCCTGTGTCATTGCCCTCTTTGGAGGCATCAGGTGCAGCACAGACCTGCACCACAGCCAGTGTCTGGAACCTGTAGGGTGGCTTCAGCTGTTCTCTGTCTACCTCAGTGCCCTCAGAATGCTGCTGGATGAATATCAACCCCGTATTTTCAGTGATTAACTTAGACCATATTCACTGAATTATTTTTGACAATGGTTTTGTGTCTAATGCAGAATGGAAAGGGAGATATTAGTTAATGTGAGTAAACATTTAGAAATCATCAAGAAAACTGCTACCAGTTGGTGAAATAAACTGTTGCTGGCAGTTGAACTTCTCTGGTGTTTGCAGGTGGTGGGAAATAGGTATGAACTGCTCAGCTGTCTCCTGGGTGACGGATAACCCAAAGAGTAAACTTGTATGAAAATTGAGTCTTCAAGGAAAAACATTCTGCTTCTTCTAGTTGGAAAAGCATCTCCCAGTGTAATAATAGCAATGCTTGTTTGTCTTCAAGGACTGGGTCACAAAGGATGACAGCAAAGATTGTTTATCCTCTGACTGCCCTTTGATGATTTACTCTCTGTTTCCCTTTGGCCTGTTCCAAGGAGAAGTGAGTTGCACATGAAATAAATCCTGTGTCATTTACAGTACTCTGCAGTACCTTGGCGCTTGCTGTTGACTTTGTTTTCAGGTGCTGGGTGCCTGTGCTAATTCAGGAGCTGTCTCCTCAGTAGTCAGGTACTTTGTGCAGTGACTCTGGGTTAGGTGGAGGTTGTTTGTTTTTCCTCCTTCTGAGCCAGAGCTGTCAAACTGCAGGCATGTCTGGTTGCTCCTCAGAACTTTATAAAGTGACATTCGTGTCAAAAGGTTTGGGCAATTTTCAGTTGCTGCTCAGCAAATTTGCCCTTTCCTCATACAGGTTGTGTGCAGCTGTAACAAAGCAGGAAGCAGCAGAAATTTTGGACAGTCCAGAAACCACACAGGGGTAATAGAGAGCACACTGCCCCATCACAGCAGACTGGAGACTGTTGGAAGAGTCAGTGAGGTGCTAACACTGGAACAAAATCTGGCAACTGAGGGGAAGGAACAAAGGATTCCTCTGTGAATTGGTGCGTTTGCTGCTTAGGACATCACAGCTGGAGAGAATGGAGCAAAGGGTTGGAACTGCAGTGTGGCTGAAGCAGCCTGGGTTTGTTTTAGAGGATAACTGTTACAGATCCGACAGTCATTATGCACCCAGAGTACTCCTATGGCCACAGCTGCCAGGAGAATCATGGAATCACAGAATCACTGAGGTTGGAAAAGCCCTCTAAGATCGTTGAGTCCAACCATTCCCCCACCACTGCCGTGTTCACCACTAAACCACATCCCCAGGTGCCACAACTGCACCTTCTGAACACTTTCAGGGGTGGTGACTCTTCCATGCTGGGCAACCTGTGCCAGGGACTGACCACCCTTTTGGGAAGAAAGTTTCCATAATATTCAACCTACACCTCCCCTGGCACACCTTGAGGCTGTTTCCTCTTGTTCTGTCCCTGTTCCCTGGGAGCAGAGCCCGACCCCCCCGGCTGCCTCCTCCTGTCAGGGAGTTGTGCAGAGCCAGAAGGTCCCCCCTGAGCCTCCTTTTCTCCAGGCTGAGCTCCCGAGCTCCCTCAGCTGCTTCTTGTGTTCCAGACCCTTCTCCAGCTCCCTTCCCTTCTCTGGACACAAAATTTCTTAATCGCCAAAAGGTAACAGCCAGTCTGTGCCTTGAAAGGGGAGGAGATAACACAACTTACAGTGGCATAAAAACTCTGGAATGAATGTTCAGGTGCCCCATCTTTAGGGCATCACAGCTGTGGTTTATGGTGGTTCAGCTTCTGATCTTTAAATTGGTGATGATAACATCATAAATCAGGCTGCATTTTTTAAGATTGGGTGGCTGCATTGCCTAAAAATACATTCATTCCTGGAATAGAAGGTTATCTAGGGAGAGTCATACCTTTCCCACTGCCCTGTGCAGAGTTCCTTTTTGAAGGTGTTCTTCTGCCAGGAAAAACAGAAGTTGCAAGTTTCTTGTGCTGCATGTAATGCTGCTTATCAAAGTGAAATATGGCACTGTCAAAAATAGGGTTTATCACTAGGGTGAGTGAAATGGAGTTTTTGGGTTTCAGTTATAAATGAGAGTTCAGCAGCATGTATCATCCCACAGTGCTCTGAATAAAGTGAGAGAGCTTGGAAGACGCCTACAATACACAAGGAATTTATTAGACAAAATAGTTAAAATCTGAAGTGCTGTTTTATCAACCTCATGCTTTTATTTTCTTGCTTTTGGCTTGCTCAGTCCCTTTTTTTGCCATGATGTTTTGTCCCTGTAGGTTCAGTTGTCTGCATCTCTATTTCCAAGCAATCTCCTGAGTGGGCAGAATTAACTCTAGACTACACAAACTAACCTTGAGCTGCAGTTAGAGCCTGGGAGAGCTGCTACTCCTGGCAGCAGGGCTGGAAACCTTCCCCTGGTTTGGTTTGGGGCACTTTCAACTGGTTGGTTTGGCTTCTGGAAACCGAAGACAACCACATCATTTACTCACTACTGGGTGCTTGGGAGGAAACTCTGCGTTTTAGTAAGTAGATGGGTATTTGGGAGGGGAAATGGGCATCTTCATTGCTTCCTTCCTCAGCCTCTGTTTATCCTATACAGTGACTCCATGCGTCAGGCTCTGCTGCTCCCCATAAACACTGAGCAAGGGAGCTGGTGGGATTTGCAGTAACAACTTCCTTCATGGCAGCAGCTGGAAGTGCTGACCCTGGTCCCTTAGTGCTGCCTGTGGAAAAGTTCTCACCTCCACTTGAGATGCTGGGCAGTCTGGAGTTCTGGCCCCACATGGAAAGCTCATTTGGAAAGCAAAGGTATTTTAGGGAAAGCTTGTTGTGCCTAATGTGTGCTGAAAGCTTTCTGACTTGTGCAAATGAAATTCTTGAGCCTGCATCAGAGGTGGAGACAAGTTTTCCATGCTGCATACTTGTCTGAATCAACACGGTTTGATAAGACTGAGAGCCAGGTCAGCAAAAATGCAGGAATGAGCAATGAATGCAGTGCCTGGACAGTCCCTGCTCCAGCAGCATGGGTCCTGCAGCTCCTCCTGGCATGGCTGGAAACATTCAGTGTTTGTGCTCAAACATTCAGTACATTCTTGTGCAGAACTCTCAGCTGTAACCTAGATGAAACTCCTGTCATCCTGGCATTATTTTTTGCAATTTATAATGCCTCTTGCTTATTTTGATGGGGAGTGTTTGGGCTGAGATCTGTTTCTATTTCAAACAGTTTTAGAGGTTTAGAATTCAGACTATGTACTGCGGGGCTTGTGAGACATCTCAAGTGCTGTGTTTTGTAATATACTGAGATAATAACTGACTAATATTAAAATATAGGACTTCTGAATTGGAATGCTGGCTCCCAATTGAGGATTATTATATACCATAGGTCAAAAAGGCCTGTCAGACTGTGCATATTAGAGCAATCAGTTTTAAGAAGGTTGGGAGAGGGGAATATTACATAAGTGGTTGTATAAATTGATATTTTATTCTTTCTAACTTTTGAATACAAATGAGGGCAGGTGGAGCATTAAATATTCTGAAACGTGGTTTTTAAAAAATCGTGTTTGTGCAGGGGGTTGGAGTTAAAAATGACGGAAAGACAAACTCAGAGCCTTTCAGGGGAACGGCAGCCCACCTGGTGATAATGGTATGGCCCCAGCAGAGTGAGAGTGCCCAGTATAAATCCCAGGATCTGAGTCTGCAGTTTATTTTCAGCTGTCCTTCTAAAGGGAGGTGCCACAGCTGTCCCTGCAATCTCCTTTCTTGGGCTGCAGCAAACTGATCTGCACGGGGAGGAAAGGTGCAGCTCGCGGGAGGAGCTGGGCTACGGGCCTCAGCAGGAAAACTTCACTTGCTGAAAGTTTTGAGACCAGATTGGACAGGGCTTTGAGCCTGGTCTAGTGGAAGGTGTTCTCATCCATGGCAGGGTGTTCAATGAGATGAACTTCAAGGTCCCTTCCAACCCAAACCAGCTTGTGATTCTATGAAGGAATGATTTGGTGGGGATTTAGGTGCCTATTTTCATGGGGCTCACTTCAGCATGAATGGAATTAAGAACAAGCTCATGGTGAGTGTAGCCTGTCCAGGCCTGTGCAGAGATGTTTCAAGCTGCTGTGATCTCGAAATGAAGGCAGTGGGACCCAGAGTATGGCTGTGGGATGAAGCTCCAACCTGCACAGCTTCAGGGAACCAAATTTTATTTCCTCCCTCCACTCCAGAGATGTCCCACCTCTTACTGTGGTGAAACACAACCTTTCTTAAATACTTAATTCTTAAAATGTTTTTCAGAGGAAATGTGCTTTTCTAGATTTCCAGACTAGTGAGCACAATACCACGCATTGCTAACAGCCAGATTCTGGGAGTCAGGCTTCCCTTTTCACATCAAACTGTTGACAATCAAGGACATCAAAATTCCTGATGTAGACACCTACGTAATTTCTCATGACAGTTTTCATTCATGATAATTACAATGTGCAGTACTTGTGAATGATTAGTATTTTAGAAAATACATCTGTGTGTTCTCTTGTTAAATATTCTCCTGTTACACAAATTTTGGAAAAAATCGGTCTCCTTCCAGCTTTAAACTCCAAGCTTAAATATAGGCTTTGCTGCTCTGAAAACAACCACAGTAACTGAAAACTCACTCTTTAAGAGTAAATGGTATGATTTGTTTTTCTTTAATGCTGGATTGTTTGGGGGTTTTGTAGCTTGTTTCCTGTGGCTGGACAAAATAGAACATTCTGAACTTGTAGGAGTCTCACTGGAAATGTTTTTATAATACAATAAGCTGACCTTGCAGAGGGACACAAGCAGCTTCAGTGTTGCTTTTCCAGCATTCAGCCGTGCTCATAAATCTTTGTGAGATGTACAGAATGCAGAGTGACCACCTGCCATTAGCTTTTTATGTGTCCCTGCCTTTTCAGGGTAAAACTAAACCTGGCCCCTGTCTGATCCCCCAAGCTGGAGCATTGATTTGCCACAGGGATTGCTCACCATCCATTTCTGGAATCTCTCTGAAGCCACCTCCTATTTATAATTTGTCATTCCCTGCTGTTATCAGTTAATGCAATTTTGTATCAAAGACTGATGGTTTTTTACATCTGAATTGCTGCAATAGCAGCAAGTCCTAGTCCAGGCTTGTCTAAGCACAAGTGCTGGCTTAGCAAGGGGACTCCAGCAGTGGTTTAGGGGAGTGAGGTGACTGTGTGTGGGCTCTGCCCAAACCTAGCTTATGTCTGTTTAGTTTGGACCTGTAAATATGGTAGCATCACCCAGAGGAATGTAAACCAGCATGAAGCTGGTAGGGCCCACACAGGGAGCTGCTCCCAGTTCACCACACAGGCTTTGTGCTGGAATTGAAGCAGCCAGAAGTGCTGCTGGTTTCATTCTGAAGTCAAAGTATGAAGCATCTTCATCTTCCAGGATTTCAATTCATATGGATTGTCAGCCTTACCCAAAAAGAGTATTAATTATAAATTATCTTAAGTGACGATTTTAAAAAGGGAGAACTTTTATTTAAAAAGCGGCTTTTTACACAGGCAGATGGCAATAGGACAAGGAGGAACAGTTTTAAACCAAAAGTGAAGAGATTTAGATTGCATATTGGGAAGAAATTCTTCCCTCCGAGGGTGATGAGGCCCTGGCACAGGTTCCCCAGAGAAGCTGTGGCTGCCCCATCCCTGGAAGTGTCCAAGGCCAGGTTGGACGGGGCTTGGAGCAACCTGGGACCGTGGAAGGTGTCCCTGCCCATGGCAGAGGGTGGGACTGGACGAGCTTTAAGTTCCCTTCAAACCCAAACCAGCCTGGGATTCTATGGTCTCTGACAATTTGATACTTTATGTGAGACATGTAGATAGGGATTTCCCCCTTGGAAGAGTGCTGGGACAGGGGAACTCTGATCCAGCTGGCTGTGAGTGGTGTGGCTTGCTTTAATTGTTTTGGTATACCCAAATACATATATATATGTATATGTATATATTTATGTCATTGCTCTGAGTTATATCATTAGCAGAGACCCTGCCTGTATCAACAGAAATCATCAGAATATTTACCTTAAGTACTGTTGTTGTACTGGAGAATGAAATTTTCTAAATTTTTGTCTAACAAGTCATTTTTTCTACCCCATTTGCTCTGTGGTTTCTGTAAGTGAGACGACATACTCAGCGTAGACAAGGGTAGATGTTTTTGTGGGTAACAGCTAAATCTGAGTAACTGGTTGCATTAGTAGAACCAACACATGTCCGTCCTGAGCCTGGGCAAGAGTCTGACTGCACCAGTGACAGCCACACAAACACTTCACACTTGCCAAGTGTCTGATTTAATTTTTTTTTCGAGTGCTGTGAACATACCAGTAGTAGTTTCTGTGCTACTGAACCCCAGGCCCTTACTTGAGCCTTTTAGTGAATATCACAAGTGATGTTGGTATGACTGACATGTTGCATTAATGTAACCATTGGTGTTACCAAAAATAATTACACTGGCCAAGATGCTTTCAAAGCAACTTGATGGCAGTGAAATGCTGCGTTCTAGCCTCTTACCAGCTCATCTTCTATTTTTTGTACAAGATGTGGGTTTTAAGAGCCTACAGCAAGTATTTCAAGCAGAATTATGAATTCTGGGCTGAAATAGCTCTGTAGAACAGAGGTAGAAAGAGCTGCTGACTTGCTTCTGAAGGAGACAGCGTCTGGGTTGAACCTCTAAAGCTGATTCCATCACGTGATGCTGGATTTCAGTTCTTCCCTGGCTTCGTGCTCCTTCCTTGTGTTCTCAGAAAGCCAACTGATCTGCTCCATGCTTCAGCCAGCTCGACTTAGTGCGGGCTGTTGTTCTCATCGTGCCCTTTTAGGGGAATCTGTGTACCCTGCAAGGCTTTGAAAGGTAGAAATTGTGTTCAAAGGGACTGTTTCAAGGACTTTTGAGAGGCAGAAAGTCACTGTTGAGTTGTAGAGTCTCTTCCAGACAGTTGTGTGGATAGTCCGTAGAAGCAGTTTATTGTGACTGTCTGGCCTCTGTCCCCTGCTCTCCCTGGGAGCTTGGCAGGTCGTTTGCTGCAGAGCTGCTTTCCAGCCAGCTGCTCCAGTCTGTGCTGGTGCAAGGGCTGCTTCTGTCCCGGGACAGGGCACTGTTTGCTGCTGTTGTCCTTCATAAACCCTCCGTCAGGCCCTTTGTCCAGCCTGTGTAGCTCCCTCTGGGAAAGATCTCCTGCCCTGGCCATGCCAGCAGTTTGATATCATCTGCGGACTTGGTGAGAGTGCTCTCTGTCCCATAATTGGTGTTAGTCGAGTTTGTTAATGAAGACATGGATTTGTATTGACCCCATATCAGCCCTGAGGGATGCTGCTGGTAATCAGCTGCTGGCTGGACTTTTTACAGCTGATCACCTTTTGAGCCTGATATTCTTGCCAACATCAGTAATCTGCTTCTGCAGTCCAGCTCCTGCTGTTGGAAATACTGCCAGAGATCGTGTCAAAGGTGTACCACACTTGCTCTCCCATCCTCCACGCAGGCAGCTTGGAGGGCAATCAAGTTAGGCAAGATTTGGCACTGGTAAATCCACACTGGTTGTTCCACTGCCACCTCCTGCTGGAAATGGCCGTTGGGAAGATGTTCCTACACAGCCTTTCCAGGGGCTACAGTGAGACTGAGAGGTCCAGTGTTCCCTGGATCCTTCTAACATTGTGAGGTGGTGTTTGCATGTCATCAGGCCTCCCTTTGTCACCATGACCTGTGAAAGTTGACAGTGATTTGCAGTGACTGCAACCAGCATCCTCTTAAGCCATGTCTGCATCTCACCTGGTCTGGAAAGTGGTCCAAGGTCATTCCTTCCCCCTCATTCCCTGGGTCGGGGCTCTGGTGCTGCAGAGTGCAGCCAACAGGACACATCTGTGTTTCCTGGACCTGCACTTAGTCCGTTCTCTCGAGCGCATGTCTGTGCTGTGGGACCAGGGGTGTCGGCTGGAGCGCTGTTGGAGCTGTGGGCCTGCAGGAGCTTCAGCCATACCTGCCTCTGACTCCTCGCAACAACTGTCAGACATTCGTAGAATCACAGAACTATGGAATGGTTTGGGTTGGAGGGGCCCTTAAAGATCACCTTGTTCCAGCCATGACAGGGACATTTTCCACTAAACCAGGTTGTTCAAAGCCCTGTCCAACCCGGCTTTGGACACTTCCAGGGTTGGGACACTGCAGGGCTGTGCATGCAAACTGACCATTCCTCAGGTGTTTTCCTGATTTCCTTATCTCCCTGATTTTCTCCTCCCCCAGCCCTGTCCCCTCCCACCCCCACTCCCCTTCTAAAAAATGTAAATTTTGTGGTGAAGTCCCTGCTGGGAGGGAAATAGGAGATGTTCTTTTCACTTGACTTGTCCCTTGGTTCTTCAGCATTCAGTCCTGCAGGAACACGGCCAGTGAACAGTTGCAGTTGTCTCATACCTGTGGTGCCTTCCCTACTTTTTGGTGCAAACTTGCACAGCAACTTCACTGACAATTCCCAATGCCTTGTCTGTCAGCAGTGGTTCAGTTCTAAGATGTGTTGTGACCTCTTTTCTTCAGGAGCAGACACGCAATCAGAAGTGCTGCCAGGTCATGTCTCCTAAGAGAGATGATGACTGCGGATTTCTGTTTTCTACTACCACTTTGGTAAATGCTTCTTCCCCATCCTGCAGCACAGACATCAGTGGCTCTTAAGGTTGGATGTATTCTCTTATTGAACTTGGCTGTCTTAATTTTATTAATGGGCTTAGCAATTCCTTCCAGTTGCTGAGGAATGCTTCTCGCTGCTCCAGTGTGCTGATACTGTAGGAAATGCTATAAAGCTGAACAGACGTTTTTGGTTTGTGAGCCCACATTAGTGGAGCCCTTTCTACTTTCAGTCCAGCTACCAATTTAATCACTGCTGCACTTCAGATATTAACTGTTGCTCAGTGCCATTTGAATATGGAAGGGGGATGCAGGAGGCACCGGGTAGGGACTGGACTCTGGGGAGGATGTGTTGCCTGTAAGCGATGGCTGCTCAAGACTGAACAGCCAGAAGTCAGCAGGCTCAGCTTGGTTCTTGCAAAAAGAATGTCTTAGTCCCACTTTGCTTAACCTCAGCACTCCACGGGCTTGTGGCAAGTCAGACAGGGCTGTCCAGTCCCATGTGCCCGATTGATGCATGTGCCACTCCGGGGAGCTGAGTCTGAGTAGCTTCTAGTGCCACAGCTTGGTGCAGGCAAAGCCCTGCTCCTGCCCATGGGTGAGGAAGCTGGACTGGTAGGTAGGAGTCAGCAGCTCCCGGGGTTTGGAGACCAGCAAGCAGGGCAGTGAGGGGACAGCAGGGCTTGGCAGCTGCAGTCCTTCCCTTGGACCAAGTGGGACAGCCTCTGGCTAGGAGGGGAAGGAACCAGTGAGGATAACAGCCCTGTTTGACAGCTTGTAGCTCTGTGTTCCATTGGATAGTCCTGGGTGGGGACTGTTTCTTTGCTGTTCCTGGGCAGTTCCACTGTGTGCTGGCTGCTCTGCATCCCCAGGGTGTGTGTGCTGCTCCAGGGCTGCCCAGATGCTCTCTGGACCCAAGAGCTGCTCTGGGGGTTCAAACTGTCCTGCTGTTGAGCTTGTTGCCAGGCCCTGTGTCGCTTGCCTACCCACTGCCATTTGTTTCCCAGACCCTCTGTCACTTCTCTTAATCTAATTCATTCAGTGGAAAACTGAAAAGCAATAGAGTACCACCAGGTGCTCAGGGGCTTCACTTTTTATCCAGGTGCCCTGGGGGCCAATAAGGCCAGTGGTGTCCTGGGGCGCATTGGGAAGAGCAGTCCCAGCAGGTCAGGGAGTGATCCTGCCCCTCTGCTCAGCCCTGGTGAGGCACACCTGGAGTGCTGTGTCCAGCTCTGGGCTCCTCAGGGCAGCAGGGATGTGGAGCACCTGGAGCGGGGCCAGCACAGGCTGTGGAGATGAGGAAGGACCTGGAGCATCTCCGTGCTCAGGAAAGGCTTGAGGGAGCTGGGGCTGCTCAGCCTCAAGGGGAGACAGCTGAGGTGGGATCTCATTCCTGTCTGTCAGTGTCTGCAGGGAGGGCTCAGAGCAGGGCCCAGGCTCTGTTTCCTGGGGCCCAGCACTGGCACAAGAGGAATGAGCAGGAACTGATGCCCAGGAAGCTCCACCTGGACATGAGGCAGAACTTCTTCCCTGGGCAGAGATTGAGCCCTGAACAGGCTGCCCAGAGAGGATGTGGAGTCCCCCTCACTGGGGATATCCCAGATCCGTCTAGACATAATCCTGTACCATGTGCTCTGGGATGACCCTGAGCAGGGAGGTGGCACCAGAGCCACTGGAGTCCCTTCCAACCTGACCCATCCTGTGACCCTGTGATCCCCAGTGTGATCCCAGCTGCACCTGAGGTGCTGCTGTGGACAGAGGTTCTCAGGTGTTGGTGTGTCAGTCCTCTGTGCAGAGGCTCCGGGCATGAACCTTCCAAATTTCAGATTGGATCACCCACACCTCTCCTGGGATCTGCACCCATTCCCTATTCCCACACACATGGATCTGGAAGGTGGGATGTACAGGGACAGGTGGGTGCATGAGGACAAGCATCTTTGCTGCAGACAAATAGTACTTCTGCAATCATGTACATGCTGGATCTATGAAACGGGACTTCCAGTAAAGAAAATTGGAAAGTGATGATTTAGTGGAATTTAAATCCTAATTATTTCAAAATGAAAAGAATGATATATTGTTCCTTGTGACATAGCATCTTTTATATGTCATAGCCTGTGTGCATTCTGCTCTCTATCATAAATCACTATAACAGCTATGTGCTCTATCCAGGGAGCACACAGTGTCCATTTTTGGGGTTTTTTTTGTTGGTTTTTTTTTTTTTTTTTGGAGTGTATTAGGAGAATCTGAGTCTTGGATACAGCTCAGCAAAATAGTTTCAAATGACAAATCTGTCCCAGTTTGGGCATTGTGTGCTGAATAATTTTGTAGTGTTTCTCAGTGATACCAGGGCTGTGTGCCTTCAGTCTTTCCTGTACAAAGATCTCTTAAGATTAAGAATTAAAATTCAGTTTTCTGATCTTTCCTAAGCTGTAGTATTGACAGAAGAAGTTCCAGAACTGCTCAGGTGAATAAAAAGCGTCAGGTCTTCAGCATCAGCTGAAATTGGCACATGAAGTCAGTGAGCTATTATCTATTGTGTATAATGTATCACTTAAAGCAGCTACCAGGGGATGTCAGGGGGAAGTGACAGTTTCCAAAAGGGAGTCCAGGAAGAACCTGGGAAGTGATGAATCCAAAGCAGGCAACAAGCATGTGGAGAGGAGAAACCTGGTGGAGATTGTGTGTTTGGATTTCAAAAACACTTTTGACAACATCCCTCTACAGAAGCTCTAAGAAACAAAGCTGTTGTGAAATAAAGAGATCTTATTGATGAATTACTGTCTGAAAGAGAGAAAACAAAGACTGGCAGTAAAGGATCCATTTGCAGGAGGAAGGAGAGTTACCCTGTGCATCTGCTCTGGAGGCTGTGCTGCTATGCCCACCTTTATGTGAGACAGGAAAGGGAATATAGGACGAGGTCACAGTTTGCAAAGGTTTCTGCACAGTCAGGATAATGAAGGAGCTGGCCCTGAAGGGTGTCAGTATTGGCCAATTTGCTGATAAAATGGCTGGCAAAATTTGGTCTGTAAATGGGGAGCAACATTAATGGGGAACCGGTGGCTTTCAATCCAGCTGTCACTGGCTGGAAAAACTTGTTTTGTGTGCACGTGTAGATTAGTATGTGCAGTTCTCTTTCTTTTCTACCATCTCAAAAAAAAAAAACAAAAGTAGTTAAGGGAAAGAGACAGGAAATAATAGTAAGGTCATCAAAGTCATGGAGTGGTTTCTATACCAGGAAAGAAAAACTTCTGCAATTCCTTCTGACTGACAGAAAGCCACAAGCACAGATATGATAAAGGTATCCAAATTATATGTAAAAATGACATTAGGGATATTTGGGTTTTCCCACAAGGAAGAATTTAAGGACATCAGAGTTTTAAAACAAATACTTTCTCTCATCCAGTGTAAAATTCAGCTGTGGAACTAATTGCTTTAGGACACAGCTCATGCCAAAAGCTTCAATGTGTTCAGAATCTGCATGGTGGGTAAAATTCTAACTGTGTAAGTTAAGCTCTGGATTGCCAGGCTATAGGATGGGTGGAACATAAAAAGAGTAATTAAAAAACCATTATTTATTACAGATGAGAGTCAAGAAGAGAAAATAAGATAGGGGAAAACTAGTAAGGCCAAAAACCTTCTCAAACGTTAAAGGAAAAGTTTTAAAATCAAAATCCAGTGCTTTTTAGAGGGTTCAGTAATGCTATCCTGCAGAAATGGTGGCAATTCTGCTTTGTGTTTAGTGGGCAATTTTATTGAACTGGGTAACTTGCTGCAGTGGCATGAAGGTTATGTTTCATAGCGTCCTGTAAACTAGAAGGAATATGTGTATATGTGGGATCTCACCTTGCTAACCTTGGAGGTTTTGAGCATTTTTCTCTTCCTGGCTCTCAGTAGTCTGAACTGATAACGTCTGACTGAACATAGCATCGAGATGTTCATGCAAGGGATGGATTTCCTCTTTTCTTCATCAGCTGTACTGGCTTTTCTTTTCATTCTTGGATGATTGACAAACAGAATTTGACCTTCACAGCCCTAAATGGCTTGTCTTTTAAATGGATATCACTTGAGTCATTCTGAACAAGCATTCCCTTGTGCTGAAAAAGATAAGTGGTAAATGTGTCTGTCTCTCGATGAGAGACTTCAGGGCTGTGCCAGCCTGTACAGCAACAGAGCCAGGGTTTGAACTTCAGAGCATATTACACGAGTTATTTTTGTTCCCTTATATTAATAGCTGCTGTGGAAGCTGCCCTGTGGTTACGGCCAAATCCTGTCTTACAGTTACTCCAAGTATTGGCTTCTTTACAGTCTACAGCTCGGCCCTCAAAAATCATTCTTTTGCATTTTACTTTAGGTACTGTTAATCTGTAAGAAAATCGTTCAATGTTGCAGGAAGTGAACAAGGAGCAAAGAATTGATTGTAGCCCTTGGGAGGGGATCCATGTGCCGGCAGCATACCCAGCTTCCTGCAAATTGTGCTTGGGATTTCAATTCAAGCCCTGGCCTAAACAAGAAGTGCTGCATCTTTTAAATTGCGGTGTTGTGGTGATGAAACAAACCTTCAGAGTCTTGGAGATTTGGGGATGCCTACTGTTGACAAAGCTACTAGCTTCTTTTTATAATTTATTTATTTTAAATATAGAATCATGGAACCATTAAGTTTGAAAAAGACCTCCAAGATCATCATGTCCAACCTTTGACCAGTCCTCTTGTCAGCCAGACGAGAGCACTGAGTGCCTTGTCCAGTTGGTCCTTAAACACCTTCAGGGATGGGGACTCCACCACCTCCCTGGGCAGCCCCTTCCAATGCCTGACCACCCATTCTGTGGAGAAATTCTTCCTGATGTCCAACCTGAACCTCCCCTGGTACAGCTTGAAGCTGTTTCCTCTTGTGCTGTCACTTTTTGCCTGGGAGAAGAGGCCAACCCCTGTCCTGCTAAGGTGTTGCTTTGGCCTGGTCTCAGTCTCTAACCATTCACCCCTTCTCCAGTCTGTCTAAGCTGGTTTCCTAATGCTTTGGCTTCTTGGAGCAGTGCTCGTTCTGTGGTAGGATGCTGAAAGCTGCACCTCTTCTGCTGCCATGTATTTGGCCTTTTGCTGTTTGCCCACAAACCAGACCGGGCTGTCTCGGTGATGAGGGCAGATGGCTGCTGTTGGAGAGTTCCAGATGCAGCTGGAAGAGGTCTTAGAAACCCTTCTAGTTCAGTCCTCTGCACTGAGACATGACCAGGTTTATCAGAACTTTTTAGAAAAGACAGTTAATTAATCCATTCCTGAACACCTTCACAAAGTGCTTGTCTGCACCTCCCCCAAAGCCGAGCAGCCCCAGTGTCTGGCAGGCTCGGTTGGAGCCATGGGTGATGTGCTTCCTGCTCCAGCTGCACCCCACTGAGTCATTCAGGCAGCCCTCAATTACCCGCTGGGGACCAGAGGAGGGCATGGAAATGCTGGATTAGAAGCAGTGGTGTCGGTCACTGATGCTATAACAACAGTTAGTCAGTGAATGCTGCCTTGGAAGGTGCAGACCCCAAGGAAGCGGCGTGGGGCCGGTGGGAGCTGCAGCACAGCAGTGCTGGGCCTGCTCTCGCCTCGGCAGTGATGCCCAGTGCTGTGTCCTTTATCCTCTTGTTTTGCCTGTAGATTCTCCCACCTCAACGTAGCAATGTTCCCGTTTTGCTTCATTGTAAAAATGTTTGTGAGAGACCCTGTTCATGAAAGGCTGGGCCCTGCTCTCTGGAGCTCTTCACCTTCTCCGCTTTGGTTTCATCTCGCACCAGTAAAATGTGACCTCTGATTCAGTTTTTGCTGAACAGGAGGGACAGAGTTGGGCCTCGTAAGTCTGTGCAGGTGGGACTTTTGGAGGAGTGTTCCCACAGCTCAGGGACTTGCAGGCTGTGGATTCCCTACCCAGCCCCATCCCTGCTGTGCAGCCGCAGTGGGTTGGGATAGCAGCTGTGGGGAGCAAATGTGGGACTAATGCCCTGATTTCCCCAAACCTTTTATAGCTTGTTCTCTTTTTATCTTTCTGAAATCTTCAGCCAGTTTTTTTTCCCCCAAGGAGTTTATTTCTGTGGTACCCTACAAATAGCATAAACCATATTTGTGATGCCACAAAAATCTATAAGAAATACTGCTGGAAAATGGGATAAGTTGTTTGGGGTTTTTGATTTTGGAATGGGTTTTGTTTCTTGTTTTGGTTTGGTGTTTTTCATTTTTTAAGCTGCGCCTTTTCTCATTCATTTCTCATTCATGTCTCTCATATCTTTTTCAGTTGTGGAGACTAGAATTTCTTATGATACTGAAAATCTGGTGCATTATATAGAGGCCTAATGATATTTTATGGTTTGTTTTGTTTCACTCCAAGTAATTTCTAGAATTTGCTTTGATTTCTGAGCTTGGAGCTGATGTTTTCCTTCAGCTATTTGTTACAATCCTAAGAGCTTTTCCCTGAACTCAGTAATAAGCTCAGAGTCTTTCATTTTGTTTCATGATGTTAGGTGTATTTTGTGCCTGTGATTCACTCTACAGTGATCTGCACTGCGTTTCATCTGCTGTTTTATCCACAGTTGCTCAGTACTGTAAGATTCTTCAAGTTCATCCTTTGCTTTACTTCTTGAATAGTTTCACCAGCAAACTTCACCTCATTGATCACCTCCTCTTCCAGGTCCTTTATGTAGCACATTTGGTAGCATAGACCTCGGGGCAAAGCTTTCTACAGATCTCTCCAGGAAGAAGCTCTATCACATCTCTGGTCTCCCCATCATAAAAATACATTTAATTGTGTCAGGATCTTCCCTCTTACCTGGGCAGCTCAGTGGCTTCCGGAGCCACAGTGAGGGGCCTGGTGAGAATCCTTTAGAAAGTCTTTGTGGATAGACTCATAGAATCTCTGGACTTGGAAGGGACCCACAAGAGTCATCAAGTCCATGCCCTGGTTCTGCACAGGACAACCTAAAAAATCACATTATGTATCTGAGGTGAATGTCATATATCATCTGAATCTTCCTTGTCTTCATTCTCATTTACCCTTCAAAAGACTCCAGTGGCTTTCTTTCACATGGTTTCCCTCTGTAAAAGCCGTAGTGGATCTTTTCCAAGATGTCACAATTTCTTATATATCTGCTCTTCTGCACTGTACCATCCACTAACGTGACCCCAGCAGCTTGGCGGTTCTTGAGTTTGGTGAAATCTTTCCCTTTCTCCATTCCAGAAGTTTTCTCACTTCTCAGTGACTCTTTCTTTCTATCTTCTTAGCCATAGAGTGACAGACTTGTTGTTTGTCCTTTTGTCTGGTGCTACACCAGAGGAGGTTTAGGCTGGAGATCAGGAAAGGTTCTTCCCCCAGAGGGTGCTGGGCACTGCCCAGACTCCCCAGGGAATGGGCACGGCCACGAGGCTGCCAGAGATCCAGGAGTGTTTGGACACTGCTCCAGGGATGCACAGAGTGGGATTGTTGGAGTGTCTGGGCAGGGCCAGGGATTGGGCTGGATTATTCCGGTGGGTGCCTTCCAGCTCAGAAGATTCCATGATTCTGATACACGTAGCCTTGATGTGGTTTCCAGGAGTGTTGCCCAGGCAGTCCTGCTACCCAAGCAATCCTGTTGTCCAGCTCCTGTTCCAAGCCATGGAGTTTCTGGAGCCTCCCCTGGCTGTGCACCTGCCCTGCCTGCAGCGGGGAGCTCAGCTGCATCCCATGGCCATCACCACCCACCCAGCCCTGTGCCTGAAATCCACCTGCTCATGGCCTTGCTCTTGCTTCAGGTTGGAAACTCAGCCTGTGACCAGGGGTGCATCCATAGTCTTGGGAATCTGCAGTCATGGTCCAGTGAGACAAACCCATGATTGCTCTCTGAGGGATCATTTCACTGCTTCCTCTTGTGAACTCTTCCTTAACAGCTGTTACAGAGATGGGACTGCATTGGGATCCCTCTGAGTCTTCCTGTGTGATGCTCTTTGTGTCTCTTTACTCTTCAGCAGAAATCACAGAATCATAGAATGGTTTGGGTTGGAAGGAGACGTTGAAGACCCATCTAGTTCCAACCCCGCTGCCATGGACAGGGGCACCTTCAACTAGACCAGGTTGCACAGAGGTCCTCATGCAACCTGGCCTTGAACACCCCCAGGAGTGGGGCATTCACAGCTTCCCTGGGCTACCTGTGCCAGGACCTCACCTCCCTCACAGTAAATATTTTTTTCTTAATATCTAATCTAAACCTGCCCTCTTTCAATTTGAACCCATTCCCACTTGTCCTGTCATTACGTGCTCTTGTAAATAGTCTTGCCACATCTTTCCTGTAAATTCCCGTAAGGCACCGGAAAGCAACAATTAGGTTACTCCGAAGCCTTCTCTTTTCCAGGCTGAACAATCCCAATTCCCTCAGCCTTTCCACACAGGAGAGGTGCTCCATCCCTCTGATTAACTTGGTGGCTTTGTTTGGACTGGGGTGATCCACTCAAACAAGAGATTGTTGCATGCCTGTGGCAGCTGGGCTTTATTGACAAACCTCACCCTCTCCTGAATTCTCCTGCTCACCATCCAGGTTGTAGGACACTGTTCCTGAGGATTGCCTGTGCCAGCCGCCTGCAGGGCAGACGCATTCTCAGGAGTCACAGTGCAATAAACAGAGAACTCACCATCCTCCAGCTGCACTTCCACCGGGTTTTTTTAACTTCAGGGATGAGTAAGTGCTGTAGTTCACCTGTAAGCCCAGACAGCTTCCTGGCTGCTGCTCCTGGTGGTTACAGAGGTGGGGAGTTTGCTCCCCTGCCAGCCCTCCCTTTGTTGGATGCATTCAATGCTCTCACCATTTCTGGTTGTGACCTTTCTTAAGCATGTGCCATCTGTGTGACAGTGTGGAAGTCCTGTCTGGGCACTCACTCAGAGTTCACAGCAGGCTGCCAGGACCTCAGCCACACAGGGCATGTGCACAGCACTCAGGCAATAACTGGATTTATGTCACTGTGAGGAAAACATAAAAGTTTGTATCAGGTCTGTATTTCTTTGATCACAGAGACCACAGTTCTTGATTAGACTCAAAATGTCAGTCGTGCCGCTGGAGAAAGTTGACACCTTAGTTGTGTCCATCTTTCAAACTGCCAAGATATCTGGTGTCGTGCTCTGACAAGGGGCAGTGCATGGCCACATCCTTGGCACACTCAGCTACCCTGGGAGAGTCTCACAGGGCAGTCAAGCAGTTCGTGTCCCTCTGCAGTGACCTTAGTCCACAGGTCATTTTCTTTAACAGCTCAGTGCTCTCTATGCCGTGTTGGCCACCACCTCTCTTTTCCGTAGGCATCACCAGAATGGAGTCCCTGCCCTTTCTTTGGACTCCTGATGGCAGCAGGAGGGGAATGTGCTCAGAAACTGCTAGTGAAGGATTTTATTGCTGGTGGCTGTGCTGAGATTTGCTTTAGTTTGTTTACCACAGGAATAGAAAAACCCGAAGTCACTTTCCCATGACTTAGCAGCCATAACAGTGTCAATTGATTTCTTATTCTTTTTCTCCCTGTGAATAAAGGCAAGTGCAAATGAACTCTGCCTGAAAGTGTGGTTGGCATTTGAAAGCTCATACAAATTGGATCCTCAAACATATATATTTTTCCAGTAGTGGGAGTTCTTGAAAAGTTTTTACCTCTATTCTGGAGCCAGGCTGGGAGAGCTGCGGGTGTTCAGCCTGGAGAAGAGAAGGCTGAGAGACTCTAGAGCTCCTTCCAGTGCCAAAAGGTTCTCCAGGAGAGCTGGAGGGGGACTTCAGACAAGGGCCTGGAGGGACAGGACAAGGGGAATGGCTTCCCACTGTCAGAAGGTAGGGGTAGATGGGATAGTGGAAGGAAATTCTTGACTGTGAGGATGGGGAGGCCCTGGCCAGCGTGCCCAGAGAAACTGTGGCTGCCCCATCCCTGGAAGTGTCCAAGGCCAGGTCGGACAGGGCTTGGAGCAACCTGGGAATAGTGGAAGGTGTCTCTGCCCAATGTCTCTCCTGGGGCCCCTTTAGGCACTGGAAGGGACTCTAAGATCTCCCAGGAGCCTTCTCCTCTCCAGGCTGAACACCCCCAGCTCTTCCAGCCTGGCTCGAGAGCAGAGGGGCTCAAGCCCTCAGAACTTTAAGTTCCCTTCAAACCCATAGCAGTCTGGGATTCTGTGAGGGGATGTTTAGACTCTGTCATAGGACCCTGAACTCCTGTGTTGTCCTTTACCTGCTACACTAAAAATGCCAGCTGTAGTCCAGGCTTAAATTGCTATGTTTAGATAGGTTTATTTGCTATGTTTTGGGAAAATATCTAGCTTAACTTCTGCTGTAATATCTAATTATGTCAAGGTTTCAGTAGCATTTAAAAGAAAACAACTCCTTAAAGCAGCACTGTGGTAGGTGATGTTGCAAATCCCAGTAATGGGACTAGAAATGGAAATGCTGCAAAATCGTAGCTGTGGGCCTGTCAGGAATAGTGTGGAATCGCTTTATTTTTATAAAGGTTTCTTTATCCAGCCCCTTCTTTCTCAGCTTCATCATTTGTTATGCTTCAAAGAAAATTCTGTGTCCTCTGATTGATGTGGAGCCTTTTCCTGCTGGGAATAGTGCCTGTGGTGGTTGAGCTGTGGTGAATGCCAGGGCCTTGTTCAGGTGTGGTCAGAAAGAGTGGCAAAACTCAGAAAAACCTCTTGTTTGCTTGACTGAGAAGGCTCTGAGTGGCATGGAACTGAAAAATGCCCAAGCAAGCTGCCACACGTCTGTCTGGGGATGATTTTTGCCTCTGGGAGCACATGGACTGATCCTTAGAGAGGTTTTAGCTACTGAATTGCAAAGTAGCAAATTTAAACTTCCTACACACTGCCAGACTGGAAAGAAAAATGAATAAATAGAATTACTGACTGTATGTTTTTCTTTTTATATACCAATTTCTTTTTTCTCGCCACAAAGGTAAGATTCAGGTCTTGAAACAAAACTTGATGTGACTGCAAGACATCAAGACAAGGATGTGGATGGAAACCAAGGGCCTGACAGTCTGTTTGTGAATTAACTGACAATAAATCCCTTCAAGGAATCTCCTCTTGCTCTTCACCTGCGGTTGTGCTGAGGTGTTTCTGCTCACAGTCACTGGTTTCCAATCACTTAGTGCTAATTGAGCATTTTTGGCATTTGCAGGAGCTCATGAGACTTCTCCTACATGAACTCGGTGTCTATAACGTAGAGCTGATTTCTGTGAAAGCAGTTCTGGCCCTGAAGTGACTTGGATGCTTTCGCAGTTCAAAAATCCATTTTTCCCTGGGCCATAGGCAGCATGAGCTGTCTATCTTGACATAAGCAAGATGTTATGTGGCAGCTTAAGACTATCTCTGTCCTGCCCTTCCTGCTGCTCCTGTCATGTGCCTTTCATACCAGTGCAAGTGCTTGTCTGGTCCCACTGTGAGCCAGTTTAGCTCCTGGAAGTGTTCAGTGGGGTATCAAATGAGTGTCAGTGCCCTTGCTGGGGGAGAGGGTCTGCTGGCAGGGTATAAGGCAGGGTGAGGGCAGCCCTGGCTTCAGCAGAGCCTGCTGCGAAATCCTGCCATGGCAGAGACTAAAGAAAGCCTGGAGTGATCCACAGAGATTTCGCTGTCTGCCTTTGACGTCTGTAGTTAGGCAACATGAATCTCACCTTTAGTTTGCCAAGCTGGAGCTAAAATCATTTGCAGCTGTTCTTCCATGTCTCTGATGGCGTAGGAGAAGACCTGGAGAGGCTCTTCACGTAGAGGATCCCCTGCTGGAGCAGAGGGGCCCTGTCTGGCCTTCCCACTGCACCTTGCCCTTCCAGCAGGTGTGGTGTGAGTGGAGCCACCTTTCCAAGTGGGCTGCAAAGTGACTTTGCCTTTTTTCCCCCCACTATGGGGACCAGGAGAGTCCCCATTTGGCATTGGCCATGCCGTGCTGCTCAGCCACCACCAGCAGCCCTTCAAGGCAGTGGGGTGAGTGTCAGCCCTGGGCTGCAGGACACCACCTTGGTTTGGCTGAAGCTGATTTAAGGCTGAGTCTTGGAAGTATAGGATATGTTTGTGTTATAGAGATGATGGCAGAACCATATCTCTCTTTGCTTGTGTTATGAAAATGAAGTCTTTAGGAACTGCATTAAATAGTGCAGCGTAGCCCCTGATGGAGCACCTGTCAGGACAAAGGATTGTTAGCACATTTCTTTGCTAAGCAAATCTGCAGTACCTAAATTTCCATTTTCCACACAGGAGTGAAATGCTTGTGAGCTTTCTAATTATGAAGCATAGGGTTATTTTGGGCAGGAATGAAAATTTCAGTAATTTAAGGGCAAGATTTTATATAGACTGTCTTGATCAAGTGCCAGGGAGCGCTGGCTGAGGGGGAGAGAAATTACATACTTAGT
The DNA here is from genome assembly GCA_013397795.1 of Orthonyx spaldingii. Taxonomy (NCBI): domain Eukaryota; kingdom Metazoa; phylum Chordata; class Aves; order Passeriformes; family Orthonychidae; genus Orthonyx; species Orthonyx spaldingii. The sequence goes on along the minus strand of VZTJ01002464.1, from coordinate 208,340 downwards.
GGTCAGAATGACTAAACTGGTGAGACTTGAAAAGCCACTGCTGCTCCACACCATTAGAAGGCTGGCAGTCCCTGCTTTTTAGTGACAGAAAGACTTTATTTTTAGTGTTGGCAGTTGATCATGTACTGGACTCATTTCAAGCTCTTCTGAGATGGTACAAAGCATTAGCCTCCGACTGCTGTTGAAATAATGGGTATTAAAAATCATGCTGGAAGTAGTGGGATGATGATGAAAAGGAAGGGAGTAAAGTGATGATCTAGATTGAATTTTGAAGTCAGTCCCACAGGGTGCTGGTTTAGAGCTGTGTTGTGGGCTGTGAACACATGGCAAACCAGTCCACCAGCTGCGGAGGGGGAGCACTGCAGAAATGGAAAGTCAATGTCTTGGGCCCTCTTCGGACGAGAGGTGAATCCAGTGCAAGTTGCTGGACTCATGAGAGCACAAATACTATGAAATCAGGGGGGTTCATAGGACCATAAAATGTCCTGAGTTGGAAGAGACCATGGAATCCAACTCCTGGCCCTGCACAGACACCCCAACAATCTTACCCTGTCCCTGACAGCGTTGTGCAGACACTCCTTGAGCTCTGGCGGCTTTGGGGCTGTGACCATTCCCTGGTCCCTGGGGCTCTTTGCATAGTGAATCTATGTCTGTGTGGTCCATGCTGATCTTCCTAGGTTTTTCAAAATGCTCTTTGATTAGAAATGTTAAATGAGGGGCAGAGAGCTGACAATCCTGTGTGCCTGTGCCTGGCGTTCTGGCAAGAGTAAAAGCAGAGCAATTTTGGTTTCTTCCCATTTCTCTCATCGTTCAGTAACACAGAGTGTGAGTGTCCAGCTGACCTTCTCGTTTCTTCCTGCAGTGGCTCCTGTTTCTTCACAGAAGCCAGGTTGGAAGCGTTGGCATTCTGAGGGCTGCCCTGGTGAGGGCAGGTCCCATCCAGTCGGGGAGAAGCCAAGTGTGGTGCTGCAGCACTCACTGCCAGCACCATCCCTGCAGCATATGCAGGAGTCCTGGCAATTCTAAAGAATTCCACAGACATTTAAGCAAGCTACCTCTGCTCTAGTGCAGCAGGTATTTACATCTAACTCCCTGTAAATAAGTTGATGGCCCCAGTGCATATATGAAGGTGTGGGGAGTTTCAAAATGTGGCTTCTATTCAAAGCACTTCTCCACCTGACATTTTGTGCTGCTATTTCATCTTAGAAATGCTATGTTCATGGCATAATTATGCCTTTGCACGTATTCCTCTCTTCCCATGTGCTCTGCTGGGGCTTTTGTTGTGCTAATCATTCCAAGGGATTTGTTGTTCGTTTCTTTTGATGGCTGACATGGATACTGCTGAGTATTTCTCATTGTGTGGGGTTTTTTTTCCAATGGAAGAATCTGACATAATCCATATCTCTCTTCCTGCTTACATGAGAAGTATGACTCAACTGCTGTTAAAAAAATGAACCTCTATAGCTAATTAACCAGACTAGAAAATGAATCTTTTTGTCTCATTTTGCTCCCTTTCTCCCTGTTCTCTCTAAAACAGAATTTACCTCTTTCTGCTGGTTCTAATGCGGTTGTTTCAGAATTAGTTTTGCTAAGGTTTTTAAAGCATAAAGCTTTTAAGGCTGGGTTGGTGGTACAGAAGTGTCTGTGCAGATGTCGAGGCATGAGGACATGCAGAAGCCGGGGCTGAGGAGAGAAAAGAGAAGGTGCAAAAGCTCTGTGGTTTTGCAGGAGCAGCAGTACGAGCTGTTTGTTGTTCCCCAAATCACTGGTGAGTGTAATCTGTGCTGCCAGAGATACGGGGATCACATGGAGGTGGAATTTTTGGGCAGTGCCGGTTCTGACAGAAGCCCCTTAGGAGCAGAGCTGTGATCATGGGACACCATGGCAAGGTCATACCTTGCAGTGCCGACAGTCCGAGTGCTGACAGTTGCCAGACTATTTTGGGAGTGCTTTTCCCTTTGTTTTCTGTGAACTCCTCTCTGTGCTCCCAGATTTAACCCCGATGCTGTTCAGCTGTCATCGGCCCTGCCTTCATTTGTGGGTTTGAGGTATATGTTGACATTACCTATTTACTCTTGCCTTGCATTTGTTTTGCATTACTCCCTCCATCTCCTGGCTAACCTTGTTCCATATATTTTAGACTTATGACAGGAGAACAGTCGAGAAGTGAGTCTTGTCATTTAATCCCTTGGGCTGTGCTGTGACAGCATGACTGAATTGCCCTGCCAGTGCTTCCAGTCCAGTGTGTAACAGTTAATGGTGCTGCTGGTGTCAGTGTTGGCCTCTGGTTTGCAGGAACCCTTTAACCATTTCCAAAACTCCTCAAAGTGGTCTCATTACACCAGTCCTATAGAAGAACACTGTTGTAAAGAAAACCCTCTCAAAGCTCAGATTAATGAGTGACCTGTAGATCTTGGCTCCAGGAGGGTTGTCCTGGTGCTGCTGCTCAGTCCTGGAGGGTGGGGTTCAGCTCACCCTGGTGTCAGCTGGGTCTCTGCTGCTCTGCAGGCAGTGGTAAAGACAGGCACATCCCACCCAGCTTGGACAGACAATGCCCTCTGGGCACATGTGTGTCTTTACATTTTGAAAATGTGAATGAAGCTGGTCCTATGCAAGGCAAGGTGTGGGAACACATGACTGGGCACAGGGAACCCTGACAAGCTGGGCTTAAACCTGCTGGAGCTCTTGTGGCTGAATTCAGACTGCACTTGCATGCACTCAGAAACTATCCTGCTTTTAGACAACTTCTTTTGATGGCCTGTATTCACTCTGACTCTTCCCTTAGCACAAAGCCAACCTTTTAATAATTTGAGTGTACTGTCTCACTTTGGTTTGTCTGAACAAAACCCACTTTTTTCACCCCATGTCTGATGCAGAATTTTTTGTAGCTCCTGGGTGGTGCAGCCTCTGTCACCCAAATGAGTCTACATCAGGTTTTCATCATTTGAGAGGCGAAAGCCAGAGGCTTGGGCACATAAAATATCAAAGCTGTGGAGGTGAGTCAGGTCTGGATCAGAATGGCTGCAGACACAGAACAGAAATCGCTGTCTTCTAGTTGTTCCCCATAATTGTAGAGTTTCCTGAATTTTCAAGGAATAAATGTATATATGTATATCTATATGAACATATATGCACACACTTATGGTAATCCACACACAAATCGACAGCCTGAAAGGGTGAGGAGAATTCATTGCTGACACTGGAGGCTCTGGATTAGGAGTCTCCTGAGGTACTTTCCAACGGCACTGATTCCGTGGTGTATCTGTTGCTGTTCTGTACCTGACTGCACTGGGGTATGTTGAGAGCTGGTCAGATGGTCCCTGCTCTGAGGGTCTCAACATCTGAACTGTCAGTGGTTTCACCGTATGGAAGGATGGAGTGGCTTTCTGGGCACACTGACATATGGGGAAGGGTCCTGAAGATCAGTGCATGAATGATGGATGTGTGGTTGCATGGAAGAATCTCAGAGGTGTTTGTTAATACTTTGAGTCAAGACTTATAGAAATTTGGATCATTGATGGAACAGAGGGAAGCAAACCATGTCAGGGAAGGGCTGGGTGTGTAAAGAGCTTTGAACATAGTTCAATATTTGATTTCTAGATTGGAGGAGAGTCTGGTAGAAGAATTAGTAATGGGGGTTTCATGAGCAATCTGATTTAGCAGCAGCAGCATTTTGCACAGGGCAAGAGGTACCATAGTGCTGGGAGACTCTGGAGATGGATATTTCCTGGAGTAATCAAGAAGAGCTGAAGCATGGCCTCTCCTGGCCTGGCATCTCTCATACTCCGTTTCAAAAGCCAGCATGTGCCTGAGCAGCCAGTTTATGTATTGCATTTATGTGTGACAAGTGGAACTTCCAAGTATGATTTCCATGTGGGAACCATGGGGATTGCTACCCGAGGATCCGACACGGTAGGATTATGAGATTTTCACTCGTGCACAGAGAAGTCACCGAGGTTGGGTTCTGTCACAAGACTGAGGTATTCATAGTAGAAACACATAACGCAGCAGCCAAGCACGCAGCCCCTTCCACTTTCCCCTTCCTGCATCTTCCTTCTGCCTTGAGCAAATGCATGGCTTCTCTCTCTCAGGTCCCAACCAACCACATAGGGAACACCTGGGAATTAAATACAGCCAGAGTTAGCCCACAGCAGTTATTACAGGTTTCCTGGCTGGCTGATTCCAAGCTCCTACATGCTGCTTTATCCCACAATCACATGACACTGGGGGGTGTGACATATTATTTGTAAACTGACTGTTGGCTCTGAGGGGCTGCAGGATGCAGCGCCGTGTGCTCCCAGCCAGGTTCCCCTCATTACAGGTAGTGCTGCTGGCAGGGTCAGCACCTTGTGCAGGCACAGGGCAGGACGTGGCCCTGCTGCTGCTGAGTGGCTGTCACTGACATCCTGGCCAGAACTGTTCTGTCTGCAAACAGCTGCACTGAATGTTGTTCAGGTATTTATGTTAAACCACCGAAAATTGGGCAAGTTGTGGAGAAAACACAGCTGTGGAGAAGCACCTTCCCATGGGTCCCTGTGACAGCACTGCGGATGTGCAGCTACTGCCCGGCTTCTGTGTTCGTCTGGGTTTCTAACCACTTTTCTCCTTGTGGAGGTGAAAAGATACACTTCTTTTTTTCCTCTCAGCTGATCCCAAGCATTTTCGTAGCGATTTGTCAGGTGGTTTAGTTGCTCTCCTCACTCCTGTCCTGTGTGTATCTAATGTGTAGTGGAATGTAACACCAGTCCTAGGCTGGGGCTTTGCTAAATGTGATGCACCCCTAGAAAGTGAGCAGTGTCACACCGTTCACAACCTCTTGGAGCTGGAGTCCCAGTCCTGTGAACCCTCAGTCTCATCCCATCTGTCTCTTTTCCTCCCTGATCCTTCAATCTCTGTCCCAGGGGATGCCCAGGAGATATGCAAACTAAACCTTCGGCAGGCAGCTGGAGCTGTTACTCATCAGGGCTCAGTGGTGCTTGTGTGTTCTGGGTGCTCGGAGGAAAGAGCAAACACAACACCATTATAATAATGAGGTTTCATTCAAGATAAGATCAGATTTTGTCTGGTTGCTGGACAAGCCTTGCCAGACAAGCCGAGTTGTTCTGTCCCATTTCCTGGTGTCCCCATTTCGTTACTGTAATGTAAGCTTCATGCTCAGAAGAAGAATGCCTTGGCAACAGCTTCTGGCAAAAGTCAAATCTGCAGTGAGTGTCCCTGGCTGGAAAGGGCTCCACCTGTTAGCTGCGAAGGGGGGAAGCTAATATGCCGTATCTGCAAATTTTAGAAACTGAGCACTTCCTCCCTATGGAAAAACTGCTAAATGCTGGTCTCCTGCCAGGAGCTGGAGGAACACCATGAGCTGGGGATGGAGACTTGCCCAGCAATGCCTGGGATTTAAATCCTATGAGCCAGCTTTCTTTGCACGTTGAGTGGGTAATTCTGGGCACTGGATGCGGTTTGCATCAAGGACTGCTAAAACTGTAATACATTAGTGCCGTTCCAGAAACCCTTGAAGCTTATCAACTGCCAAGAAAAATACGGGGATGGCAAGAGATTAGCCTGCTGAAGATCCATGGTGAGAGGGAAAGGTACTCACCCTGTACTCCCACCCTGTCACATCACCCTGAAAGTTGTGTTAGAGCTTGTACAGAGGTAGAGGATAAAGAAGGTATTAAACATTTAAAGACAAAATTGCCATGCTCTGTAGTTAACCTTACTTTTAGACTCTCCTATGTGTGAACCAAGCAGCTGAGGGTTAGCAGGGCCTGAAATGGAAAGAATTAAGCCTATCCTTCTATTTTTCTTCATGCCTGATTCCAAGGGCAGTGTAAGAGAGGGAGTGTTTCCTCACATGAAGTAACTACCCACCAAAAAGGCAACATTACTTCTCAACCAACGCTTTTTGACTGTCCCCCCCTTCCTTTGGGGAGGTGTCTGCTTTGTGACTCCGCTCCCCGAGGTCATGGTCCTTACCATGTTCCTAAGGAATGAGAGATCAAATAAGAGAGGAGAACTCTGCATAGCAATAGATCCTCTCGGGTTACTAAACTTATCCACTCCCCTAAATTTAAGGTTGGAGGATTAGTAGTACTTAAAGGAGGACATATCTTAAAGGACCCTTTACTTCCTCTTTGTCCTCCTCTTCCTCCAGTAACCTCAGGTAACCCAGCTGGCTGAGCCTGAAGGTGAGCTGTACCCCTGAACCCCAGGGAAGGCATTTTTCCTGCAGACTGGCTCACAGTGCTTCATTTCAGCAGATTTGTACAGGAAAACACACAGCAGAGATTTGCTGGAGGGGTATCAGCAGTCAGGGCTCTCAAAAATTTTAGGTGGGCAGATGTGTACCTGAAGTATTTCTAAACAGTAAGAATTTTGTTCTTTAGTGTGTATCGTGATTAAATGATATCATGTATGAAACTATCAATACCATTAATGTATGTGCAAGTATGAATTAATCAGTTGATACCTTAAAAGTACACACAGAAATACATTGCAACCCCTAAAAGCTGCCATTTAATCTGTCCTAACATTTATAAAAGGCTTTCTAAAGTTCTTAAAGTTCAGAAGATCTTCAGAAATTACCAATGTCACTCATTATTCAAGTTTCTGGCCTCATAATTCTTGCTCTGAGTTGCGGTAACATAGGTATTTAACTTTAGAGTTCAATTTATTCAGTGACTTGAGCAAGAACCATGCTTTTCGCTTGGCTTATTCCCAGGCTATGCAGATGTAGTGGGTGTATTTGATAAACAATGTAAATTTAATTCTCTATCAAATACGTACAAAGCTCATGCTCTAGACACATTCTTCAGTCTAAATTTAGATTCACACTCGACCTGCAGGTAACGCTTGAACAAACCCAGCAGGGTAGTGAGTGTGCATAGGCAGGAACTGTCCATCCACCTCGGTGCCTTGGCTGATAAAATTTCACTCTGAGGCTCCGGTGCTGTGGGCAGCCAGAAGGGATTGTGCCCAAAAGAAAACCACTGCGTGGGCGAACCTTTCCAAGCTATTTCCAGAGCAATATGCTTTTAGATGAAGTCAACACTGGTGGTGTTCCCAGGTCAAAAATGTATGTAACTTAGTAGGAAGATGTTAAGTGCAGTTCATTTAGGTGTGTTGGGGGAAAGCTTGAAGTAAATCACAATAAATATGAGTGACAGTAAAACAGAGAGTAGATCTGAGTTTTGCAGGCTCAGACTTGAATTCTTAAAGAATTTCTCCTTGAACTGAAAAGAGATTACTGTGGATCCATGTGTATCCATGCCTGCCTCTGTGTGCATCACATCCTTTACCTTCCTGCTGCTTTTCAGTGCGTTTGTGCAGACAGAAGACATTAATAGATTTGTTTGTATAGTTCGCAGGATTATGGAAATCAGGAGTTTACCCTTTCTACAGTATGTCTTAAAATTAATCACATGCATATTGGGCATGTAGTAGTTCCCTTGGACAGTAGGAATGTTTGGCTTGTGTCTCCTGCCCTCATCACCTGCTGACACTTGGAGGGTACATGTGTGTTGCTGAGGCAGAAGGAACAAGTTGCAAGGACAATCCTGATTAGGTTGTGAGAAGAATTACCCACAGAGAGGATGGTGAAGCACAGGGGTAGGGAGTCTCCATCCTAGCAGACTGAACTGAAGCAGACCCTGAGCAATGTGATCTAACAAGATTTAGCCCTGCTTTGAGCAGGGGATCAGACCAGATAGACTAAAGGAAGACCAAACCCTTGCTCCTGAGGCTGTTGGTAGAATCTGGTTTGCATCCACATTGCTAAGATGTAACCATGTCTTGCCCCATCATGCTTGGACCCGGGGCGCCTCCAGCCTTGTGTCGATGCTCTTCAGTCCCCAAGATTTTTTTGTGTTGGGGTTTTTTTCCCAGTTCTACTGCTTGAAATAATCTAAGAGATGCCCCTCAGAGCAGGGTTTACAGGACAAAGCTGTTTTGTGCCTGAGGGTGGGAGAGCATTGATGGACTGAGCAGTGGGGATGGAGCCAGTCCAGATCGGGTTCAGCCATTCTGGGTTTGGAGCAACCCCTGAAGTAAACGACTTCTAGACTTCTGCTTGTGCTTTTCTGGCCAAGGTTCAGGTAAACCAGTCTAAAGCAGGGCCAGGAAACACACTGACACTTCAGCACAGGTTCATTTGGGACTTGAGCCTGCTCCTGAGGCATCCCTTCCCAGAGCCGTGGATGTTCCCTGTGTTGTCTCATGTTTGCCAAGTACCTGCACTAGGAGTTGGTTATCTGGAACGTTCTTCCTTGGAGATTTCAAAGCTGGGCTTGTGTGTGGCTGCGTGTGAACCAAGCAAATGGAGGAATAACTCGTGGTTGTGCCCTAAGCAGACAGTTTGGGATTTGCACTGAGAATCATAGAGTGTCCTGAGTTAGGAAAGCCCCACAAGGATCATCCAGTCCCACTCTCCTTGCAGTAAAAATAGCAAGAGCTGGTTGTCCTGATGCAGGACATGCCTCTCCTTTGACATGAGCAATGCAGTGCAGATGAACGTGGTGATAAACCAGGATTGTTTCTTTTTGGTGTGTGTGGATGTTGGTTAGAGAGGATTTCCTCATTTTTATTCCTTGCTGGGACAGGAATGGATGGATGTCAGTGCTGCTCATTTTAGCTAGATCGTCTGACTGCTGTAAACAAGAGATGTGCCCATATCAAGCTACGCAAAAGGATCAAATGTTGGGATTTTGGAAGAATTCTGGACAAGGTGTTTCCCTCTCTGGTAGTGAGGAGCTGGATTTCTGCCTGGAGATGGACATGCAGTAAAAAACCGTCCTTGCACCTCCTGGTCATGCCCTGTGCTTCCCAGCAGAGGCACACGCATTTGGATGTGTGTATTAAGTTGCCAGCTCATCCTTGAATAGCAGCTTCCAGTGAACTGTAAATGCAACGCAGAACACGCTGGAGCCAGGAATTTGAGGAAGGAGGAATTCCACCCAACAGAACGGCTGAGACTTCAGAATCAAGCTAGGTTTTCTTCTGGCAGCTTCAAAGCAGGGAGCTCTCTGTAAATGCAGGCTCATCCGCAGCTAATCAAGGGCTGTCATTCTCTCAGTAGCTCATGGGGCTTGTAGAACAAACAGGGAAAGTTTACTGTGTTAGACTCAGGAAAACAAAGAGGTAGTGCTGAATAAAGAAGTTAGTAAGTTCTCTAGAACTCTGCTTTTGCAGTGATTACCTCTGTAACTGGGCTGCTTTAGTCTGGCTCCTGGAGCTGCTGCTTTCCCTTGTCATCCCTGCCCCTAGTGAGGCCTCATTGTGTTCACTGTTATAACCTTTATTCACTGACATTTTGAGGACCAATATAATCTAAGTAAATACATAGCTTACCTTGCTTAGAGGGATTTGATGCTGTACCTAAAACTAACACAGATCCATCATTTTGGCGTCCCCACTGTGGGGAGGGAACTGTGTCTCAGAGAGAGGAAGGAGATCAGTGGTGAAGAGTGAAGTTTGAGCAAATTCAGAGGTTGTCCATCTGGGAACTCTGAATTACAATTAATTTTTGAACGTTCTGAAATTAATTTGTTTTAGTTCAGAAATTGAAGCTACCCCAAGCTTTAAGGTGTGCTTGCTCTCAGCATGGGAAGTTCAACCCAGAAATTGCCTGCTGCCAATAAGCTGCCAGTTAGGGTTGTACATTTGATTTAACACCAACACCAATTTTTTTTCTTTCTTCCTTTTCCCTTCAATCCTTGACCCCCCTGGACATCCCCTCCCCTCCTCCTTCAGGCCTGTATTGATGAGAATCTGGACATGGTGAAGTTCCTGGTAGAAAATGGAGCCAATGTGAACCAGCAAGACAATGAGGGCTGGACCCCTCTTCATGCAGTGGCATCGTGTGGCTACCTGAACATAGCAGAGTGAGTGAGTTTGGGGCTATTCTGGGTATTTATAACACTTCCCTGTGCCTTTCTCTTCGGAACAGGTACACAGGTGATACTCTGAGCCTTGTACAGTGCTTTGGAAAGCAATACTGAAAAGAGGTACTTTTCTCTTGGTATTGAATTCTGAACTTCTGAGGATTAAGGTGGAGCCTTCAACTGGTTGCCTTTTGCTGCTGCCATTAGACTGTCTTATGATTCATGAGATACTTTAGCTAAAATGACAAGCAAAAAGGAAATGGGACAGCTGATACAGGGATGTGCAGTGAAGGAGCTCATCCTTGTGAGGGTGGGGAGGCCCTGGCACAGGGTGCCCAGAGCAGCTGTAGCTGCCCCTGGTTGCCTGGAAGTGTCCAAGGCCAGGTTGGATGGGGCTTGGAGCAGCCTGGGACAGTGGAAGGTGTCCCTGAACATGGCAGGGGTGGCACTGGATGGGCTTTACAGTCCCTTCCAACTCAAACCAGACTGGGATTCCGTGACTGCATTTCCTTACCACAGACAGACTGGTGTGAGCAGTGCTGTGGTTAAGTGGGGACTTTCAAGTTCAGCTGTCAATCAAGCACCACCAGTATGTTCACCACTAAACCTCAAGTGCCACATCCACTCATTTTCTGAGTACTTCCAGGGATGGTGACTCCACCACTGCCCTGGGAAGCTGTGCTGGTGCCTGAGCACCATTTCCAGAAAGAAATTTCCTCCAGTACCCAACCTGAACCTCCCCTGGCCCAGCCTGAGGCCGTTCTCTCTCCTCCTGTCCCTGTTCCCTGGGAGCAGAGCCCGACCCCCCCTGGCTCCCCCTCCTGTCAGGGAGTTGTGCAGAGCCAGAAGATTCCCCCTGAACCTCCTTTTCTCCAGGCTGAACACCAACCCATTATTCTTTACCAGTCATACCGTGCTTATATATTTAGTCCACCACAGCTACCAGAAATTTTCCAAAATCTGAATTAAGTTAACTATTTCTTAAATTCATTGAAAATAAATTATAAAACCAAGCAACCTCACCCTTCTATATTAGTGTGCTTAAACAGATACTTCTTTTACTTCTCAGAATTTTACTGATTAAAAGATGTACAAGCCAAAGAAGTCATCTGTTGTTCTTGAATGAACTTTTGGTAAAGTTACAAAAGGACAAATTTAAAAATTGATGATGCTTGATGAGGGTTTTTTAAAATTAGTGTGATTTCCTCTTCTTTTTTTTTTTAAGAGATAATCAACCACATTAATGCAGAACAGGGTTATTTAAGTAACTATGGAGAAAGAAAAACTGTGAGCACCTGAGCAAGGGCCTTGCATTTACAGTGAATGTTTTTAGTCTAGAAATTGACTAAGAATAAGGTCCCCATTTGGTAATTGAACTTGCATGAGAAAGGCAAATCCTTTGTGGTGCTGTTTGACTGCCTGTGTGATTGCTCTGAAGCCAGGGGACGAGGGGTGACGTGGCCTGGGTGTCCCTGCTGCAGGTACCTGATCAGCCACGGGGCCAACGTGGCCGCGGTGAACAGCGAGGGGGAGGTCCCGTCTGACATCGCCGAGGAGGCGGCCATGAAGGACCTGCTTCTGGAGCAAGTCAAGAAACAAGGTAAAGGAATGGCTGGAATATGTGAGAGCTGGGACCCCTAAGAGTTTCTGTATAAGAATTCTGCTGTCTTGCTGTCTGTTGATCTGAGATCTGCCCAGGAAGCAGCAAACAAATTTTGCTTTGCTGTCAGAACAGTGGAACAGATACAGGATGTTTGTGGTCTCTGTCCTTGGGATTCTTCAAAGCAAGACACCACAGTTCTGAAATCTGATTTATCAGTTCTAGTTCCTTTTAAAGTGAGATTTATTTCTGACCTCTGGTATCAATGAAAGGTCTTGTTTCACTAAGTCTTGATAAAACTGAGGTGAGATTTATGGGACTGCCAAAGGCAGGGACCAGGAAGTGAATGTTCCAGGCCTGGAGTGACATGCTTTATCCTAATCTTATCCCTTTCTCATCAGGTGTGCCTGGTTGAGGGGCTGCTCTCCAAGCTGTCCCTGCACAAACATCCCTGGTTGAAGAATAGTTTTGGACTGATGTTAAAATTAAGAAATGTTTTATCAGTCTAAAATTTTCTTCATACTCATGGAATTTGTTTGGAAGTGGTTGAATGTCTGCATGTGTGTGTGAGAAGTTTAAATCGTGTCTTAAGAATTTTGTCAAGAATGTTGGAAAAGGAACCCAAGGAACTCCTGGAACTTCCATCCTTGGACACAGTCAAAGCTCAGCTGCATTCGTGCCTGAGCCTGTTGATCTGGCTTTGAAGTTCCCCTCCTTGGAGCAGGTGTTTGGTCTATAGACCCCCAAAGACTCTTTCTAGTCTGGGTTATTTCATTCCTGCAGGTTTGGGGGGAGTTGCTTGCGTGCTGGATTGAATCCAGTCCCTCTATCAAATACATTCTGACACATGGTGGTTACTTTATTTTTTAAGGTATAGTAGGAAGGGATCAGTCCCTCACTGCTTTGGTACCTGTGTTAATGTTCCAGGGCCACCAAATTTCTCACACACAACTTGCTCTCAGCGAAGCCAGGTTGGCTGTCCCCAGTCACCTGCTTATTTTCCATGTGCCTTAGAATAGTTTTCGGGAGGATCTGCTCCATGATCTTGCTGTGCACACAGGAGAGGCCAACTGGCCTGCAGTGCCCCAAGTCTTCCTTGTTTCCCTCTTTAAAAATGGGGGTTATGTTTCCCATTTTCCAGTCCATGGAAACTTCACCAGACTGCCACAACTTCTCAAATAGGTGAACGACTTGGGCACTTCCTCCAGCAGCTCCCTTGGGAGCCATGGATGCATCTCACCAGGTTCCATGGACTTGTGCACCTTCAGGTTCCTTAAACGCTCTCAAACCTGGCAAAAATGTGGTTGAAACTTTACAGGACATTGAGGCAGTGATTCTGCCTCACCTGCAGCTATTTTGCCTGACTCTTTTTGGGATTCTGCTTGCATTGCCTCACCACATTAGTGACATCCTGCTAAGATGCCCTGAAACAACCATCTGTCTCCACTGAGAAGATTCCCATCTCACAGTTTAAAGGATCATAACTGCTGGAGGAAATGGGGTTGAACCTTAAATAAGCATCTGTCCAGCTCCGCGGCCTGTCCTCGGCAGGGGCTGTGAGCAGATGCCTGCTGCAGACTGGAACAACAGCTCAAGTGTGGACAATTCCCCTCACAGCCTTCAGCCATTGTGCCTCCAGAAATTCCTGAGCCAAATGGGCTTTCTGCGTACTTGTGAGTGCCCTGTGGCTTTCTGATTCCTGAACTCGTGCAGCCCTCCTTGGGAACTCCAACATGTTCAGCATTGTGTGTAATAGCTGCAATCTTGTCTAGTCCTTGGTCTGAAGCCAGTTTATTTCTGATCTTTGCAAAATCCTGCAGCAGTGGGTCTCACAGCTCAGACTCTGAGTTAAGTGTTTTCCTTGGTTCTGTTTTAAACCTAATGCCCCATAATTTAATTGGCAACCATGTAATTCTTATACTGAAAGTATTAATCCATAGGGACACTTGCTCTTCAGCACCCTCTTGATTTTTGAGATTTGTCATCTTCTCGTTTGTATTTTTTCCTGAGTCACAGAGTTCTAATCTGATTAATCTTGTTTGGATCGGTATCAATACTTGTAATTGATATATTGTCCTTCCATGATCTCATTATTGTGAAAACTCCACTTAGGAAAACAAGTCAAAGTTGTTTTGCCTCTTGTTGGTTTAATGCCAGTTGACACAGTCTGTCAGCCAGACACACCTCCCTCTCCGCATCACCCCCCTGCCTCTCCATATCTCCACCTGTCCCTAAGCAGTCACTTAGACCATCAGAGTCGATTTTTTCTGGCCTTCTCATGCCAAAGTGATTTCAAATTGTGTTTTTTCAGAATCTGGGGATTTGCTGCTCAGGGGAATAACTCAGTACTTCTCTCAGCATGCCTGTCATGAATGCATCTGGAGCAGTGCAGATCCCTGTGTGTGTCACCTGCAGAGAGTCCTGAACTTGGAGTGAGCACAGAGCTGGGGTCACCATGCTCTTGCAGGAGACATCTGAGGATCAAGTCCTCAGACCTTCCCTGTAGATTATACCCTCACTACAGGTCAATTCAGTCAGTTAAGCTGTTGTTCATTACTCTGTTGTTTCAGTCTGGGACACAGCCTGTGTAGATTTCAATCCTTCTACCCTTAATGGACAGCTGAGCTTTTAGTTAATTGGGCTGGGTTGCAACCACTGGCCCAACTTTCAAAATTTTTAACTCAGACGATTTTTAAAGTCTCTGTCAATGACATAGGAGCTCTCCCAGTTCATAGAAGAGGCTTTTGCTGATTGTTTTGTGGAAGATCAGAAATAGTTTACTAATATTTTATAGCAAATGAAGCGTGAAATGTTTCATTTCATAGCAAATGAAGCTTAACAACTACTTAAGAACTTTCATCTCTTGTTTGTCTCTTTTTCTGTGCTTCACCCCCTTAGGTGTAGACCTAGACCTGTCAAGGAAAGAAGAGGAGCAGCAAATGCTCCAGGATGCCCGGCAGTGGCTGAACAGTGGGAGAATTGAAGATGTAAAGCAGCCTCGGACAGGAGCCACAGCTCTTCATGTTGCTGCAGCCAAAGGCTATTCTGAAGTCATGAGGTAGGAGCTCCTCCCAGGGCTGATGTGTGAAATAAAGGCTGAAGAAGATATCTTGCTTTACATTCAGAGAAATTTTTTCCATACTGAGATGTTCAGGCTGCTGTATCTCAAAAGGCTCTGTGGTTTTATGTGTCCAGCCACAGTGGTTCACCCAGAAATACACAGGAACTGGAGGATTCCCTTTCATACCTCCAGGCCTTTTTGAAGTAATGAAAGCTTTTCAGAGAGTGAGGCATAAATTAGGAGGTCTCTAATTGTTCTAATCACAAGGTCTAATTTTCACTGTTAGAGTAATAGTTTTAGGACTAGCAAGTTAAACAGTATTAGGGGATAAAAGTATAATTTTGACGTACAGAGTGACAACACACTGCATGACAATCACAAACAGCCCAAAAGTTTACATGGCCAGTCTAATGGGAAAATGCAGTGTCCATCCTTGTCTCACTGTCCTTTGCCCCTTCATGCTCCTGCAGTGACAGAGGGATTTCAGCACCTGACAGCACTGCTACTGTGGCACTAACAAGAGTATTACCAACATAAACTTGCCCAATGTAGGGTTTCCTGGTAAAAAAACATTAATATTGTTACAGATTATGTCAAATTAAGGTTTCCAACAATAAAGCTTTCTTCTCTATTCTTCATGTGTGGGTGGAGTTGCCCATAAACATAGAGATCATCGAATCCCAGACTGGGTTGGGAGGAACCTTAAGGCTCATCCAGTCCCACCCGCTGCCTTGGGCAGAGACACTTTCCACTATCCCAGGTTGCTCCAAGCCCCATCCAACCTGGCCTTGGACACTTCCAGTGATGGGTAGCCACAGCTTCTCTGGGCACCCTGTGCCAGGGCCTCCCCACCCTCACAGGGAAGAATTTTTGCCTCATATCTAATTTAACCCTGCCCTCTGTCTATGTGAATCTGTTCCCCCTTGTCTTGTTACTGCATCCTCTTGTAAATAGTCTTTACAAGGTTACTCTTTTGCCCTTGTTAAAATCCATTCTGGAAGTGTTCATCTATCTTGATCCTAAATTTTATCATGTTAAGTGGCATGACTTGATGTGTAAGAGCTGTTTCATATCAATCCAAGCATTTTATTGTACTCCATGTTTCTGATTTGTATTCAGTCATTAGAACTTATAATTGAGAGATGAGCTGCCTGTGTCTGTACCGTGCCCAACAACAGGAATCTAACACAGCTCATGTGAACAGAAATGTGAATCTCTGAATTTGAGGTGTTGGTCCCGTGGCCTGTCAGGGGAGGGCTGTGTATCCAGAGCTCCTGGATGAAGTTCAGTGTGTGCAGGGTGACTTAGTTCTGGACAGCCTCTCCTTGGCATTAATTGTGGTAATGATAAACACATCTCCCAGCACACTGACATTGTTTCACTCTTGTGAATGTGATGGCCATGCTGAAGTTCAAATCCAGAGCTTTAGTGACTTAAATCTCCAGGGCTGACAGCCAGGAGCCAGCTAACTCTAAATGAGATGTGGAATTTGTCTGTGACCTTGAGTCTCTTAGCAGCTCTGTTTCTCCCTTCTGCCAGCTGGAAAATCAACAGAAACTCAGCACCTAATTTACAATTTCTTTCACAGAGAAGCCACAGCTGCTCTGCTCTGACTGTGTTTTATTTAGCACAGTAGCACATTGGTGTAAAGCTGCAGGAGTTTCCAAGCTGTTGGTGCCATGTTGGGGTCGTGCTAGATTTCCCTCATGCTGTGCAGCGGTGACTCTGGATGGGGGAATTTCCCACAATGGAAATTTTCAGGAGCAGTTTTACCTGACTTGCAGAGTTCCCCTGGGATGTTCTTCAATATTTAAGCAACTTGGAGAATAATTTTGATATAGGAGCTGCTCAGTGCTCTCTATAGGAGCTGATCACTGCCACACCAGTGCACACATGGCTCTGGAGCTCCAGACTACCCCTGACCCTCTTGTGTTTGTTTTGGTGTTAAATATTCAAGCTGCAGGTGCCGTGAAACACCAGTGTTCTGCTCTTATGGAGAAGGGAGGGTGGAAGGGGCACAGCAGTGAGAGTAAGGAAAGGAGATCCCAGGCAGGTTCACTTGTGGAAGATTTGCTTGAAGTGTGCAAGGACTACTTTGAAAAAATGCATTTTGGGTTGTTTAATCCAAATGAGGGTTGTTTAGCATACAAATTTCACCTCTGTCAATGTCACTGGTGCTTCCCTGGCATTCCTGTTGGTGTCCTTGGGGACCACCCCACACTGTGGCCTTGTGCTCTCGGAGAACCAAGCTCGAGCTCCAGTTCTCATCCAGTTCGAGCATCCAGCAGTTGCATGGATCTGTTTGTGTGCTCAGTGCCTGAGCCAGTCCAGGCTCTCTCCTCCACTGGATCAGGAGTTCAGACTGGGTCACCAATGCCAGATGAGAAATCAAGGTGTTCTCTCGAGTCAGGACATGCTGATCATCAGTTTGACATGTTCCAGCAGGTTTTACATCAGAGTCACTTTTCGTTCATTGCCCTTTCCATTACAGTTTGGAGCACATCAAGTGGAATGTTGCTTTGATGAATAAACGAGTCCAGAAGCTCCAGGGTGTTGGGGAGCCAGGCTACCCGCTTGGTGCCTAACAGGGGAAACTGTGCTCTGTCAGGAAGTCATTCCTGATGTGCAGAGATCAATCCTGCTGCTTTCCTCAGGCTCCTGATCCAGGCTGGGTTTAATTTGAACGTCCAGGACAATGATGGCTGGACTCCGCTCCACGCTGCTGCTCACTGGGGAGTGAAGGAAGCATGTTCCATCCTGGCTGAGGCTCTGTGTGACATGGACATCAGGAACAAGCTGGTCAGTACACAACTAACGCAGGGTGTTGTACAGCCAGATTAATATTGACTATTGCCTGCTGTGTGATCATAGAGTCACAGAACCCCAGACTGGTTTGGGTTCGGAGGAACCTTAAAGCCCATCCAGTCCCACCCCCTGCCATGGGCAGGGACACCTTCCACTTGCCCAGGTTGCTCCAATCTCCATCCAACCTGGCCTTGGACGCTTCTGGGGATCCAGGGGCAGCCACAGCTTCTCTGGGCACCCTGTACCAGGTCCTCCCCTCCCTCACAGGAAAGAATTTCTTCCCTCTCCCATCTAACCCTGCCCTCTGGCAGTGGGAAGCCATTCCCCTTTGTCTAGAACTCCAGGCCCTTGTCCCAGTCTCTCTCTGGCTCACTTGGAGTCCCTTTAGGTGCTGTAAGGGTCTCTAAGGTCTCCCTGGAGCCTTCTCTTCTCCAGGTGAACACCCCCAGCTCTCCCAGCCTGGCTCCAGAGCAGAGGGGCTCCAGCCCTGTGGTCAATTTAGTGGCCTCCTCTGGATTCTTTCCAGCAGGTCCAGGTCTGTCCTGAGATGGGAGCTCCAGAGCTGGACACAGAGCTCCAGGTAGGGTTTCGTTAAGAGATCCGACATCATGATTCAACATCATAACAAAGTCACAGCAGTGCTCCTGGCCTGTACACTGGATAAATTAAAAACATCAGAAAATGAAGAATCTTGACTGGCGGAAGGCAGAAAATGGGAAATGTGACCTGATTAAACTTTAGGACTGAGCTTGTAAGAAGGGATAGGGGCTGATCTGTGCCATCCTGAGTTAGTGTAACCCTGAGAAATCAAACAGCAACAAAGAAACAGTCTTGGTCTGCAAAGTAATATTAAGGTATAAGGCACTGAACACAAGTGAACCCATGAGAAACTGGCAGCTGAAAATCCTCCCTGTTCTATGTATTGGTAATAAAAAAGGAAATTGAAAGTTTGTAAGACATGAGTGAAGAAAAATAGAATGGAAGAAAAGGAGAGAAACCATCCCTCTTCCTTCCTAACAGTTGCAGGTTTTTCTTTGAAGAGCCCTTGGATTTTCAAGAGCTTGTCCAGGGCTGTTCTTGGTGCTCCCACCCCTGCTGGGATGTCCACACTGGTCTGTGATCTGCTTCCCAGTGGAGCAGGGTCAGGTGTGCCATGGCAGCCTCTGGGGGAGGAGAGGAGGTTGGATGTGCTTGGAGGAGCACCAGGGAATGAAGGCAGGCAGGAGGATGTGCTAAGAGAGGGTCCTGAGTGTCCGAGTGCATCCAGCTGTGCTGGAAACTGCTGGAACACAAATGCCTCCATGAGGAGCGCTTTCAGCCTGGGGAACTCTTTGGCACCCAAAATATGGGGAATCTTTTCTGTTTAAATGCCATCAGATGCTTTTCCGAAGTGTTTGGGATGTGTGGGGGGGTCTTGTATCGTGGCATACCTGAAAAGAAACAGCCACAGTTGTATTTGCTGTGTTACCTGCTCCTTCCAGTCCAGAGTTGTCTCGTTGTTGGGTCAGATGGACAAGGCTACCTTTTTTTTTCTTTTATTTGACCTGTAGCCATCAGGTTTCATAGTGTATTGTCACTGAAATGGCATTTAGAGCTTTAGTTATGGTGAAAATGTAACCAATTTCTTGATTTGCACCCTAGAGTATTTTTTTTCTGGTTTGTTTTAGTTTATAAATGCCCATGGATATGGAAATGGATCCCAAATTTTTTGGCTTGCTGGCAGCCTTTCAGAACATTTAAATATGTGATGATAAAGTAACACAGAATCAGGAATATCCTGAGCTGGAAGGGACCCACAAGGATCATGAAGTGCAAGACTTGGCCCTGCCCAGACATGCCAACAACCCCCCTGTGCATCCCTGGCAGCGCTGTCCAAACACTCCTGGAGCTCTGGCAGCCTGGGGGCCGGGACCGTTCCCTGGGGAGCCTGGGCAGTGCCCAGCACCCTCTGGGGGAAGAACCTTTCCCTGATATCCAACACAAGAAGAGGTTGATCCCATTCCCTCTCAGTACAAGAGCATCCTTTTTAGAAACTTGGAAACTCAAACATAGTCCTGACTGTTGGATTTGAGCAGCAGGAACCAGGGAGCACTGCTCTGGTTAAAGTTGCTCACTGAACATAAACCTGATCTTAGAGGTCTTTTCCTGTCAAAATGATTCTGTGATTCCATGATCACTGTCACATGGGTTTCCGTGCTCTGGAGTGAACCAGAGTGTCACTCACCGTTTGGGGAGGGCGGATATGGAGTAAGTAATTCATTGGTAAATAGGAGTTTTTGGAATATTACCACTGTGCCATCTCAGCTATCCTCTTGTGTTCTCTCATTGCACCAGGGCCAGACGCCCTTTGACGTGGCTGATGAGGGACTCGTGGAGCATTTAGAAATGCTGCAGAAGAAACAGACTGTGGTGAGTTTCTGGAGATTGTTTTCCACCTCTCCAATTACCTTTTCACACACGAGTGTTCTCCAAGACATATGGTGCCAACAGATGCAGGAAGCTGAGGCCCAGCTATTTTCTTTAGTTACTCATTTTCAATCTTTAATCACAGCAATATTTTTAATAGCTGGAAGTCTGGATAGCTGGATGACTGCAGCAAGGAGGTCAGTAGTGTGATGGCATGCAGAATTATGAGAACTGGTAAGGAATGTGTGTTCATCTGTGGAATTATTACCCTGCAGTTACTTTGTTGGCTGGCAGGCTCTGTAGCATCAAACTGCTCTGTTCCTACGCAAGTCAGCTTTGTGTTTGCATCCAAGGAAATGCACTGTCAGTGTTGAGAAAGAGACCTGTTGCCTGCTTTTCTTACAATAGGGAGGCTTTGGATTGAGGAAGAAAAAATTATAAACTTCAGGGAATTCTGGACTTTAAAAAATGGGTGATTTCAAAACCATATTAAATTGCCATTTCATTGTGCAGTGGAGATATTGGAGGGGATTATAAGCCAAAAGTTGACATAAAAATAGGAAAGCGAAATATATCTTGTTCAAAGTAAAGGCAGTTGTCAAGTCAGAGAGTTGGGTTTGGATGGAATTTCCTATTTCATCTGGTCTACTCAGTTATCTCATTTGGGTGCTTCTGAGAAACAAGTTTCAAATTCTTTCAAAAAGAATTAAAAACCTGTAAGTATCACTTAAAACATTGGGTTCAGAAACAGACAGAATGGGAACACTGCTGATAAACCCCAGGAAAGGATATTCAGGAACTGACAACGTGGGTGGTTAGAACTCCAGCTCTGATCACGACACAGTTGCTGCCATCCTCAAATATCAGCCTCAGCATTCACAGGAACTGCTTAAGAATTAATCAGCTTCTTTCTAAATGAGGCATTGATAAATACTATCAGGCTTGTATTTTGGATTCCCCTCTCTCTCACTACCCAGGATTTTGCAGATAACTGCACTTCTTAAAAGAAAAGAAAAACAGGAATTTTTTGGGTGACTGCTCATCCATTTTTAGGGCTGCTTTGCAGGGGCTACAACGCCCAGTTCTCTATATAGAAGCACTATATAAAGGCCTTCTCCATTTATTCAGTCAGTGAAGAACTGGGCAGAAGAATCCAGATTTCATCGCACTTTTTTTTAGTGGATATGATTTTCTAATGGAAAAACCAATTTATCATATCTTTATCCTGTGCCATTTTATCACTTAAAAATAGAAAACTTATATTTGTTAAGAGTAAAACAGGCAGTTCCATGACATTATTTCACTTCCAAAATGGCTCTCAAATCAGATATTTTTTCCAGTCTAAAGCAGAACACTGTGCCACCCTTGCTAAAAGATTGGCTGCTGTTATTGGAAAGCAGGGGGGATTTTTGTTTGCTGGAAGCAATTAATTTGGTTTGGGTTTGGATTTTTTTCCCAGTTCCTTAATTATCTGTGGATAGGATGGAATGGAGCAAGCTGTTTCCTGCATGTCCCTTTGCTGTGCTCCAGCAGTTTGGTCAGTTTAACAACGTTGTACCCCGAAGTTTTGCTCTTCACTGGAATCCACGTAGCTTTTCCCACTTCACAGGTTCCCCAGAGAAGCTGTGACTGCCCCTGGGTCCCTGGAAGTGTCCAAGGCCGAGTTGGACGGAGCTTGGAGCAACCTGGTCTGGTGGAAGATGTCTCTGCCCATGGCAGGGGGTGGGACTGGATAGTCTTCAAGGTCTCTTCTAACCCAAATAATTCTGGGATTCAATGATTCAGAATTTACAGTGTTTTTACTTTCTTTGCTTGGTGTCAGCTACTGTCAAAAGAGAAAGAATAACCTGGTGAACCATGACACAACAGAGTCAGCCTTAAATTGAGCCCTTAGCTGCCATCCCTACTTCTGCCTCAGCTGTTTCTGTGCTTCTGGAAGGTACTAAAACAATTTTTTGGGTACTGTTTTGTCCATTGATGGTGGTAAAATTAATATTGCTGCTCTCTAGACAAAATCTTTCCATTTCTGTGTGATCCCAGGTATTCCTGTGCGATGACTTTGTGTATGTGAGAAATGTAAGAAGTGACCCATCCTCATGGGAGTTCCCTGGTCACCTGTACAGGGCAGACTTGAATGCTTTCCTCTGACAGCAAGCAAACAATAGCCACAAAGGCAGCACATTTTTAGCTGAATCTAGCCTGATTTCGTGGACACACACATGTGGGCAGACCTCCAGCAGAATCCCAGAATGGTTTGGACTAAAAGCAACATTAAAGCTTATCCAGTCCCACACTCTGCCATGGGCAGGGACACCTTCCACTGTCCCAGGCTGCTCCAAGCCCCGTCCAATCTGGCCTTGGATACTTCCAGGGATGGGGCGGCCCACAACGTCTCTGGGCAGCAGTCAGGGTTTGTCCCTGGTTTTGGCAGGGACAGCTGCAGGTGCCTTTGAAGATTTTATTAATGGCAGCTGCATTCCAAGGACATGATGGGTGCTGTGCCATGGTGGAGGTACACAGGCTCACAGTGCCATTGCAGATGTGGTGCTGTTCAAGTGGCTTCTTACACAAATCTGCAGTGGTTTGGTCTAACGAGGCTGAGCTGACCTTGTGCTGTGGTGCTGACTGGGTTATGCTGACAGGGCTGCTTAATGTCTGTCCTCATTCTCTCTCCCATCTTCCTGGACTTTTTGACAGCTGCGAAGTGAGAAGGAGACAAGGAATAAGCTGATTGAAGCTGACATGAATGGGAAGCCTCAAAACAGACTCTTCACCAAGTAAGTCTCTCCGTCTTAATTGGAAAGAAACTGCCCAGAGAGTAAGGGGAGAGCAGCTTCATCTGTCACAGCCAGCTGGCCTCAGCTGGGTCAAAAACAATTCACTGCTCTTTATTTCATGGGGTTTTTTTTTAAATCTGAGCATTCTCAAATACAATTTTAGTTGTGTTTTAACATACCCAGTAAGTGGTGGAACAAGGGTTTCGGCTGGTGTTCAGTTCTCCAGCTCCTGCTCTGGCTGAGGATCACTTGGAGCTTTGGGCTGAGAACTGGACCTATGTTTTGCAGCCCAACTGCTGCACTGTGTGGCACTAGAAGAGGAGAGATCACATTTTTGTGGATGGAAAAATGCTTGGAGAATTAGAAAATGTGAGACTGGCAGTGGAATCCGTGGCAAATTGGCCATGATGGAAGTGCTGGATTGTTCAGTCTGCAGATGGATTTTGTCCTTTGCTTGTTCTGTATGTAATAAATCATGTCTGTGTGTTCCTGAGAAATACAGCTCAGATAACTTGCTCACCTAGTCCTTAAAATTTCCTGTTTTGCAGCAAAGAGAAGATTCTTTATGAGGAAGACGCGCTGAAGTCCATGGAAACTGAGGAAGAGAACAAGGACTCAAGCAGTTCTAGTTCTGAAGAGGAAGAAGCTGAAGATGAAGTTTCAGAATCAGACGCTGAAAAGGAGTCAGGTGAGACTTAGTACAGTCTTGGATTTAATAACTAGCCTAGCTATTATTATTATTGTTATTGTTGTTACTAATTACATAATTAGTTGTTAAGGACATTCTGAAAGTTTTACTTCCAGTGTATGTATACAGAATTTGGAGAAATCTGGAGCTACTGTGCTAAAAAAGCTGATTCGAATGCTGACTCCTAGGTCAGCATAATTATTAAAAAAAAAAATCCTTCAGATCCTGTTTTAATTCATACTTCCAGCTCACATGTGTTGAAGATAACACACTGTCCGTAGTTTGTTCTTAAACAGGGTTTTTCTCTTGTTGGTCCAGTTCAAGAAGAATCTTTCAGGTGCTGCAGGATGGTAGGAAAGCAAGTGCAGGTGCAGGAAGGCAATAGCCTGTTGTGTCTGGATCAGTCTGAAACAAAGGGCTGAAGCTGTTCTTGGTGATCATAGAGGTGAGGAACTTCTGTTTTCCAGGCTGTGATGAATAGTGATTGCAAAAGATAGTGGGAAATAAGGATTAAGTACACAGAATCACAGTAGCATTTATATCATAGTATATTGCTGGCATCTTATTCCCATTCCTGTTCCATAATTCCTGTGGCTTCCTTAATTAGTTTTAAAAGTGTTTATGTGCAGCACAGAAAATTTAAATACAGATACTTATTTTTACAAGCCAAGACTTACTTGTACTTAATATTCTGCAAACACAGATGGATCTTGGACTGTGATGTATATAATGGTTAAACTACTTTTAACATCAACTCACGTGGTCCATATCCAATATACTAAGAAATAGGTCCTGAGGAGAAGTATAGCTTAAAGTTTTGTTGTGCTTCTGTGCCTGTGCAATTGTCACCTGTGTTAGGATTGTATCAGTTAATGCTGTTGGGGCAGGGTGCGAGGGATGGAGAATCCTGGCTCTGCAGAGCTACTGCTGCTCCACCTGGGTGGGCATGGCAGGAACAGGGAAGTGATCTCAGGGCTTTTAAATCAAGCAAGTCCAGTGGACATATCAGTAGCAGAAAGAGACACGCAGTAAAAGCCACATATATTTTCTCCATAAATCAGGGGTTTGCCCTGACTATATACATATTTATATTAAACATAAATTATACCTATCTAGCTGGGTGCCAATCCTTGTAATCCTTATAAACATGGTGGTAGTTTGACTAAAATAACTCAGATGTTTGCACACCTATAAGATCTGGAGTTGTGTGGGGTTTAATTGAGTCAGGAACAGCCTAAGAGCCTTCAGCAAGGAAAGGTCTACAGCACTCAGCATTAAATTTTGTGTAAAGCCAGAACAGGTCCTTTTATTGCATTAATTCACTGAGCAGAGCACGTTATAGGAGTCTATGTCAAATCACTAAAGCCAATAGAAATGGGAGACTACAAGCATTCAGGTAATGATTAAGCTTCAGGCTTTGTTACCTGTGCTCTCCTTTCCTGGAAAGATCATTGGGTCCTTTGAGAAATTTCCATCAGAATTGAAACCCCATCTTGTAAACTCCTGAAATCTCTGATGAAATGAGTGTGGACTTGCCCAGCTGGATGGAGTCATAGCTATCCCTTGTTGCATATGTGAGTGGGGGTCATATCTTTGGTACTCTTTTTAAAGCAAGATTCTGTAAGGTGTCAGCATCAGCCCACATTATAGGACGACTCCAAAGAGAAGTAGGATTTTTCATTTTGATAATGAAAATGATAAATGTCACAACATTACTGATTTCAGAGACAGACAGTGCTATTCCTGGGCTGATCCCCAGTGTGGGCAGCAGGACAGGGGGGGATTCTGCCCCTCTGCCCTGCTCAGGTGAGACCCCACCTGCAGAGCTGCCCCAGCCCTGGGGGCCCAGCACAGGAAGGACCTGGAGCTGCTGGAGCGAGTCCAGAGGAGGCACCAGGATGATCAGAGGGATGGAGCAGCTCTGCTGTGAGGAAAGGCTGGGAAAATTGGGATTGCTCAGCCTGGAGAAGAGAAGCTTTGGGGTGACCTCATTGTGGCCTCCCAGGACCTGAAGGGGCTGCAGGAAAATGAAGAGAGACTGTTTACAAGGGCCTGGAGTGACAGGACACAGGGGAATGGCTTCAAACTGACAGAGAGTAGGTTTAGATGGGATATTAGGAAAAAATTCCTCCCTGTGAGGGTGGGGTGGCCCTGACACAGGTAGCCCAGAGAAGCTGTGGCTGCCCCATCCCTGACAGTGTCCAAGGCCAGGCTGAATGGGGCTTGGAGCAACGTGGTCTAGTAGAAGGTGTCCCTGCCCATGGCACGGGGTGGGACTGGATGGGCTTTAAGGTCCCTTCAAATCCAAATCAGTCTGGGATTCTGTGGTTCTGTGTTTATCTGCTCAACATTTTACATGCTTGGACAGTACAGGAGGCATGGGTATGAAAATATGCAAATTATTCCCTTATTCCTCTTCATTTTCTTTAATATTCCCATACCTGTATCATTCTGAGCAGTGCTGGACACATCGATTATGACTGTTGTCCTAAAGTGTTCAAAGTCCAGATGAAAAAAACCAAAACATTCTGAGTGATCTTTTTAAACCTAAAAATTCCAACCCCTCTGGTAGCTGAGCGTAAAGCACAGCATATGGAAGCTGGCAGTGTAATACACAAGTTTATTTTGAGGTGTGTTTTGAAGAGTCTCAGGTTGCAATTAATTTGTTGAATTTGAAGAGACTGTGGGAGAAAGAAATTGGATGAGGGAAGCAGTGAAATTGTTGGAAGGCTTCAGAATAGTGTGTTTCTTACAATCTGTAAGAAAATTGTGTTCTTCAAACAAAGGAAGCTAAGAGCATTAATGTCACGTTATTCATTTTGAGGATAATTAATTTAGCATTGACCTTTTGTAAACAAGAATAAGATCAGTATAAAATTCTATGGTGATTATCTGTGCTGGGAACTATTACAATATGTAATTACTGGGAATTAAAGCAGGCCAGGGAAGCTTTTAGTATTGTTTTGTTTAAAAACCAACCAAACAAAAAGTCTTACCCAAAAACCCTTATGGGAAAGGAATTAGAAACCTAAATTTTTACTCTTACCAAATTTCTTTTGAGGAGATTGAACTAATCCTCACCAATTTCTCTTGTCTGGACTTCATAATGCTTCTTGCTGAAATTTTGGTAAAATAAAATGTGGGATCCTGCCCGAAGCCAACGCTGCCTGTGGCTGTGCCATCCCTTGTGCCAGCACTGAGTCCCTGGGCCGGTCCCTCCTCTGCTCCCACTCACATTGCTCACAGTTAGTCCTTCCCAACCTGTCATTACCACTTCAACCTGTGCCCTGCTAATTAGGCTTGACCTTAAAAGCTGACCTGTGTGCTGTAAACTTCCAGAACTGGCTCCCAGTGCCCATCCAGCCCAGCCTGGAGAGCTGCTGCAGCCTTCCCTTCCTGCAGTGCCCTGTGTTTCACAGACCTCGGTGGCAAGAACGAGCAGCTGCCAGCAAAGGGCAGCGCGTCTTTCCTGGTCCATGGGCATTTCCATGGGCTTGGGTGCCAAGTGTGCCAGACCAGGCCTGCAAGGAGGAGTGGGAGATCTATTGCCCCGTCCCCAGGGGTGTGCGAAAGTGCACCTGAGGGTTTGGCTGCAGAACTGAAATCTGCTGCTTCACAGAGAGGGAAAAGTGGCTGAGAATCCATTCTCATGCATACCCAAGGGAACGGCTGGAGCTGTGTCAGGGAGGTTTAGGTTGGATGTCAGGGAAGGGTTCTTCCCCCAGAGGTTGCTGGGCACTGCCCAGGCTCCCCAGGGAATGGGCATGGCCTGAGGCTGCCAGAGCTCCAGGAACATTTGGACACTGCTCCAGGAATGCACAGGGGTGATTGTTGGGGGATCTGTGCAGGGTCAGAAGTTGGACTGGATGATCCCTCTGGGTCTCTTTCAACTCAGGAGATTCCATGATTCTGTTTTTCTCTTTAGTTCAGGCTCTGTCAGTCCTACTAACTTCCTGTTATTTTAAAATGGGTCTCTTGGCTTGCTCTTTTCTGTTTCCTGTGTCCTTTGAATCCTTTTCTTTCTAGGACTGAACACATTTGTTACAGAAAGATTGATCTTCATGATCCAGGGTGCCACCCTCCTAGATGCTCCATCTCAAACTTCTCCAAATGTAACAGCAGATACTTATTCCCTGCACATACATTATTTGCTAGGACTGTTTGGGTGCTTATGCTTAAAATTACTTTATTTTTTCCAAGCCATAACTATGTGAACTATCAGGAAAATTTTGGCTGGTGGGTGCAGGTACGTAATTCTCAGGCAGGTTCCATGTGCCTGGGTTTGTGGTGAATAGTCTGTCTCCAGCCTGTGCTCTTCTGTCAAGTGAACCTATTGCCTGAGTCACACTTTCTGCTTACTCTCCCCCTGGTAATAATGTCTGGTGGATGTTCTTCTGTCAAGCATGTGCATAGATACAAAAAGTAAATGTGGTACTGGACAGCTGCGCTTACCTAACAAACAGGGAGCCAGCTGTGAGCTTGGACAAGAGTTGCTTCGCTTGCTTGGAACCCAAGTAAGAGGTTTTGTTGGGCAGCAGTCCTGGTTTCCTGTAGAAAAATGGATTTTGCTGCAGAAGACCAGAAATTGTGCCCAGCAGAAGCAAGTGCAGAGAATTGTGCAGTGAAGCCCAGCTCTGGGCACTCAGGACTGGGGCTGTACCACACTTGTGCTACAGCAGGAGCAGCATGTGCCCCTTTTCGTCCCAAGATTTATCAGGAAAGAAATTCTCAGACAGGAAACAAAACTGTAAAAAAACCCTGTGTGTCCTCTTTATGGTGCTTTCTGCAAAGATTTTGTTAGTCTGTGAGGATCAAGTTCAAAAGCTTTGCCTGGCAAATGTATCCATCCTGTTCTTCAGGAAGTGGGAAGCTCCTTGCAGAAAGCCCAGCCCAGCCTTGGCACTGCCATCTCTGTGGCCCAAGGAGGCTGAGGTCACACAGCGCTGAACTGGAGTGCAGAGCACACTCTGTGCAAAGAGGGACCTTGGAAGTGCAATACTGAAACATTTGGTTTCTCTTCTTGTTTAAAATTGTAGAGAGAAAGGAAGAGCCCTTTGCCAACCACTCCAGCCGTGAATCCAGGCCCAGCATCACTGAGCAAATGCCACCACCTGAGCCCAACTCCTTCACTGCATCTGCCAGAAGAGTAAGTGAATTTGGAATCAATGGGGACTCCAGCAGTGCTCAGAAGCAGAAGGTGTTACTGGGAGATGAATGCTCTGAAACTAATCCTCAGAGGCATTGAAGACTTGAATTTAGAAAAGCCTGGTGGTATGAAATTCTGGTAAAGGTGTGTCTTAACAGCAATGTAGGGCTGCCTCCAGGGCAGGTGTTGGTACAGTATGGTTCCTCTTGAATCTCTGACCTCCTAAAGCAAATTGTGGTGAAGAAACCCAGCCTGCAGCACATGCTCTGTGTGCTGTCAGTTCCAAGGGGGCTGGTGCCAATGTCGTCCCAGCAGATCTGCCACCAGAGCTGATTCCTGGCCGTGTGTGAGCAGTGAGTTCAGCACCATCATCCAAAGTGCCTCTGACTTGCCAATGCCATTGAGTCAGTGGTGTGATGTTACAGCCCAGCAGGCAGAGGGTGGTTTGCATATGGCTGGCCAGCTGGGCTGTAAAAGCTTTGGACGGTGAAGTGGTCACTGAAATCTTACGCGAATCCTCCAGCTCTCAGATCACTCAGCTAGATGGCACCAGGAGACTCTGCTCTGCACAGGACTTGTGTCATGTGCTGCTGCTCTCTTTTTGCACCAGACTATGGAGAAAAGAACACAGACACCTGGCCCAGGGCTGAAGCACTTGGTGCTTGTCAGAAGGAAATGTTTCTTGCTTAGTCACAATTTTTTATTTTTCGCATGCAACTGAGTGTAACCAAGATAAATGAAACAGAGCTCCTCTGGGCATTGTTCAGCTCAGGCTGGCTTAGCAGGGGAACTGCTGGAGGTAGAAGGATACTGGGCAGTGTGAGCACTGCATTTAACCTTTTCCCAGCTGCAGAGGTTTGATCTCACTCCTTTGAGGTATTTAACCCAGAATAAGGGTGTTAGGGTGAGAAGCTGGCCTGTGAGCAGAGCAATTACTGATTTGACCTCAGTCACTTAAAATCAGCTTCTTTACCTTCTCTCACCTGTTTGATTTTCCTGTAATTCTGTTTGACAGACTGGGGTTTAGATTGTGTTGCCCTCTGTTAGGGGAGTTATTAGTATGTGCTGTTCCTGTGTTGTTCAGTATTTACAGATGGCAGGTTTTGCTGTGGTTTTGAGCTTTCTGAGGAAAGCATTAAAACTACATCAAAATGTTAGAACTGTGTAGTTCAGTAGACTGGAAGTGCTGGAAATGGTGGAGTACAGATTAACTCTTTGCATCTCCATTGAAATGACATGAGCTGAAAACATTGCTCAAATACTGCAGGGATAATTTTAGCTTGGCAGTCTTCAGGCAGTGAGTCTGAGGACAGAGCTCCCCAGTAGCTCCATTTATTCTGAATAGTGTCAGATGGTTTGTGTCAGATAGAATGTGGTATAATAATGCTTAGATCAGCTTTGATCAAAAGCCTTGTCTGTCCGGTGTCCTGCCCCACAGTGACCATCAGAAGATACTAGAGAACACAGCAGGAATTCCCTCCCACCTTCCAGCAATTGGCATTTCAGGGACTTGCTGAACCTGGTGTATTTTTTGTCTTCAGTAGTCCCTGTTGGACTTTTCTTCTATGCAGTAACTTTTTGATTGAGATCCTCTAATGTCCAGTGATAAAGAGTCCTTCAGCTTAGCTAAAAACCCTGCAAAGCTCCCTGTCCCGTTAACCTACCACATACTGGGTTTGTTTGCTGCCCCTCATTCCTTTATGGGAAGGACCAAGGAATAAATTGTTCCTTATTCACCGTTCTGTGTGCCCCTGAGGGTTTAGTGTACCTTGGTCATATCTCAGCCTGGAGACTACTGATATCCTGAATATCTCTTCATGAAAAACCTCTCTCGCTCTACTCATTCTTGCTGCCTCTCCCTGATTCTCTTCCTTTCTTGTCAACTGCTGCTGAAGCTGAGCTGTGCATGGTACCAAAGGTGTGATTGTACCCTGCAGTAACACAGAGCCACAGTGGTGGTGTGTTTTGTATTCTGTACTTTCCCAATAATTGCTAATAATTTGTTTGTTTTATTTCCTGTACAACTTGGTGCTTAGCCCTGTGCTCTTGTGATGCTCAGGCTCCATTCCTGAATGGCTGTGTCAGCCTTTCGTAAGACTTGATCACTGTAGCTGAAGTTGTACATTTAAGCAGTTGTACATAGAAGCAGTTGTGTATTTAAGGACTAATATATGCAGGTCAGAAGAGCCTCATGGCTCAAAAAGCACAAAGGCCCCCCCTGTGGTGTGCACAGTTACCTGCCCATGGAAGGGGCCTCTGTGAGGCTGAAGTGCAACATCCCACTCAATGCAGGATTAAGCTCATGTCATTTTGCTCTGACCTACCTCGCTCAGCTGAGTATTGAAAGGTCTCTGGGGATGGAGATGCTCTACTCCCTTTACTCCCTGTCCTGGTGCAACTTCACTCCTACCAGGAGTTATATCTCCATGTCAGCTGGGATTTCCCATGTGGAAACTTGTCTGTTCTCCTCCTTTCACTGTAGACTGTAGAGAAATCTGGTTCCATGTCCTCTGTAAACCCACCCCCAAGTAGCAGAGCAACTAAATCCTGTCTTTGCCTTCTCTTTTCCACTCTAAACAATCCAGGTTTCCTCAGTCTCTTCCTTTACAGTGTTGCTGGCTACAGCTCCCTGATGATCTCAATGGCTT
Source organism: Orthonyx spaldingii (assembly GCA_013397795.1). Taxonomy (NCBI): domain Eukaryota; kingdom Metazoa; phylum Chordata; class Aves; order Passeriformes; family Orthonychidae; genus Orthonyx; species Orthonyx spaldingii. The sequence goes on along the minus strand of VZTJ01002464.1, from coordinate 177,334 downwards.
CTCCTGGACTCCACTGGTGTGAGGGGTTTATTTGCAGCTAGTTCCATAAGACCTGAATAATTGTGTTTGGTTTTCTGCCTTTACTGAGTAATTTCCCCTTCCTAAATGGGTGTTAATAAAATCTTCTTTGTTCCTTATATTCTTACATCAAAGCTGGAGGAGGGGGTTGTGTAGGCAAGGACCTGCACAGTGACACAAGATTCCTTTCATCCTCTGTCCCTGGGGATGAGGCACTACAGCACTTTGCAGCCCTGTGAGGTCACCTTGAGCTCTGTCCTGTAATTAAAGAGAAGCAGGAAATAAAAGTCACTCCATCTTACTTACAAGTGTAGCCTGGCAAAAACTGGTGCTTTTTGAAACACTTTCTGAACTTAGAGTGTGCCTTGCGGTGCTCTTCCTTTTTCCAAATGTCGCTGTTTCTCCTCCACAGTTCAGTTGGCTTAGCAAGTCAGACGAGCAGAAGGATGAGTCACCTTCGTCGTGGCGGCTGGGCCTGAGGAAGACTGGCAGCCACAACATGTTGAGTGAAGTTGCTGCCACTCATGAGGCACAGAGGGATAAAACTGCTCCTATCTATCGCTCCTCGTCCAGCCCTCGGATATCTGCGCTGTTGGACAACAAGGAAAAGGTTTGGCTTTCAGCAAGGATATTTTAGTGTATCCCACTTTAGCCCCCAGGTGTAAACCCCTTTCCCTTTGAATTATTACTGGGGTTTTTGTCCATAACAAATGTGGGTCTTTTTCATTTTTATTTTCTTTTTCTTTTGAAAAATACTTCCCTCTTATCAGTTGTTTCTCCAGAACTGGAGTTTGGTGCCCCTCTGCCCTAATTCCTGCTCAGTTTGGACTGGGCTGCCACTGAACAGGGGCTGCCAGGCAGGCACAGCCTGTTCCTTACCAGAAAACGTCCAATCCAGACAGTAGCACATTCCTGCAGTGGAGATTCTCCTTCCCTGTCATTTATATGGATTTCTCCTGTATCTACTACCCGCATTTGTAAATCCCGTCCCACATATTCAGTAACTGTAACTTTTCTGCCCATGGGTAGATGCCTCATCCCCGGGGGTGTTCAAGGCCACCTTGGATGGAGCTCTGGTCTAGTGGACTAAAGATCCCCTCCAACCCAAACCATTCTCTTGATTCTGCGATTTACAAGTCATTCTCTAAGTTAGAGCATGCTTTTATTCACTACCATGCTATCAGGAAATCCCTTTCAGAACTGATATTTCTATGCTATGGTATGTGTTGCCCAAGAAATTGCCTTAAACCAGCTGATAGGAGAAGGCTTTCTTGAAGAAATTTGAACATGAATTTATTTGCTACTGAACATGCTGGAAGGGTAAGAGATGTATAGCTGAAGTTCCTCTTTTGCTTCACCAGGACAGAGACAACAAGAGTTATCTTGCCACCATAGTCCCCAGAAGACTGAGTAGTATGAGTGATGTAGAAGAAAAAGAAAACAGGTGAGACTGGCTAAAGTTAATGCTCAGCTTCCATCCTGTCAATAGTACTTCTGGAATATAATTTTTCTATAGTCATGCTTTGTATATTTTCTCAGCAGTCTCAAGTACACAGGAATTCACAACATCAAGAGCCAGCTCTGTCTATAAAAGTTTCGGTATGTTCGTTTTCATTTAGGTGAGCAGGAACCAGCAGACTGGTTCCTCCCCCCTGTACTTGCACAGGCTCCATCCAGGCGACCAGATTTGTGGATCCCTGTTCCTTTTCTACGCAAGTGCCTCGTTTTGTAGCTGGCATCTGCACTTGTACTTGTCACTTGCTCAGCAGTCACCTTCAGTCCCTTTGTTCACACCTCTGTCGCTTGAGATTCACTTGAGCTTGTGAACTCTCCCATGCAGGAACTGTTTCATTGCAGGGCTGTTTTTACAGTCAGTGTGGGTACAGGCAGTGTCTGTGCCCCTGGACAGAACCATGGTGTAAATGGGAGGTATATCCAGGATTTCCAAATGTGTTTGAGGAGCTGATCTCTACAAACAACTTCTTCAGGGACCTTTCAGTGCCCAAAGAGGCTCCAAGAGAGCTGGAGAGGGACTTTGGACAAGGGCCTAGAGGGACAGGGCAAGGGGGAATGGCTTCCCACTGCCAGAGGGCAGGGTTAGATGGGATATTGGGAAGGAGTTCCTCCCTGTGAGGGTAGGGAGGCCCTGGCACAGGGTGCCCAGAGCAGCTGTGGCTGCCTCTGGATCCCTGGAAGTGTCCAAGGCCAGGTTGGACAGGGCTTGGAGCAACCTGGGCAAGTGGAAGGTGTCCCTGAACATAACAGGTAGTGGGACAGGATGAGCTTTAAGGACCCTTCCAACCCAGGCCATTCTATGATTGAGTTTGTACTGGAAGGAGTAAAGGTTGACCTTAGCCTCATTTCCAGCTACTTCCCCAACAGAGGAGGAAAGGCACATGCAGAGCAGTGGCTGTGAACTGTAATTGTTGGGCAGGAGCTGTGGCAGATGACACCCTGAGAGAATTTCAGCACAGCTTGAAATTCTTTGCTGATCTTTTGCTGGAACCGCCCCAGTGTGTTCTTGTTCACTCTCAGGCAGTGTCTGAGATCCAGAGTTTTGCAGACAATTTGTGTGTGTTGATCAGCTCAAGCAGGTTTGGCAGAGGCTGCTATCGAGTGACACATCCAGCTTTGGGTGCTGACAAGTGTCCTTTGCTGGGTGGAGTGGGGACTGGCTGAGGAGAACTGGCCTTCGGGAACAGATGGTGCCCAGGCATGCTGTGTAGTACAGATTTTTCCCAATATTCTTTCCTTTCAACATCTAAGTTTTCCTTTCTGGAACCTACAGGTGTCGAGGGAGCATCAGTGTGGGCACAACAACTGGAAATGAGAAATAATTGCAGGCTGATGGGAGAATGGATTAGCCCTGCATTACATGCTCCAGGTCCTGTCCAGGACCACAAGAGAACAGGACACACGGCCAGAGTGTGCATTAGCATTAGGGAAAGAGCCCTGATTTCAGATAACCAGGATAAATAGGATTACTAGGAATTTCTTGATAACTTGTCAAGTAGCTTTAGATACTGTAAATATTTTGTTTGTTGTTTTCTGCTTCATGATTTTGTGGTGGACCTGGCAGTGCTGGATTGTCAGACTCAATGATCGTAGAGGGCTTTTCCAAGCCTATTGATTCTGTAAAAGGATTTGCTGTGCTGAATTGCTTTTGTCCTTGCCTGGATGCCTCAAAGAATAAAAGCTTCCCTGCAGTTCCAATATCTGGCAATTTAGACCTTGTTCTTTGATACAAGACAGCAGCGAGAATATTAAATGACACTATTTAATATGTTAAATTACTTTTATGGGCAATCTGAATTTCATTTGCAAGTTTTCTGACTACAAAGGATCTTGTTTCTCTTTATGCAAAACATTACATCATCTGTGGTTCTGAAGTGAGCTGGCAAGAGCAGGAGCTGATGTTAAGGCCAGAGCAGGTGTTCCTCTGAGCTGTGTCACCTGAAAAATGAAGCACATAAGTGTAAGGGAAGGGTCTGTGTTGTGAAACTTTAAAGGAGCCAAAAGCAGACTCCAGAGGTTTTTCTAAGCAAAGCCTGTGCTCTGTCCTGCTGTAGGGAATCCACTGTGAACCTGGTGCGGAGCGGCTCCTACACCCGGCAGCCCTGGAGGGACGAGGCCAAGGGAAACGAAGCTCCCCACTCTGGGGCACCCACTACCTATGTATCCACCTACTTGAAAAGGTATGTCCACTTCTGCCTTCCGTGGGTTCTCAGGCAGTCAGAACCACTCTTAACATGCCTCCCACACCTCAGCCTCCTGCTTGCTGCCTCCTGCATCTTGTGACTGGCCTTGGGACCCTCTTCTGCTGAGAGCAGGAAAGAAAAGTTAAAATCTTGTGATGTTTGTCATGCTAAATAGTGTTTTTAAAGGCTGTAATTTTTATTAATTTGTAAACTGCTGGACTGAATTTAAATACTCTTGTTCCCGTAACTCAAATGCAATATTTTCTCTGTTTAATGCTGGTGTTATGGTTAGAGAATAAAACCAAAATTGATCATAAAAACAGGTTAATGTAATAAGAGTCTGAAAGCATTGTTAAGATAGCTCTTGCTGAGTAAGTTATAGCTTATCTCTAATTTTGGTGTGTATTAATCCATGTTTATGGTATTATCAGAAAGTGGCAGTGATCTTGTGCATGATGTACAGCACTTGCTAAGGAGTAAAACTGATGCTTCCGCCATTGTCTTGTGGCAGTAAGGAAGCAGTTTGTGCACAGGGTGTGTGACGTTGTAGAGGCTGATTGTTGGTAAAGGAGCTAGGCAGAGGCAGGAAGGCAATTTCAGGCAGAACTCCTGTAACTGCAGTGTCCTGAACCCCTTGGGAGGCAGAGCTTCAGAGTCCTTGAGGTACCAGTTAACAGTTCTGAGTGAGCTGAAGCAAAGCCCTGCTCTGGTGAGGCAAATAGTGCATTGCTGGGTTTTCATCTCAGCTGTGAGCAGGAGGATCAGCAGTGCCAGCACCTCACCTTTATTTCAGCTGATACTGGACAACATCAAAACAGCCTGTAATAAACGTGTCACACTGCAAAGCCATTGTGTTTCTGCTTAAGGAAAACAGCAGCTATAGATTTTAGACTAAGTTTCATCAGATTCTAGACCCTGAACTAAATAACTGTCCTGAAGATGGAATAATTGCTTGAGATACTTGGAAAGAGGCTATTTGTTCCAGTGTTTATGCTGTAGAGGTAAGTGGTGCTCAAGAATGTGTGTGGCCAGTTGCTGAGCGTGGACAAATCCATTGCCACAAAAGGTGAAGCAGCCCCTTCAAGCAGAAGCCTTGTGCTCTGCTGATCCATTCCAGTGACTTCACAGCTATCCTGGGACGTGATGACAGCCCAGCTTGGCTCTCTCCAAAGCTGTTCTGACAAGCTGCAGCTGATTACATTGGAAAACTTCTGCCCCTTGCAACTGACCCACCTTTGCTGCTCCCTGCTCTGAGGGACAGCCCAGTCATCCCCAGGCAGTCTTGCAAACATCACTCGTTTATCCCAGCTAATCCTGCACCAGATTTAGTGTTGCACTCACACAGTTGTACTGTATTTCCTTGGTTAAACTGGACAGAGAGTGGGGAAGGTTTAGGCTGCAATGGGAGGTGACTAATACTGAGTTCTTGTCACAAAGGCTGAATTCTGGCCTTTCGTAATAAAGTGGCTGGTTCACAAGCAGGTACAGAGGTTTGTCAGGCAGGAATAAATGTGCTTTTAAAGAAGATATCCCGTATAGTTTTCTGTAGGAGAGCATAGGAAATTGAATACAATTGTGTTGAACTTCTGATTTCTCCAGCCTTGTGCATCTGCCCCTAAGATGAGGAAAGGAACTTGGTTGCCTTTTAGGCACAAGCTTTTTGTCTTTTCCAAGTATTAGCAAAACTCTGAACACAACTCCAAAAGATAAAAACTTCTTCTTAGAGAAGAAGAATTCAAGGGAATATGACATGCTTGGATGTCACTGAGGGGATGCCTGGGTATGTCTGCAGCTCCCCTTTGCCTCAGCATTTGACTAATCTGCATAAAGATCCCAGACTGGTTTGGATTGGAAGGGCCCTTAAATCCCATCTTCTTCCACCCCCTACGATGGGCAGGGACACCTTCCACAAAGCTGGCCTTGGACACTTCCAGGGATCCAGAGGCAGCCACAGCTGCTCCGGGCACCCTGTGCCAGGGCCTCCCCACCCTCACAGGGAACAATTTCTTCCCAATATCCCATCTAACCCTGCCCTCTGGCAGTGGAAAGGCATTCCACTTGACTTGTCCCTCCAGACCCTTGTCCAAAGTCCCTCTCCAACTCTCCTGGAGCCCCTTTAGCTGCTGTAAGGGGCTCTAAGGTCTCCCTGGAGCCTTCTCTTCTCCCTAGTAATATTCTTTAAGTGCTTTATATGACCCCCAGACAGAGAATGAACAACAGCAGCCGATCATCTTACCATGCAGAAAAAGGTGCCTTGTTTTGGTTTCTTTTTGTTGTTGTTGTTGTTTGGTTAGGTTTTTGGGGTTTTTTTTTTTAATAAAAGGGAACGAAATAGCTTGCAGCAATGTTACAATGCTTTAGTTGAAGCAGATATTGATGCTCTCTCTGTCATAGTACTGGCACTTGTCCTGCTTTCTCTGTGTGTACCATTGGCCCAGAAATCCACAGAACCCTGCTCTGATATCCTGGTGTTCATTTTAGTGTGTACTGGCCTTCAAAAAGCCAGGTCACTTTGTATATGAAAGGATATGAAGGAAAATTGGCATAGCAGGTTGGATTAGTTCAGCATTCTGCCTTTGACATCAGCCAGAAGTGCTGCCTCCCAGGAAGGGCTCACACACCAGAATAAAATCCTTCAGCCACACAGTTTCTCTTTCATTTCACATTTATGCAAATGCCTCCTTGCTGGTTCTGGTCATATAAAAGCCATTGCAGTGAGCCAGGACAACAGTCCCTGCAGCCCAGACTCTGTTTCTGACAGCAGTTGGTTTTCAAGGAGAAGTTGCAAAAGCCAGGATAACTTCAGAGCAGTCTTCCACCTCCCATGCTCTCCTTGCTTCCAGCAATCAGGAATTTAGGAGCCAGGGGTTATATTTAACCATTGGTCTTAAGAGCCACCACTGTGGCCAACTTCCATACTCCAATCCTAGTTTGATCTCTGGAATACCCCATGGCACTCTATTTAAAAAAATAATGTGCTTTGTGCAAGCCTTTTTTATTAGCACATATGGAAGCTTTTTAAGAGTGTAAAGGTTCTTAAGCTGAAGTTTTTAATGTCTTTGCTGTTCTCAGAAGTGTTTCTTTCTATTGCTTTGAAATGTTGCTTTACATTTCATTGCTCATGCCCTGATGGTACTGTTGTGGTGATAATGTTATAGAATGAGGAGCAGTGTGTCAGTGCCTTTTTTTACTTCTAATGTTGAATTCTTCAGCATAAATTCATAGTCCTCCCTTTCACAGACTCCTATGGACACAGCTGTTAATTAACAGGATTCCCTGGCTGACCTTTATATCACAATGTTCTGGTCCTGTTCATATCAAGTGTGAACAATGGAGTAAATGCCTTGGAGTGCTGCTCACACTGTGCAGTGCCACCCCTGCAGGCGGAGAGGGGACAGGCTCGGGGCTGGATTTCCACAGTGGTGGTAGTGCCTTGGCTCCCTTGGGAGCAGGAGTGTGTTCCTGGTGCCCCAGCACCACATTGCTGTGCCCATGTGCATGTTGGAGCTGGCACAATGCCATCCCTGTGCCCTCTTTCTCCATTCCTCCTCCTTCCCTCTCATCCCCCACATCACTGCTCTCCCAGGCACCTGGTACTGCTTCCATCCTCCTCACCCATTACCTTTCCCTTCTGAAAGACAACCCTTGTTAGGGCTTCCTTGATAACCCTCCTTCATCCTCCCTTCCTGACCGAGTTCCTCCTCTCTCTTGCAGCCCCCCTCGTGCCCCAGCCTCTCTGCCTTGGGCTCTCCCAGGATGGTGCCACATCAAGTCTGTTCCCTCAGGGCTGCCACCACCTTTTCCCCTGCTGATCTTCTCCTTCCTTCCGCTGGCACAGGCTCCACTGCCATCCTCTCCTCAGAACACGAATTTATGCGACTCCACGGCTGCTTGCTCCACACGGCCACCCCAGCCAGGCTCTTCTTTCCACTCTCACACTCCTCCCAGCCCATCTCCAGGGCTTGGCCTTTCCCTCTGGAGCAGAGAGCCAGGAAGGGAGGCACTTGCTTCCAACAGGACTTCCTGCTCCTGCATGCTCCAGGCAGGGGCCAGCATTCCAGAGGAAGCTCTGTTGAGGGTCCGGCAGAGGTTGCTACCTGGTGACAATGACTTGCTTGTTCCTGTGTGACCTGGATATGGCAGGCAGCCACCAACTGAGGAGCCCAGATGGGAGGTTCCTCCCTGTGGAGGCCTTCCAGGATGCTCTGTTGTCCCCTCTGGCTCCGTAGGGACCAGCTAGTCGTGCTGGGCTGGCTGGGGGCCTTGGCATGTAAAAGTGGCCTGTAAATTGGGTGCCTGGGTGAACAGGACTGGATCCTTCCTCTGGCCTCCTGTCCTTGGTTGTGTTCATGCCCCTTCCTAGTGTTATTTCAGCCTCAGGCTGCTCTCTGGATTCTTACTCTAGAGTTGACTTCCAGTTTCAGTCTGTTGTCCCTGGCTTTCCCTAAAAGCTGCAGCTCTGTCCAGGCCTGCTGCTTTCCTCTAGGTTGGCTTTTATTCCTGTGCAACTGCTTTGGTCCGTGTGCCCTGCCATGGGAGCCATTAGGATGCAGAAGTTCAGAGGCAGCCTTCCAGCCTTCCTAGCCTTTCATCCTTCAGACAGTCCAGTCTGACCAGTAGCACCCAGGCATGCCAGCTGCTGGGAAAGGTGTGGCAGGGCCCTAGTTCCCGCTGGATTGCTCTGTGCAGGCAATGAGCAGCTTGTGTGCAGGGCTTGGGCATGTGCAAGAAGGAGAATCTGCCAGGTTTCATCAAGTCTGTTTTCAGAGATATGCAGCTTTTCCCACTAGAGTGGATTTTCTCTCCCATTAGAGCAGATTTTCTCTCCCCTTAGGCTGGATTTTCTTTGAAAAAGTGAAAGAGTCCATCCTTGTCTAAGAGCTCTTCTTCCTTCTTCCCAAAATATGAACACAAACACAGCTTTTCAGTAACATTGGTTTTCAGGGTTTGCTTTAAACTGGCAAAATATGTTTCCCTTGCTCATTCTTGAATATTTTTGGATAGCTGTGCTGGCTATTTTCCAGAAATACAGTTTGTGCCAAACATATCTTCAAGAGAATGTAAGCATCAACTGATCATCTTTGCCAAAACTTTAAACTACTGGAAACAAGTTCTTAAAACTGGAAGTCCTGGACATCCTCAGGGGTGATGCAGCCAGATGCGCTTATGTCACTCTCTCCTTTCCTGCTTTAAGCATCCTCATCCTTGTACCCACCTTTCCCCAGGGCACAGGGTGCTCCATGTGCCCTGCTTTCACTGCAGCAGGGTTTTTTCCTTCCCAGATCCTCCCCAACTCACCACCATGCCGTTATTCTCTCGCTGAAACTGAGCTGGGCTTAGCTAAGCAGGGCTCTGCTGGTTCTGGCCTGTATGGGTGACCGGCAACAGCTCCACTACTCTCTCATCTCCTTGCACAGGTTTTGCTGCCCTGGGGAACCTGCTCCCTTCCCAGCTGCCAGCCCAGCTGTGGGATGTACTGTTGAATATTTACTGTGCTCTGAAGGACGTGATTTTGTGATGTTTTACAGTGCTTCATTTGGTAGAAGTAGTGACCTGAGCAGTCCCTACATTTCAGCCAGTCGCAGTCCATCTCTAGCTACCTCACCCACTGCCATTGGCTCATCTACCTCCCCGGGCACCCCGTGGCAACCTGTCTCTTGCTGTCCCACATCTCTCGGTGTGAACACTCCTGCTTCAGCCTGCCACAGCACCAGGTAATGGCTCCCAGCGGAGAAAATGCTCCGAAAGTCGGCATTTGGGTTGAAGTTCTGAGTCCTGGAGTGGATTAGGGATTGGAGGTGCGCTTCCACATGGAAGGTGCTGATAAGCAATTCCAGAATGATCAGCAATCCAGGATGGTGGCGTGGGACAGTTCCAGTGGTGGGTGTGACTTGCAGGCAGGTGACAGCCCACAGTGTGTCCTTTGTGCCCTCTGTCCCTGTGACACAGCAGGTGCTCAGGGCACCCTCGGGCACTCGGTGTACAAGCTCTTGGAGTTCCTTCCTTCTGCTTAATCACCAGGTACATTTTTCTAATCATTTTTACTACTAACAGGGACTTGAAAGCTGTTAATTCCTCCTGCTCATTCTTCTCCAAGTTTTATAAAATTCATTTTACTCTGGCTGTTCTCTACAAACACGTGAGTGTAAAGTGAGGAGGATGAACTGTCCATGCTCCCTCAAGGAGATTGGGCTCAGTCAGCACTGGAGTTCACTTGCTTTACTTTCCATATGTCTTCTCTATTTCAGAGCCCCTTTCAGGCAACAAACTGCTGTAGAGAAAAACGCAGAGGGCAGCTGTGCCAGCACCCCTCTAGGTGTAATCACAAACTGTGCTGTGCTCAGCGCTGCCAACGGCACTGGGAATGCCAGGGCTGCCTCTGCCCCGGGGAAGGACCTCTCGGCTGAGGAGGCCAGGGAGCGCAGAAGGTCAGTGAGGAGTGGGCTCTGCTGGCCCCTCCATGGGCAGCTCTCACATGGTGGTGATGGTGGGGGTGTAAAAACTGGTTTTTAGATGCTCCATGAAGTTCCCAGGCTGCTGTCTCTACTCCATCTGAAGGTTTTGAACTGAGTCATCACTAACTTATAGGTTAAATTTAGTTTCATAATTTTCTGCTTGTCCCTTCAGCATCTCAGCCTTTTTCTTCAGTACTAATCCCAGCTCCTAATCTCAGCCCCATCCCAGTGTGTTTGCAGGGACACACAGCAGAGCAGCCACTCGCAGTGGGTTCTGTAAAATGAATCCCATCCTAAAAAGGCCATTGTACTGAGATACATTCAGATAAAATCTGTCCCTCCGATTCAGCTCAGCTGTGTTTACTTATGCCCTGATGGAGACATTTGTGCTGCACAGGTCCCCCAGATTCCCTCTGCAGTTAGTGGGAGAAAACAAACATTCCTGAGGCAGGTAGGTGTGTATGTGACACAGGAGGAGATGGACTCCAGCAGCAGGTGTGGCTTTGATTGACTGGAAAGGCCAGAGACAGGAGTCTGCCATGTGCAGCTGAGGCCATTCCAGCAGTAGCAGCATTGGGAATGACTCTGACTCCAGCAGGTGGTATCTCTTTCTTATCACATGGAGTTATTTTAAGACTGGGGAAATACAAACCTGGGGAGCCAGAGCTCTTTTCAAAGGAACTTTACCCTGTGCATTAATTACAGAATATGAAATGACCCATGTATTCTTCCTGCAAACAGGTTAACTCTTCCAAAATCTGTCTCTTCTAATGGCATCAATGAAAGCAAATAGTAATAAATAAAATGCAGCAATGAACGGAGTGTTTCTAACCAGCAGCGAGTTCATGCAGAGTATATAGTGCTTGGATTCTTCCAAACTGTCATGGTGATTTATTGAAATACAGCTCTTCCTGAGTGCAGATAGTGCTCTGACTCATCTTAAATGGCCTGAGGCTGAGGTATGGCAAAAGCAGTAATGGGAATTATCAGCCTACAAGGCTAAAGGTGGTGGGGCTGAGCTGCTGCTCGGCTTCACCTGCAGCACATCCAAGCAAGGTGGATTGTGCTGTTGAAAAGTACTCAAACTTGTAATGCTGTTTGAGATTTTTTTTTTTCAGAGCTAGGGAGCACTTGAAAGGTATTGCAGATGTTCTGGAGGAGCCACAACCATCAGCTTTGTGTGCAGGGACAGTTTGCACTAGCCACTGCAGGGTGTCTTCGGTGTGAAAACACTTGGGTAGCCCTGGAAGTGCCTCTGTGTGCTCCTATTGCTTTGCTGGAGGTCACTTGGCTTGGGGTCATTTGCAATTGAATCGAGATGAGCTGCCAGAAGATACTGCCAGTGCCCAGTGAGGTTGTGCAACAGGACAGAGTGCGTATTGTGCTCTTAGTTCTCACTTCAGACCTTCTGAAGACCTTCAGATTCTGGCAAGCCCAGAATCAAGTTGCAGAAGCAGATTTTTCCCTGCAGAATTGGGCTGCACAAAGTCCCCCCAGACTTCCAGCACTGTTTGCAGACAGAGTACTGGACTGAGATAGTTACTTGTAGATACCCAAAAAAGCATCCATTAATATTACTGCATTGGCATTTACTGCCAAATCTGCTTCTATAAATAATACAGAAGATCTGTTTGTCTCCTGCATTTTTATTAGAGAACCATCTCCTGTGAATTATGGTAATGTAAAGAGAAAACACAAGAAAATTCCTCCCACCTTTAATTGATGCTTTGAAATGACTGAGAGGAAAAAAAAACAGAAATGATGCATTGTGCTCATGGGGGAGGAAACCTCACTGATGAGTATACGTCCTCACAGTGGGATAAAGTGACTGGGAGCTGCCTGCACATTGGAACTAGGAAACATGGACCCAGGGAGACAGGAGAAGTCACCTAAGTGGGAAAAGCTTATTTGGGAAGGAAACCAGTTCCAGTAAAATAAAATTAAAAGGCACATGGCGCAGTTGTCAGGGCAGTGCTGTATGGATTTCAGTTCCCAGCAGCAGCTGTTGCAGGAGTGTTTGGGCTGCTTTGGTGTTTCCAAAGCGCCAGCTTGCTCTTAGCAACAAAAACATAAACAGGCTGATCATCTAATATTAGATCACAGGGATGTCTCCGAACTTGTGGCCTTAAAATTATCTATGTGAAGCCAAAAGGTTAAAGCAGAAGAGGCTGCTTAGGGCTGGGGAGGAATGACTGGCAGAGTGCTCTGGAGTTTGCATCCTGTGGTGGCCAACAAGCCCTACCCTGCCCCACCACAGCATTTGATCCACGGTGGTTCACCTGCTCCTTGTTTTCCAGCTAAATTAGTCAGGAAACGCTCCAGTAGCTGGAAAATCATGTAAATTACGAAGGGGAGGAAAGAACAACCAGCAGAGGGGCAGCAGGACAGTCGGTGCAAGGCGATGGCGCATGGTGCTGCCCGGGCCGTGCCTGGACAGTGCTGGGCAGTGCCTGGGCGGTGCCAGGGCAGTGCCTGGGCCATGCCTGGTCAATGCTTGGACAGTGCTGGGCCGTGCCTGGTCAGTGCCTGGGCCATGCCTGGACTGTTCCTGGGCCGTGCCCGGGCAGTGCCTGGGCCATGCCGGGTGTCCCCGAGGCTCAGCCCGGCTGCTGCCCCGTGTGTTTTGTGTGTGCACATCCCGGCCTCCCGGTGCAGCTCTGCAGAGCCCTGCTGCCAGGAGCTGGAGACCTGCCACCTCCCACAGCCAGCACTCGTGCCAGGCAGTCTCTTTGGGGTTTTTTCTGGGAATTTTGGAGCTGCTGATGAACGGTGCCATCTAGCCATTTGGATGATCTATTGCCAAAAGCAAATTGTCTCTCATTGTCGGTATGTTTGTCCACTGAACTCAAACAGCCCTGGCTCCACTGAGGGTGGATTTCAGCCGTGTGGATGTTGTGCCTGCAGTACCTCACACAGACCCTGTTCTTCTCTGGGCAGAACCAACAGCTTCCTCATTTCTGCTGGGTGCCCGCAGGTAGTGGGGAATGGGGCCCAGTGCTCGGTTATCCACCCTCATCCAGGGTGACAGCGGCCTCTAGTGCCACCAAAAGCTTCTTCCCCAAGTTCTCTGCACCCTTGTCTGTGCAGATTCCGTGCAGGACTTTGGTCACGGCTTCTCCCTGCACCACAGCCCCCGCCAGAGTATTCCTGGTGTCACAGCTCCAGGCTGAGAGCTCTGTCCCCTGGGCACAGAAAGGGGCTGCAGGAGATCCTGCCATACTGGAATGTCACTTGAGCCGTGAGATATCTGTGCTGGAAGGAAAGTCTGGGAGATCTGGCTGAAGCTTTTTGTACTCTGTGGAAGTTTTAGTTCCCAGAACAGCTGGAAAGGCAACTGTGCAGCCCACAGCTGGCACATGGGGCGAGATACGCTTTGCCTGAGAACTTCTGAAAGGCGAGTCTGTGCTCTCAGTTATGTGGCCAGTTTAAAACTCTTGAATTTGAAATCTCTCCTGGTTTGGCAAGAATTAGGATTTTAATTTAATTTTTTTTTTACCCCCCACCACTGTGTTTATACAACTGAATTCTGCCATGTCTGTGCTCTTCCTGTTCCTCAGGAAGGTTCCAGCAGGGTGGTTCCAGCACTTGCCATCAGGCACACTCTTACAGACAGGAAACTCATCTCTCTCCTCCTTACATTTTAATTTATTCTGACCATACAACTGCCCAGTCCCTGGAAGTGTCCAAGGTCAGGTTGGACGGGGCTTGGAGCAACCTGGGATAGTGGAAGGTGCCCCTGCCCATGGCAGCGGGAGGAACAAGATCAGCTGTAAGGTTCCTTCCAACCCAAACCATTCCATGATACATCCAGAGTAGGAGTGAGGTGGGCTTGTTTTCTGGGAAGCTTTGGAACTGGTGGTTCTGCTCAGCCCATGCCTTCTTGCCTTCTAAAGTTTCCCCTAGAAATGTTTTTCAGCTGAAGGAAGTTCACTGACACGCCAGGTAAATATGTTTGGCAAACACTTCTGTTTTTTGCTTCATTCCCAAGAGAAATTTATTTTTCATTCTAAGGATACAGCTGCTAATTATAGTAGCATGTATTATTAATATATTAATAACTGAATGCTCCTCCACCAGTACTGTTAGATGAACAATTTTTGGCAAGTCCTTTTACCTCGTGAGTCTTGTCCTGTGGGCATTCCAAGTGTATCTCCTCTAGGATGAGCATGGATGTGTCGCCTGATATGTCCCTTAACCCTTATGATCTGACAAAATAAAAGCGCCTGATCTCTGTGAAGGTTAAACTGTGAGATTTGCATTCAAGGGATATTTAAATGTCGCTCGAGAGGAACTGGCAGAAAAGGCTGTGAGCAATAGTTCACTGCCACCTTTTTTTAATAGCATTTGACTCTATAATCCTTACCACTGACTGATGTAAAGCTGAGTGGTCTTAATTTCCTGGGAAAGGTCCCTGGGGAAGCAGAGCGGTGGGATGCTCATGCAAGGAGCTGCTGCAGGGCAAGGGAAGGATTCCTGTCCACACTACACAGTGGACAACAAGAAGTTAAGAGGTTTCTCTCTCTTGTGAAGAACTGAACGATCATCTGGCACCTGCTGTGACAGCATTTCTCTGCCACTGCCTCTGCAGTTAATCTCTTTCAGATAAAGTTGTCCCTTTTTTCAAAGGCTGCTGGTGCAGATGACGTGGGAGTCCAGGAATTCTGCTGGCCATAGGATTGTCCTTGTTGGGAAGAGGCAAGATTGCTCCTGCTGGATCAGAAATCAGGCTGCATTTTTATTTGGAGGAAGGTCGAGGTGTGGGCTGGGGTCAGTGCAGTTTCCTGTAAGGGCGGCGAGCAGGTGTGTGCTGCATGCTCAGCTGCCAGGGCTTTACCCACCCTGGGCTCAGGGGAAGGGGGGTGGATATTTTGGCATTTGCTTTGGGCGGGGGAGCCCAGAGTGTAGGTTGGCCTGCTAACAAAAGCAGGAATCCATGCAGGATCCTTCAGGAATGGTCAAGGAAAGGAAGCAGGGACCACTTGAGCTAAGCATTGTAAAAGAACTGCAGCTTGGCAGCGTGGAGCAAGCAGAAGGTAAAACTACCTTTCCTCAGCCCCATCCATGCCGAGTTTGTGTGCAATTCCTCTTACTAATGGGAACCACTGCCCTGCTGCACGCGCTTCACCCTCGCTCTAACAGCAATAATGGCTGCTTCTGGCTCCAGTGCCATCCCAGTGCCTCTGCCTGGATGTTCAGGGGCTGGACTTTACTAACTTTGATGACTTCAGCTACTTCTCTGTGTCCAAAATGGCCATTAAAGCCAGGGATGTACCTGAAATATTTGTAGAGATCCTGTGTGTCACTACAGCTGAGAGCTAATTCAGCACTAAACCAGCTACTCTGTTAAATTCTGTGCTCCACAGTATTGACCTGGGTATGTGAGGTGGAGGAGCCAAGGAAGGCAGGTAACCTCCCTGGGATTTCTATTTGAAAAGTTTTTGTGCAGACTTAATTAATCTTCTGTCCCTGAGAACAGTGAACACTGGAAATTGAACCAAAGCCACGGGCTAAGAAATTGCAATGTGAGCTCAGTAGGAAATGGAAGTCTTTGATGCATTATTAATATTCAGTGATATTTTCTGTAATTCAGCTGAGGCTGATCTGTGATCCTGTTCTGGGAGCTGCTCAGACGGCTCCAGTCCCACAAGGTGGCAGTGGAAGGCTGCTGTGCTCTGGCAGGCGAACATCGCTCCTCAGGCTTATCTCCTTCAGTAACTGAACCTTCTTTATCACCATCAGGTTTTGATTTTACTTTTATTTTTTTAGTTTCAAAAGACAATTTCCCAAATACTCAGATTTTTGCCAAGTTAATTTTTTTTTTCCCACGGGGATTTTCTGCCATGGAAAATTTCCTGTTTCAGACTTTAAACCAACTTTTGAAAAAAGCTGTAACAGGTCTGCTTAAAATTATTTAAAATGTCAAATTGTGTTGGTTCAGTTGCAAATGAGAGGGATGCTGGAGAGGCAGGACATTGGTTTCCTCTGTCAGTGGTAGGAGGTGGAGTTCCATCCTGCTCTGGTTCCTGCAGCAGATTTTTGACACAAGGATGCAGTTCCTGAGAACTGCAGACAGTGCACTCTGTTCCCTGTCACGGTGACAGCCCATTCAGTGCTGTGTATTGACACCCGAAGTCCTGTGCTGAACACAATTCCAAAATATTCCATCCTGGTAAGCTTTGCAGTTGTGATGGTCACAGCTGGCACATTCAGTATCTGAGAGACAGGTGCTGCTGTCAGTTCAGGTGTTGTTCTCTGCTTTGGGGTTGCAGCACTCTTTGCTTTTCTCTTACAGAAAGAATTCCTGGATATTGTTTTTGGTTTTTTAAACAAGTACATGTTCTCTTCTGGCAGAAGCTTAAATGTCTGAGTTCACAGCAACAGTTACGGCAGCCAGTTCAGGGAATGTGATCACTGTGATGTTTGTTGCCTTTTCACTCTTCATAATGCTGAGTGACATTAATTAATGTGAAGGGATTATATAGATCATTTAAAGCTTCTCATGTATGTGCTGACTCCCCCAGCCCCAAACTTGGTGAGCTCTCAGGAGTACCAGTGCTGTATTTTATTCCTCTTATTGTTATAAGAGGGATTGCAGGGCTCAGTGTTCCCAGCTGGATCTGCAACCCGAGCCCTCCTCACCTGGCATTGGAGCAGCCCAGGCTGCTGAGGAGGCACAAGAAGCTGCCATGGGGACACAGTGGGGACACAGCACAGGAGGAGCAGCTCTGCTGTCTGAAGGACACACACAGAACTGAACATGGAACCGCAGAATGGTTTGGGTTGGGAGGTTGGTCAGGATCTTAAAGCTCATCTTGTTCCACCCCTGCCATGGGCAGGGACACCTTCCACTAGGCCACGTGGCTCCAAGCCACATCCAGGGATGAGGCATGGGAAAGGACAGGCAAAATTATCCAGAACTTCCTGATGGGAAGTGTTCTTGTAGCCTCATCTGTCACACGTGTAACCTCACCCTGTTGTAAATGTCCCGTGGAAACAGGAGTTCTGCAGGGATAAGTGGAGCTGGTTGTTTTGATTAACAAGTGGCAAAGATCACAAGTCTCTTAATCTCTCAGATCAGTACCTGAACATGTCGAGCAAAGCAGAGCTGTGGGAAATAAAGAAGTTAATCTGCTGCTAGTGATCAACCTGTAACCAAAGGGCTGAAATTCAGCCACTGAAACTTGCACGAGCTGAGAATTCATTGTCCAGATTGAAACATGAGAGCTCCCAACAGTAAAGGCCTGAAAATGGGGAATTCTCAGCCAAGCATTTTTGAGTCAGCTGTGAAAGTCAGTCACCTGATCACAGGACTATGATCTTGTTATCCCTCTGTCCTCAGCTTATTAAATAATTCAGCATTGTCAGGCTGTCTCCCCCCTCATTCCCAGCTCCAGTACTCGCAGTCTGATGTGTTATCCTTCTCTCCTGCTTGGAAGGGTCTCTCAGAGCACATCCAGCTTCTGACAGTTCCTGTAATGACTGTTTCCAGTTGCAGTGGACTGATGGACAGAGTATGTCAGCACAGGGATAAATTCAGGGAAGACCCCAAACCTGTTGCTTGGATAAGAGAGCAGGAAAGTTTCTTTTTCTGATTGTTTCCATGCAGTTGCCAATGACTGACTTGCTGCTGGGGACATAGTTCATTATCTAACTTAAGGAATTGTATTTTGGGAACTGCTGTCAGCATTGTTGCCTGCAAAACTTGCACTTGCTTCTGCTCCCTCCTCCAGCTTAGGGATAGTTATTTGCTAATGGCAACTCTCCACTTTGTAGGAATGCATTGCTGGGGTGCCGTACTTTTCCAGTTGTTTCCGGGGAAACAGTATCTGTATTTGAGGCTTTTGCTGAGCTTTTTTTTTTCTTATCTTCCTTTTTTCAGAGTGCACGTGAGTTTTTAATATACATACATGTACATACAAACATATATATGTGTGTGTATGCCTGAGAGATAGATACATGTGTGACAAAGACTTTTCAAATCACTGCAGTGTTTGGAATAGGGATACTGAACCTTTCTTAAAAAGAGAAATTTCAAACATTTTAGAGTCTGAGTAGCCACATGGCTTTTCATGTGCTGAACACACCTCCTTGTGCACAGGGAGCCAAACCTGTGCCTGGCTCCCCTTTGCTGTGTCACCTGGATTTGGAAGAGCCAAAAGTCTGTCCTGGCTTCCAAGAAAACTGCCACTGTTGGTTCTAGTCTAGTGTGTGTAGTTCAAAGTCACTTCTAAGCTAGAAAGAGATGAGAGGATTTAGAGAGGGGCTGGGAAGAGCTTTCCTCCAGAAGAGCCCCATCGAGCCCAGCCCCTGTTCAAGACCAGCAGAGTCTCACTCCCAGAGACTGGGAACGACTGTAATGATGAACCAGTTACTGTGTGCAACTCATGTTCTTACTGTGCTGCCTGTGGGACCTGGATTTATTGAAGGACCTGACAGGGATGGAGGGACCCTGTCATGGCCCAGTGCAGCCCGTCTGGGGGTGTATCTCAGTTTTCAGTCCTGACAGCAGAATGGAATTCATTGAACTCAGTCTGAGAAGAGGGCAGCTGTAGAACTGGGTGAATGTTTAGCTTTCAAATTTGTTGCCAGGTTTTCATAGAATACCAGAAAGGTTTGGGTTGGAAGTGAACTTATACCTCATCTAATTCCACCCCCTGCCATGGGCAGGGGCACCTTCCACTAGCCCAGGTGTCTCCAAGCCCCGTCCAACCTGGCCTTGGACACTTCCAGGGACGGGGCAGCCACAGCTGCTCTGCCACATGTAGGTGATCTAAAACTCCAAGTCTTGCATGTTCTTGCTGTTCCCCCTGGAACTTGGTGATGTTCTGTCAGAGGACTCCATGGTGCTGAATGGTGTTTGCCAGAAACACTTCAAGCTCTGAGTGCCTGAAGGAGTTCAGGATGGCAGGAAAGAAGACTCGTGTTGTAAAAGGATTATCAGAAGACTGTATGTTTCTTGGAGAAATTCATCTTTTGTTCTTGTTACCTGTGCACCAACCAACAGGGCATTGTAACTCTCTTTTCTGCATCATTCACCCTTGACTTGGGAGGGGTTTCTCCTCACATTTCTTTTCCTCTGGCCAGGGCTCTCTAACATACAGATTCGCTCCTGTATTCCTGGTTTACCAGCCTGTATGTCCAGCCTTCCTATTTGCCAGGTTAAATCTCCTCTTCTATTAGTGTTGTATTACAGCTCCTTTTGCCTTGACATGGTGATGAGTAGTTGGGATCCATGTGAGTTTTACACTGTCCTTGATGAAGGAGTTGACAGAGAGAAATGGGTGTTTTCTTGAAAATGGGCAGAATTAAGTGGGAGGCAGGTTCACCAGTCAGTTACTAGTTGTTTTCCTAGCTAATGCACAAACCAGAAGCCTGTAGCTCTCTCAGGGCAGCAGGACACACTTGTCTCTGTCTGTGGGAGCTGTAAACCTCTGCAGTGGTTTTGCTGACTCTCACATACACGTCTTGAACAATTTGTATTCTTCTCCTTGAACTTACAACCAAAACTCTGGTAAAAATCTGTTCTCCTTTATACATGCCTTGAGCTTGGTGTGATGGCTGCTCTTATTTCAAGTATTTCTCAGAGAAAGCTTATTGCAGGGAAACACAACACATAGGGCCATTCCTTTGAAGAGCTGCTTGGATCCTGAGATATTTGCTTGAATTAATAGGATGACACAGGCACTGCACTTGAGCAAGCAGCGTGTTCCTTTAAAACGTAATTAAAAACTCTGTGGATTGTTCAGAGGCCGCCTCACACCCCTTTTGGTGCTTGTGCCCTGCAGCCTGCTGTGCTCTGCAGTGTTTCTGCTTTGGAGAGCAGCATGTTGCTCTGCTTGTGCCATCCAGCCCAGCCCTGAGCTGCATCTGACTCGCTGGCTCTTTCCTGTGCATTTGTTCTCTCTCTCTCTCTCTTCCAGCCCATTTAGCACACTCAGGTCTCTGAAAATTCAGTTTGTAAGCAAAGCAACACGTTGTAAAATCTGTCCTTTCCCTCCCTTCCCTCCAAATTAAAAAGCAAAGCACACAAGGTCCCAGGCAGGGCACCCCTGGGCCTGCATTGCCAGCAGGGCCAGGCTGCTGTGTGCTGTTACAGGTACTGCCAGCACAGCCCCTCCTGCAGCACCTGGAACAGGCTGGAGCTGCTCCCTCGCAGAAACCAGCTCTGTCACTATGCGGTGGCTCTACTGACTTGCCTCAGAAAATTCGGGTATCTCATGCTGTAAATGGCTTTGGGTGAGCTCCAGGAAGTGATGAATTGTGTAAATGGAAAGAACTCAAAAGTTGGCGATCGATTGCAGCTGCAGCCCAGGCTGAGCTGTGTTGACCTGCGGGATGTGCTCAGCTGAAGATCAAGTCCCTTCTGGAGGTTGGACTCCCAGAATTGCCAATGATGCTGTAACATATATGTAATTTTATATAAATTCTGGGAGATCAGAGGGAAAAAGCCTGGGAGGGTGATGGGGTAAGAGACCCAAAATGGTTTTTCGCTTGCCATACCCACGGCAAAGCTGTGGCTGAACTGCACCAAGGGAATCCTGCAGCCTCCTGCAAACTGCCACAGAGCCCTCCCCACACCTGGGGCTGACCTGGTCCCCACAGATTTGCCAAACCTTTCCTGAAACTCATTTGAAAACCTGTTTTGTTCTCTCTATAACTGTAGCTCCTCCATACCTGCGTCCTCATTGCAGAGTAAATTCCACTGATTTAAATTCCACTGATTCAAAGCCATTGCAGTGAACTGCCTACTGTACTGAGCTACAAATTTACTTGGTTTATGTATTTCAGGAATTTATATTTTTTTTGCTACTGCTCTGAACTTCATTTGCAGTATATTTTGGAAATGCCTTCTTCCTCTAGGTGGCTTATTGCTTCTGGCTGCCAGGCAAACAGCAGTGATCCTGCTTGTGTCAAAAGCTGCAGAAAATGCTTATTGTTTCCTTAATGTGCCGTTACCTGGACAGTGCACACACTGCAGCAGGGAGATCAGGAGAGCTCCTGCTCTGCAAAATTAGGAGTTGCACAGCTTTCATTCATCAAACAGCAGCTTTTTTTGTTCATGAAACAGATCCTTGGGAGACAATCATCCCTCGGAAGTGTAGGCGCTTCCCATGTTGGCATATCCATCACAGCTCATGTGTCTGTCTGGATAATCAATGGGAAGAAATGAGCTCCTCTGCAGTGCATCCACATGGGCTGTGCTGGAGGCTCCTTGTGAAGGTGATAAATCACACCCTGGGAGTGCAGCTCTGCAAGCCCTCGGCTTGGGACATCTCCATTGCAGGCAGCCCCCAGGGCACAGTTCATAGAATCGTGGGTTCTCAGGGATCATTGAGTCCAACCCCTGGCCCTGCACAGACACCCCAACAATCCCACCCTGTCCCTGAGAGCGTTGTGCAAACGCTCCTGGAGCTCTGGCAGCCTTGGGGCTGGGACCATTCCCTGGGGAGCCTGGGCAGTGCCCAGCACCCTCTGGGGGAAGAACCTTTTTCACAATATCCAGCCTGACCCTCCCTGACACTGCTTCATGTCCGTTCCCTCAGGTCCTGCACCCGGTCACAGAAAGCAGAAATCAGTGCCTGCCCCTCCAGGAGTCTTCAGTGCAGCATCTCTGGCACAGACACTCAATCCTTTGCACTTTTCTTGACCTCTGGAGATCAGGGATGTTCAGGGCATAATTTATCAGGTCAAATCCTTACACCAGTTTCAGGTGAGGAGACTCTCACATGAGCCCCACAACACCTGAGGAGCTGGGAAGTGACTGTCTGTACCTCCCCCAAGCCAAGGAACCCCAGTGAAGGGGTTTCCTCCCTGGAGGCCAGGCTGCATTTGCTGCACAGCTGAACCAGCACTGAACGCAGGTCCTGAGGGTGAATAAAACCCACCATGACAGATTATTTTAGAACGATCCAAATTTCCTGATTCTTTACAGTTTTGTCACAGTGCAGCAGTTTAGTGAACTTTCTAATAAATGTCTTAACATACTGGATCAGATGCAAATCCTCTTCAGCCCATTATCTTTTCCATGGAGGTGGTCTACAAAAAACAGGAAAAGAGTCCGAGGACAAAGTAAGTGTATTCACCTTCATCCCTCAGCTCACTGCCCTTTGAACACATCCAGACCTCTGGTACTTTGTTAACCTGGCAGTGACAGACCTGCAAAGAATGTTCCAGCACCCTCATCCCTGTACAGTGGGACAGCATGAATAATCATTCCCTATTAACCAGGCTGCAGAGTCAAGTTTAATTAACTGTTCATAAGACTGAAGCCTCTCCTCCAGCATGGAAATCATTTACTGTTGTGCACTCCTGACTCAGAGCACTGCCCAATTCCTCACCAGTTCCTCCCAGTGAATGCCAGGGAGGAGGGTGCAGTTTATGTATTTTCATGTGACAAATTGTTTTGAATTCTCCCAGCTTTGATGAAATCCACTTGTGCCCAGGTCTGTTTTACCTGTGGGTTTTTCAGTGTTAAGGAGCTTGGTTTACACAAAGTGTGAAGGTCATTTCTTTAATTCCATGGCTCTTTCCATGGCATGTGTCTCTGTGGTGCCTGCAGTTCAGCAGTTCCTGGCGTGATGGGTTTCATATTGATGAAGGCAGCAGATTGCAGGAATACGATTGTGACTATAATGACAGGGAGGAGGGTCTGAGGAATGCACCAGCACAGGATTTCTGTTCTGAGATCTTTGTCTGCATGAGAGGGGGTTTATGAGGAGTGGGGTTCTTTTTCTAATGATGCAGGGATTTGGAATGGAGCAAATAATGTAGAGAATACGTGCACCTTTTTAACAGGACATGTCCAACACAAAAGGGTTTATTTGGAGGCTCTGGGGAGAAGGTGCTGTGAACATGTGTGTATGGTGTGCTCATGGAGAAGTTGTCCCAAAGAAACAGCAATAGCAGATGGAGCTAAAATTAATTTTTGTCTGTGAGAAAGAGATAATAGCTCAGGAGTCTACAGAGACAGGAAGGCAGATCATCTGCTTTTACTTTAACCTCTTCTGCACCTTTTGTTTTTTCCAGGTCATATCTGACTCCGGTGCGGGATGAGGAAGCGGAATCACTGAGGAAGGCACGATCCAGACAGGCCCGTCAGACTCGCAGGTCTACCCAGGTAAAGAATAGAAATGCTCACATTTGTGTGTGGGATGAAGAGAGCTGATGAATTGGTTGCCCAGAGAAGCTGTGGCTGCCCCATCCCTGGAAGTGTCCAAGGCCAGGTTGGATGGGGCTTGGAGCAGCCTGGGCTAGTGGAAGGTGTCCCTGCCCATGGCAGAGGGTGGAATGAGATGAGCTTTAAGGTCCCTTCCAACTCAAACCATTCCATGATTCTGTAAAGGGGCAGTATTTTCTTCTGCTCTTACATTATTTCTGAGGATAAGGAACTTGTCTGCACTCACAGTTTTGGAGAGGTTCTGGCAAAATTTCCTTCGAACAGTTATTACAAAATGTCGCTGACCGCTTAACCGCCCGGCTGGTCGAGGGGCGACAGTACCCTCGCGTGCCCGGACACAGGCTCTCACGCTGCACGCAGGTGCACGGCGGCGAGGCAATGCTTTAGCCTTCTCGGGGCAAGCTCGAGGCAGGTAGCAAATCCCACAGCCCAGGCTGGGGCTGGCAGCAGCCGATGGATCAGGAGCGACGCGGAGGCGACGAAGGAAGAAGAGAGGACTCGTTTGTGGGCAAAATCCAAGAGTTTTATTCTCTGCCCTGGTGGGGCAGGAGAACTTACTGCGAGGATGGGAGCCACAGAACGAGCCCCGAAACGACCGTTGCGGGGGGTTTTAAGGGAAGGGAAAAGGGGGAGGAGAAGGGGAATGGACGAATGGGGTGCATGAAGGGAGGTGACAGGAACCAATAAACGAATTACAAAGGCGGGACATATTTGAACAAACCAATGGGGAAAACAGAACTGCTGAACATTCTGGCAATACATGAATATTAACTTAACCGTATGAATATTTAAATCAACTGTGAGGGGAGAAGGGAGGGGACGGCACCTTGATGGACAGCAACCCATGGCGGGAAACCAGCCCCAGCCTGCCTACCTCTCAGGACTCACTGTCCCAAGAGGTCTCGTCTACCCAATCTGCCTGATCTATAGGGAGGGCAGACTGGAAGGTAGTCTCCATAGCCATGGGTGACCCAGCCGGTGGCTGCGCCACCGGCCGGATGACCGCCACAACAAAACCCTCCCACAGACATACAAGAGTTAGATTTCCAAGCTTTCCTTTCTACAACGTACCTGCCTCTTAGTCTGTAGTATGATCACATATATTTGGGTTGCTTTGAGTCAGTTATTGTCAGTAGGCTGAGAAATACAGTAAAGGCAGTGGAATTCTTCCCTTTTTCTTACCATAGGAATGAAACATGAGCCAGACCAGGTGTGAGTCTGTGGCATTTTAAAGTGACCTGGAAGACTGAAAATGTAATTTCGGGCTGGAGAAGTATCCAGGGAGACTTTAGAGCCCTTTCTAATACTTAAAGGGGCTCCAAGAGAGCTGGAAAGGGACTTGGAGCTGAGAACAGAGGGACAGAACAAGAGGGAATAGCTTCCCACTGCCAGAGGGCAGGGAAAGATGGGATATTGGGAAGGAGTTCTTGGCTGTGAAGGTGGGGAGGCCCTGGCACAGGGTGCCCAGAGAAGCTGTGGCTGCCCCATCCCTGGAAGTGTCCAAGGCCAGGTTGGATGGGGCTTGGAGCAACGTGGTCTAGTAGAATGTGTCCGTGCCATGGCAGGAGGTGGAATGAAATGGGCTTTAAGGTCCCTTCAAATCCAAAGCAGTCTGGGGTTGGATGGTTCTGTGCATGATGGAAGCCTTTGTTTCCCTGCAGGGGGTGACCCTGACAGACCTGCAGGAGGCCGAGCGCACGTTCAGCCGCTCGCGGGCCGAGCGCCAGGCGCAGGAGCAGCACAGCGACAGAGCCGAGGACGGCGCTGACAGGCAGGAGAGCCCTGCACGGTGGGGCAGGAGCGCGGACGAGGAGGTGGTTGTTCAGTCCTTCTGCCTCAGTACCCCTTGCCTGACAGCTAATGAAACCAGTTAGGAGAGCTGAGATCAGGAGACATTCTTTGGGAGTTATCTTTTTATTCTGAGGGGGACAGACTGGCTGGAAAGAGGCACTGCTGACTGAGGAGCAGCACGTGAGCACGAGGGAAGTGGATCTGGAGGTGCTGAAGCTTAGCTGTGCCTTTGCTCTCCTCTGGGAATTTCACCTTTCTGTCTCTTGCCAGAAAATAAAATGGTGTAAATCCCAGAAAGTGGAATGAGAAGGCTAATGATAGAAATGTGGCCTGGATCCATCCTTGCTGTGCAGTCTAGGCAGAGGCTTTGTGTTCACATTTTTCCACAGACACTCCATGTGTAATGGAAAGCTGGAGAGACCAGTTTTCTGCACCTGCCGCCACCTGTTTTTTCACTCTAAATCATTTCTTTCTGTTAGATAACTTGTCTCTCCTAGCATCAGCTGTAGGGACAAAGGGATTGATCCCAAATCTCCCAGCTATGGAGGGTGCTCTCACACTGTAGCTGAACAATAATTTTAACATTCATCCTTATCTGATAGAATAGACCTGATCTGACAAGTGCAGGTGATCACTTCCAGCAGCAGTGAAGAAAGCATGGCACTCTGAAAGGTTACTGCATTCCCTGAAATCCAAAATCTTCTGCTTCCTTTTCATTGTACCATTTTTCTGTCGTGACTCTTTGTTTCTAGACCGTCTATCGGCGATTGAGGGGCCCAGCACAGCCTGACAAACCCACAACACCTGTGTCTCCTTCCACAGCAGCACCTCTGCTCTATACAAGTTCATACCTGACTCGAACAAATAAATATCTAGGATTGGACTCTGTAAACCCAGCAGATTTCAGAGCAGCAGCCACAGAGATGGAGAAAAATGGTACGTACCAGGAGAGTGAAGAACAGGCAAAGCTCAAGGGTTTTTGAGTGGTTTAGAACTTCCAGTGTGTACAGATAGAGAGAACAAGTTTACTTCTTACTCTGCAGGAAGCTGCCACCTCACAAAACAAAGGTTATTTGTTTAAATGAAGTTAAACAAATTCCTATTGCTTGTAACAGAGGGATAAAAGGATATTTTCCATTTTGGATAAATAAATGAGACAGTGATCCAAGGAGCATTTAAATATTAGAGCTGGGGAAAGAGGTTCCCCTAGTACAGTTTGTCCTCAGAACAGGAGTAAGTCAGGATGGCTTGGGGAGAGCTGACAGCTGGGGTAACCTCCCTGGCTCTGATGAGAGAAGGAGTGTGAGTATCCAGCTGTAGTAGCCACTGAGATTCCATTTCATGTGGTTTAATAACTCCTTTGTAACATAACACAAGGCAAGATGACCTTGATCAGCTTGAGAAGAACCCCAGAACCTTAGCAAAAGCACAGATGTAAATCACTGAAACCAAAGCAGTCTTTCTTTGCTTGGCCAGAGTGTGAAGATCAGGATTCAGATGACAGATCCCTGAACAAACAGTCGATCCGAGAGCGGCGACGACCGAAAGAGAGACGGAGAGGCACCGGCATCATCTTCTCAACACAAGATGTAAGTTTGAGTTCCTTAGAAAGAGAAACTCCAGAGTGAATTTTCTTCTAATTCCAAGCTTCAGGGTTTTCTTCCAGTCCAGTGATTTCCCATTAGTTCTTCCCTCTCCAGCTCTCTTTTAGACTGGCATATCTAAAGGGCTCATCCTTGTCTGGCCCATGTCAGACCGAGCAGCAGGCTCTGGGCAGCCTGTTCCTGACCCATGTCATGGGAATCCTGCAGAATTGGGAAAGGGTCCACATGGGAGAGGAGAGATTCAAAGTCGAATTCTTTTGGAGGGAGGTCACAAGCCACCTGAGGTATTTTCAAATTTCCTGGAGCCCAAATTTCTCTGCTCTTGTCTACTGAAAGACAATAGGAAGAAAACCTGTGTCTGGGTCCTATCCCAGCACCAGGGAACACTCACAGCATAAGTGCAGAAGAGCTGTCTGTGTCGTGGTCATTTGTCTTAGTCCTGATTTCAGAGGATTTCTTTAGTCTGAGGGAAGAAATCCAACCCTCCAAACTTTGATTAGAGCCTTAGCTAGGAAAGTAGATCATCTTTTTCAGGAGAGAATAAATTATGAAAATATGGTTAATGAGTTGAGTCCAGAGTCAGCTGGGATGCCATGGTAGTTCACATTAGCTCCATGAAATCCCAGAGCAGTTACAAAGGGCAGTGTCTTAGAGAGGCTGCACAAGGACAAGATGCCTGGGATGATGAGTCTTTCCCCCTGCAGTCTAACTGAAGTGGAGATACTTTTGGAAGTCAGTGTTGTGCCAGTATTTCAGATGTGCAGTTTTTCCAAGTTTTTTTCCATTCGTGTATTAGGGACTTCCTCCCAACTGCTCAGAAGCATTGGAATGGCAAGAGCCATCTCAAGAGAGTCATTCTGTCCTCAATACAAAGATCTTCTAAATGGCCATTAGGTCACCAAACCTGATCTGATAATTAGCCAACAGGATCTGGACAGGCATTTCTTTTGACAGAATTTTTCTTAACTTGAGCATCAAATCATTTTTTTTACTGAAAGGGTGGTTAGGGACTGGCACAGGCTGCCCGTGGCAGTGGTGGAGTCACCATTCCTGGAAGGGTTCAAAACACACACAGATGTGGCACTTTGTGATGAGGTCGAGTTGATGTGGTGTGTTCAGTCCAAGGTTGGACTTGTTGGTCTTGGAGGTCTTTTCCAACATTAGTGATTCTGTGATTCTATAAACAATACATCACCTTCTTGTGATTAAGTTTTGTTATCTCCAAAGCTGCCTAATTAGATTGTTTGCCTTTCCTCCTAGGATGATGATGAAGTTGATGGAAACGAGGAAGTGAAGGAAAGCCGGGTAAGTGAGACCATTTGTTGGAATCATTGGTGTGTCCCTCTTGGGTGTTGGTGGCACACAGTGTTCTATGGCTCTGCTCAGAAGCTCCTCTTGTCTGTAGGAGAGGTTCAGGCTCTGCTCAGAAGTGTGAACAGGGAGGTAGTTCCAAGTAGCAAATTCCTTACTGATTTCTCTTCTGAAAGATAAGGTGTATCTGCAGAGTGGCCTGAGTTCAGGGTTGGCTCCTGGAGAGCTGCACAGGAGTTGTGGAGCCTGGAGGGAAGGCAGCAGTGGGGCTGCAGTGCTGGGGCAGTGGGATCTCAAGTGTCCTGGAAAAGGTGTAATCTTGGATCTCAGAATCTCTGTTATTTTGGACAGTATGTTTTGTATTCCTGAAATCTGCTCTCCTGTCTCCTTGCAGATTTGTTTTCTTGCAGGAAATGGTCTTCACAAGCATCACATCAGAGGTTGTTCCGTGTTTCCCTGTTCTTGCAATAGTCTCATCCTTTGAGGCCCTTTCTTTCCTTTTATAATAATTACTGAGTCCTTCCAAATTGCCTTGGTTTCCTTGAGTTTTGTCTGTCTTTGTGTGAAACACATTTGAGCCTGACAGCATGACTGACTCTGACAATGTCAAAGCTAAACACATTTCCAAGCTATTAAAGCACGATGTGGAAGACCTGGGAGAAATAGCAAATGTAAGGTTGCATAGGGTCAGCTGACTTGTGGTATGTTTCATTTTTGCTGAAAAATTTGAACTTGGGGAAGCCTTTCCCTATACTTTGCAATGCAGTAGAGTGATTGAAGCATCATTTAGTTGGAATTAACTGGTTCTTTGCTGAAATTGGCAATAACACTCTTCAGACTCTATTTTTGTTTTCCTTCTTGCGATATTCAGCCAGAATGCGGCAAAGTCACAGCGAGCCTTGCTGGGACCAGAGACTCATGGTGGTGCTGGGATGGCTTTTAGCAGGTGCTTATCTTTCCATGCCAGCCGTTGCTTCCCCAGTGCTTACTTTGCACTTTACTCCACTTGAAATGTGAGATACTCCTGCTCACAGAAGCATCACCTGCTTCAAGGAGCCCAGCTCTTCCCACAGGAGTTTCTGCTCATCACAGTGCTGAGCTTCCTGAAATCCTCCCTGAACCCTGCAGGAAAGATTCGGCCATTTATCGTCATTAAAATAGTTTTGACATTTCTGCTGCCTCACAGTAAGACTGGAGGAGGGGACTTTTGTAATGTGTAAAAAGTAATAATCATAATAGGGACACCTTGTTTCCAGCAGGCATGTTTGGGACTTGCTGGGAATGTCTTGTTCTTCTGGGAAGTTGTCCCAGATTACCTAAATTAAGACAAAAGAGTAGCTGAGGCTGCAGGTTTGGAGGCTTCCTGGAGTCTTGTCCTAAAATTGCTGAAGATTTTATTGACCACAGTCCTCATTGCTCATGTAAATGGATAAGCTGCACTTCAGGACAACCCAGCTGCCCAAAAATTCGAGGTCACCCAGTCTCTCGCAATTAATAATGCTGGTTTTCCCCAAATTAACAGCAGGGATTCTTTTTGTCTAACACTTCACGTGACTTTCTTGTGGGATCCATCTGACAGCAGAGCAACTTCCCTTCAGTTCCATCATCCCCTTTGTCCAGGTGCTTTGGGGCACCAGCACCATGGTTTGTCATGCACCCAACGTACCTCAGACCTGGGTTAGACTCTCCCCTCACTCTGCTGGAGCTGTTTTTCCCATTTTCCCAGTCCTCTTGTTTTTATCCAGTTCCCAGTTTATTTTTTTCAATACATGCCTCCAGCATCATGTCACTTGGTCAGTCTTCCCTGGGTTATTTGAGATCCAAATCAGAGATTTCTGCCCTAACTGGCCATCACTTTGGCAGGAATCATGGACCAGCTCTCTGTTTTCAGTTCTAGTGCCAATGAAAAAGAATCATTAATTCATCAATAACTATAATTCTAGAATGGCAGGTGCCAAATGTCACCAGGTTGTGAACTTGAGCAGGCTGGAGTGTCCCATTTTAGTAGCAGAACCCCAAAGAATCTGATTTTATGGGAACATTTTTCCTCCAGTGTTTATATCTTGGCTGATATCAGGATGATTTTCATGGAAGCAAAAAAAGGCCTTACTTGAAATCTCTCCTCTAAGCTTTGCAGTCCTGGAGACGAGCACAGGAAAGGTAAAGGCAGTTTGAGGGGGAAAAAAAGGAGCAAATACATGTTGTTCTAATTCTCAGAAGTGGATGAATTATTTTGGCTGAGCTCATGAGCACCAGCATGGGAAACCAGCCCAGACGCTTTGGCTGAGCTCAGGCAACTGAGAGGTCTCATAATGGGATGTGTTGGATCCTCCATGTGTGCTGCTCCCACCCCGCCTCCCTCCTTGGGATGCTGACTGCCTGGATGCACTGTGGAAAGTTGGAAGAGCAGACAAAGTTTTATTGTGGAATAAATGTTAAAGGGTACAAGGATTTCAGCTGGATAAAACCTCTGGGGAAGCAGCTTTAGGAGAGGTTTGTACGTGGTTCCAGTGGGAAGGAGCTGCGAAGGAAAGAGTTTTTGTGTGGTCTGGGGAGACCTGAGCTCAAAGCAGAGGTGGGGGAAAAGCTTTGCCACAGTTTTGTCTCTGTTTTTCAGAAAATAAAAATTGGGAGAGTCTGAAATCGTGTGTTAGACCCAGACTGAGCCCGGGGGAGGCTGGAGCTGGGAAACCTTCTCTGTTCCCT
Source organism: Orthonyx spaldingii (assembly GCA_013397795.1). Taxonomy (NCBI): domain Eukaryota; kingdom Metazoa; phylum Chordata; class Aves; order Passeriformes; family Orthonychidae; genus Orthonyx; species Orthonyx spaldingii. Next base: position 146,574 of record VZTJ01002464.1, on the reverse strand, counting down.
CAAGCCACTGACTGCGAAATACCAGTGGGAATTCCAGTCTTGGTGAGGCCAGTGAGGACGAACAGGGTCAGTGCAGATGGGAAATCAAGGGCCTAGTCTGGGATGCAGCAGCTGGAGGAGGATGATGAAGACTAAAGAGAATGGTCCAGTGTTCCATTTCAGAGCAGGTTTTCCTTATCCCTGACTCTGCTGGCTTTGGCTTGACCTTGAGTTAAGATGACAGAATCTATTACAGACTGGTTGGGGTTGGAAGGGACCTTAAAGCCCATCCAGTTCCACCCCCTGCCGTGGGACACCTTCCACTATCCCAGGTTGCTCCAAGCCCAATTCAGCCTGGACTTGGACACTTCCAGGATGGGGCAGCCACAGCTTCCCTGAGCAAATTCTGCCATGGCTATTGCACAGCAGGAACAATTGGGAACAAATTTGGAAGAAAAGTGTATTTTAAATGACAGAACATAGAGAACAAGTAGAAAATGTTTATAATCATTTAAAGGATTGTTTCTGCCTGCAGTTCTCTGTCGGAGCGTTACAGATGTGCCTCACCCATGGGAGAATTTGTCAAAGGAAAGCTTTAAATTCAGAGGAAGACACTGAGTGTTGTGTTTGTAAAATAACAATTTCTGGGCAGTAAAAGTATCAAAGAAAATGTCTGTTGTCATGAACTGCCTTCAGGACAGTCTGTATAGCCCAGTATAAACCCCAGACACACTAATGGAATTAAGTTTTATGGAGGAATAGCACTGAAACGTTTGATTGTGAATTACAATTGCAGTAAGTGGATTAAATAGGCTCCATTCCCGTCTCCCTGCACTTTGATTTATGGAATGAACCAGGCTCACTCTGGTTTGTAAATAAGTGCTCTGCCCACTTGTACTGTTACCATGAAATCACCAGATGCAACTGGATACCAGTATAAATTAAATCTCTGCCTTAGAAGGGCTGAATTTCTAAGCTTAATTCCATGAGTTCTAAGGGAAGACCAATGAACTGGAAAATTCCTTATGCAAACTAAATGTCTTAATGTAATTGCTGATTCAGACCTGTGATCTGGGAGTCCTGACTTTGGTGTGTCCTATTTTTCACTTATATTTTTGCTTTTAGTGCCGTTTTATCCTTCCACAGAGGCTTCAGTTCAGCTTCTGTCATCATGCTGTTTGCCGTGGATATGATGAGTAACTAGAAGATCAGGAATAGCTTTTGTTAAATGTTTTGTGCATGTCCTGTTGTAGCCAGACTGGGTGTACTGGGAGCCCTGGGAGTCCCCAGTTGTTACTGCCCTTTCCTGGTGTTGTGCCACCAGCCCTGGGCCTGTGGACTGTGTTTGGAAGCCAAGGAAGGCTCTGAGTCCTCCACTTTCAGGACTCACATTGCCTAATATGGTAAGGTATGTCTGCAAGAGCTGAGCTGTTTTGCTGAGATACAAGGGAAACTTGACCAGTAAAAGGAACAAAATAGGTGAACTTCTGGCCAGCTGATAAGAAACTAAAATCCCTTCAATCCAGACAGTGCTATGTGGTGGTGTTCATCCTATGCCTCATTGCTGCTGGCCCAGGGTCCCCTCTGGGGATTAAGGATATGAGGTTTTTCCCCTGGTTTTACCCTTGAATGTTTACTTCTAGCAGAGATGTGGTGTGATGTGGGAGTGAAACCATCTGGCCCCTGTCCAAGGGCATGTAGGTGGCACCATGAGTCACTTGCATCATGTAGTTAAATTAGAGAGCATTTAATTCTGTGTAACATAAGGCTGGGAGAGATTGGCTCTGGTTAGTCCTGTTTATAAACAAATTGCTCTAATGGGCTGTGTATGCTGCAAGGAAAGATCTTTAACATGTATAGCAATACGAAATAGCAGCAAAGTGCTGCAGGAAGGAGCATGAGCTGAGGCTTTGCCGTAGAGCTTGAATATGGTGAAGAACATCCTCATCGTGTTTGGAGTGCCCTGGATTCTCTGGGAGGTGGAGGGGGCAGACAGCAGAGACATTATAATTAGTTCTGCAAGTATTTCTACAAAAATGCTTCACATCTGCACAGAGAATTTGCCTTGTGAGTTCTCCAGCCTGATGTGCTTGTGTTGGTTTCTCTTAACCTCAGTATGTGGAGAAGGACATCAGCCTGGGTGGCTGCCTCTCCCTGTTGGTACAGCATTTCACTCCTCAGCCTGGCTCTGAGCTCCTGTTTACAGCTCTGGCAAAACATTGTTTGTGCCTAAAGCCAAGTGGTCCAAGTGGGTTATGTGACTGCAGGGTTGCAGCTAAATGCCTCCAGGTGAATTCCTCTAACTCACCAAGTTGCTGAATTAGAAAGGTGCAATGTGAAGCAGTAATGGAGATGGAGATGAGTAACACAAAACCAGCTAAAATCCAATCTGTGAGTCCTGGGAAGATGAAGCAAAACAGCAAGTCCTCCAGGAATGACTTCTAAGGTCACAAGCTCATAACTATTTAAGGTAACTTTATGCTTTAGCATCTTGTTTAGTAGATTGCTGTCAGGCTTGTGGTGCAGTCTGAGGTGAGTGATCTTTCTCAGTTGTCAGCAAGTCATTCCCTTGCAGCCATGGGTCTGGGGTTGGCCCTGCAGCAGCCACCCACAGCTCCCTTGGCTGCTGATGGCATTGCTGGGAGGCCTGTGCAGTCAGTTCAGATGATCCTGGTTCACTCCAGGCTCCTTTTCCTTTGCACACATGACAGCTCTTGCACAGGGGAACCGGGATCCTCTTGCTTTCTTCCCAGAAGGGGCTGGGAGCAGTGTGGTGGGTAGGGTGGCAGCAGGAACCGTTACATGTGTGTGCTTCTCTCCAGTGCTGTGTGGACACAGCACAGCCACTCCAGGAAATGGGAGTGCTCACCTCAGTGGGAATGTTAGCCCAGACCCGCTGGCCTGAGGAGCAGCATTGCTCCTGAGCCATATCCCAATGACAGAATAAATCTCACTATTGTTTTATGTCTGTTTATAATTTTTGACTTTTTAAAGGTTAACGGTGTTTGGTTGTGCTTATACATGTAACGGAGCATCCCGTCACTTTTCTGGGAAACTGTCAAAATCTGTCTCCTCATGACATGTTCAAAACTATGGAAAGGAGAAATATCTCTGACTGCTGAACTACTTGGAGCAGGTTCTGGGCCCCTCTGGGAGCTGATGATTGTACCTGAGTGTCAGTCATCCAGTGGGCTGGGGGAGGATGTCTCTCCTGATGTGATTGTCATCCTCCAAGAAATCTGATCTGCTGAATTAAAATTCCTGCCGACAGCAGTAGATACCTGGGTGGGCCCTAATGGCTGTGTCATGGTGACACAGTATCTGCCTTGGAGAAAGGGGACTGGGGCAGTGGGAGGCAGCTGCAGCACATGGAACTGCGGTGTATCGTGCTCAGGCCCTGCTGTCTGGCCCTTCTCCCAGTGTGAGAATCTGCATCCAGCACTGGGGTCCCAGCACAGGAAGGACCTGGAGCTGCTGGAGAGAGTCCAGAGGAGGGCACAGAGATGCTCTGAGAGCTGGAGCCCCTCTGCACTGGAGCCAGCCTGGGAGAGATGGGGGTGTTCACCTGGAGAAGGCTCCAGGGAGACCATAAAGCCCCTTGCAGTGCCTAAAGGGACTCCAGGAGAGCTGGAGATGGACTTTGGATAAGGATCTGAAGTGACAGGACAAGTGGAATGGCTTCCCACTGCCAGAGGACAGGGTTAGATGGGATATTGGGAAGGAATTCTTGGCTGTGAGGCTGGGGAGGCCCTGGCACAGGGTGCCCAGAGCAGCTGTGGCTGCTCCATCCCTGGAAGTGTCCAAGGCCAGCTTGGACAGAGCTTCAAGCAACCTGGGCTAGTGCAAGGTGTCCCTGCCCATGGCAGGAGGTGGAATGAGATGGGCTTTAAGGTCCCTTCCAACCCAAACCATTCTGTATCTCTGGGATTCTGTGGATGCTTCTCTGTGGCAAAGCCCCCATGAAGCCACTTGTCCTCATCTCCTGCCATCCCATGCAGGCTGCTGCAGTCAGGCATTCATGTAGGAAATTATTTATCTCCCAGACATGTCTAGAAGGAGTGAAAAGCAGAAGCTGTATTGCCTTATGGCTAACAGAGAACTTAGGAGTAATCTAAATTTGTTTGGAAAATTGGAGTCAAATTCTTTGGCAATAAAATATCATTTGGAAACAACCACTGTAAGAAAAATGGTACGTTGCTGAGATATAAGTGTGGTGATGTTGTTTGTCCCTCATGTCTTTAAAAGGTCATTTTTTTGTTCGGAGTTTATATCCTCCCACATGTTTCTCTTCAGAAAAAGCTTCATGTTTGGAAAGTCATTGTTAGTTTTTTGCTCTTGGACGTGGACTTTCCCTAGGAGAAGTAACATTATTTGGCAGAAGCTGCTTAATTACTTTTTATGTCAAGATGTTGAATCCTTAAGCTACAAGATTTCTTCTGGCAGGAATTTCCCACCTGCCCTACTTCATTCACACCTCATTGCTCATTATAGGGAGCCTATAAGGAAGATGGAGAGGGACTTTTACAAGAGCGTGTAGTGACAGAACAAGGTGAAACAGCTTCCCACTGACAGAGGAGAGGTTTAGATCAGGTATTTGGAAGAAATTCTTCCCTGTGAGGGTGCTGAGGCCCTGGCACGGGTTGCCCAGAGAAGCTGTGGATCCCTGGAAGTGTCCAAGGCGAGGCTGAATGGGGCTTGGAGTAACTTGGTCTGGTGGGGAGTGTCCTTGCCCATGGCAGGGGGTGGAGTGGGATGAGATCTGAGGTCCCTTCAAACCCAGGCCATTTGTGGTTCTATAGCAGGCACCTACCAGGTACCCAATGCTGGGCACTGTTGTGGGTGGGTTTGAGTGGGTGTTTTACCATATAGGTTTCACTCATCTGAGATTTCATCCTTGGCAGTGGACATAACCCTCTGCACCACAGCGTGCTGCTGGTGAGGGTTGGTCAGAAATAGGCATGAGGCACAGGGAGGTAGGTGGCAGGGTGTTGAAGTCACAGATTTGCCTGGCCAGTGGCACTGGAATATTGCTGTGTGTCAGCCAGTCACTTGCACAGCTCAGCTGACAGACAGGCTTTATGCCTTGCAGGGGCTGTGGTGGGTACAGAGGATCTGGTGAATGTAGATAAAGAGCAGAATGGATCATGACTATTGTGAGGGCCCTGAGATTTTTATTTCTCTATGTCATATTTTGGAAAGTCCCTTAGCTTGAAATAGCTGTTTCCATCTGGTTCTTGTACTACTGTTTGCTTTCTCAGCTTCCCTGACATGGCCTGTTCATAGCTGTGCAAATTGCTGCTGCGTTCCTCCTTGTAAGAAACCTGGGTGGGAAGAGGGAACCTGTCAGGAAACACTTGCTGAGTGCAACTGCCAGACAGCTTCCCCTGAAAAATATTATGTTCCAACACGACTGTATCCTTAATGGTTGGAACTGGGTGAAATCAGTTTATTTTTTGCACGAACAGTGTTCAAGCTGGACTTGTGAGTGGACAGAGCAAAGCATCTCTCTGGATTTGCTGAAGCCTGTCCAGAGACAACAGAGGTGGAGAAGGGTCTGGAGCACAATGCTGATGAGGAGCAGCTGAGGGACCTGGGGAGGCTCAGCCTGGAGAAAAGGAGGCTCAGGGGGGACCTTCTGGCTCTGCACAACTCCCTGACAGGAGCAGGCAGCTGGAGGGGATCAGGCTCTGCTCCCAGGGAACAGGGACAGGACAAGGGGAAACGACCTCAAGTTGAGACAGGGGAGGGTCAGGTTAGTTATTGGGAAAAATTTCTTCCCTGAAGGGGTGGTCAGGCCCTGGCACAGCCTGTCCAGGGCAGTGGTGGAGTCACCATCCCTGGAAATATTTAAAAAAACATGTGGATGTGGCACTTGGGACATGGTTTGGTGGTGAACATGGCAGTGCTGGGGGAATGGTTGGACTCACAGCTTTTTCCAACAATCCTTGATCCTGTGATTCTGTGATTTTATTGTGATTCTTTTTTTGAACAAAGCATGATACTGAGTTCAGAAAAGAATCCCCACTGTGAAAAGGCAGATCCAGGTTTTGGGTGGACATAAAGCAACCACTGCATAGACGTCAGACCAACCTCTGGTGTACAGACCTGGCCAGGATTATGGCATTATGGCAATAGGCAGTGCTGGGGTTGCCTCAGGGTGTGTGCCCATGGCTGCATTTACAGCCTGAATGGGATCCTGTCTGTGATCTTAGAGACATTTATGTTTTGCAAAGCTGCCACATCTGTCCCCTCCAACAGGAGCCTTTCCTGGCACTGGTTTGTTGTTGCTGGTTATTGCCACTGTTGCCACCCATTTCTCTAACCTCTCACCATCAGCCTGTGTCAGGGGAGATTCAGGCTGGATATTGTGAAAGAGGTTCTTCCCCCAGAGGGTGCTGGGCACTGCCCAGGCTCCCCAGGGAATGGTCCCGGCCCCCAGGCTGCCAGAGCTCCAGGAGTGTTTGGACAGCGCTGCCAGGGATGCACAGAGTGGGATTGTTGGGGTGTCTGTGCAGGGCCAGGGGTTGGACTGGATGATCCTGGTGGGTCCCTTCTGACTCAGGATATTCTGTGATTCTATGAAATACAGTTTGATAGCACATCCAGAGAGAGAACATGAACATCTGTGGGCTCTCTCAGAAATGCTTCTGCCTTTGATTCTCTTGAACTGTGATTTTGCCCACCTCCTCCAGGCCCTATCTCAGGTTCCCTGTGCCTTTGCTGTAGAAGTGCAGGTGTAGATTGGTTTACTGGGCTTGACCTGAGTTTTGTCTTCAACTGATGATGAACTCAAGACAGTGAAACTGTCTCCCTCTCTGCAAGCTTTACTTTAGATCCAGTTCTCCCTCTCTGAAGTTAGGGATGTCCCTAGAGGGGTCAGTGAACAGCCCAGCTTCTCATCCTGCTGTACCTGCTGGATCTGAGTGTCTGAGGCACTTTACCTGTTCTTCCAAAAACTCAACTCTGCCCCACAGAACTGCTGGAAGATGTTTCTCCTGCATGCAGAACTGGGCACTTGCAGGTGTTAAAATGATGTTTTCCTGCTGAGAATAGTGCTTTTTGAACTGTCTTCATCCTTGCTTTTTATTATCTCTGTTTATAAGAAAGGAAAAAGAAAATAACTCTGAAATTTTATATTTAAAATGTGCTGTTCTCAGCCTCCACTAAATGATCTGCATGTACTACTCAGTGCTAATTCAGGTATGTCTAAGTCATGGTGCTTCCAGCTTTTTTGACATAAATTTGGAGATGGGAATAAAAAGTGGGGGAAGAATGATGCTATAGATGCAATTATAGACTCTCAGCTGCTGTGTGTGTGTATCTGGGAGGAGAGGAAGACCCTTTCCTTCTACTTCCTATCTGCGTGGCACCCCAGCAGATCTGCTCCTGGGAATCCTGGCCCGTGCACTGCAGATGGAAATGTTCCCTCCTCTGATTCAGATTCCATTTATGGGAAACTCCAGCAGAGCCTGCACATCCCATTTACAGCACAGCTACTGCCTGGCTGTGTTGTGTTGCTCCAGTCCTTCAGCCCAGCGTGACCCTGACTGCCTTCTGCAGTGCTAAATAAACCTTTCAAACTGTATTTGACCCTGCTAAAGCTTGAGGTTAATTTAAAAGTAATTTATTTACAGTAGGGTTTATATATAATGAACAGTTGCTGTATAGAAGTAATAATAATAACAATAATAGCAATGATAAGAATACCAACAACAACAACAATAATAATAATAATAATAATAACAACAAAATCTTGAGATACAAAGTTCCATTACATAAGCTAAATCAAAGGCCCAGAAGTACAAATTGTAGACTAGAGTACAAGTAATGTTTTAATAATTTCTTTTAAAGGTAGTAGGTGTTGGCCTTGTTACTGCTGAAGGAATTCATACATATGTGTTTGTACAGCTATATACAGACAGTTCCTTGGCTGTGCTATACACACAATTCCTTGGCTATATTTACTGCATAGCACATTAATTTCTGTAATCCAGCAGCTCCTCAGCTCCCCATGACTAAGCCCTAGGAATAAAAATCTGTATTTTTGAGCCAGTTTTTAGTTCTCTCACTGTACAAAGACATACTCAGTCAAAATTACCTGCTCAGGTTACCTACAGTGTCATGAGAACATGACTGTTAATAAGCAATGCAGAGGGTAAGAGTGGAGCTGAGTCACTCAAGTTTTTAGGTTAAAAAGGACCAATTAAACACAAAAAAACAAGAAACCAACCAGTACCATTTACCCCTGAGCTGGAGTCCAGTCCTTCTGCTCTGTAAGCATCTCCATAGCCAAAGCAGAAAAGCCTTGTCAGGAAAAAATCACAAGCACCATTCAGAACACAGAATAGGTGAGAAGACTCATGGTCATTTCCAGCCTTAATGATACTGTGATTCATTGACTTTTGGTCACATCCACTGGGGTAAGTGATGGTGCTGTCAATTCCAAATTCACTCATTATGCACCAAAATGAGCAGTTTCTCTCCAGAACCAGCAGAATTCCTTTGCACAGAAAGCAATGGGTGCAGTGAATAAAGAGGTGAGAGCAGGAGGGTTAATAAGGCTCAGCCTTTTCTTTCCAGGTGAATTCCTTTCCCAATGTTTTGGTGATAGTCTAGAGACATTTTACTGCAAGGTCTCACATGGAGGAAGCAGTGACTGGTTCCCTGGTGTAACCCTTGCTCTGGCTGTGGAGCTCTGGGTGTTAAACCAAAACTGTTCCTGGCTGTTGAAGCCGACCTCGGGCTGATCACAGCTTGTCCTTTGCAGGTAAGAACTCTTGGTCTGATCTGGATGTAGTGGGAGAGAAGAGCAAGGCAAGGAAGATCCTCTTCCAGGACCAAAGCAGTGGTACCATTCAGGGTGCACAAAGAGTGGCTGTCACTTTGGGCTGAAGGAACCACAAACACAGGATATCCTGTGGGGATGTGGATCACAGGATTTATTAAGCCTTGCTGACAATATAAACATGGTTACAAAGGGGAGGTGCAGGATTGTGGCACTAAGGATTTCAGTTTTGTGGGCCAGTCCAGTGACATAAAAGCAGTGGGAAATCTAATTGTGACTGTTCTCTGGAACCCATGAGGGTAGTTCAATGGTAAATAGTTGTTTTAGGTTTAAACTGAGTTTCTGGCACAGGTTGCCCAGAGAAGCTGTGGCTGCCTCATCCCTGGAAGTGTTCAAGGCCAGGCTGGAGCAACCTGGTGTAAAATGACCCTGCCCATGGCAGGGGTTGGAACAAGATGAGCTTTAAGGTCCTTTCCAACCCAAACCGTTACAGGGTTCTCTTTTTTTCCAGATATTTTATAGAACTACTTCATACCTAGAAACATTATTTTCTGGAAGTATAATGGCTTTGTAGCCTCGCTCTTGGAAACAACTGCCAGATTATTTTGTTCTATTTCTCCAGAGAAGTGTCATGAAAATAAATGCAGTTTTACAGTTGATTTAGATATTGCATAAAATTACAGATTTGAGTGATTCCCTGGACCAGTACATGACTTGACAGACAAACAGCACATTCTGCTCCTGCAGTGGGAAACCCAGAAGGGGAGCATAGGGAAGATGTGTTTACTTGAACAGCAAACAGCTGAACTCTGTGGGAGGAGGTGCCAGCAGGTACCAGAAGAGTCTGGGGTGACGTGAAGGGATTATGGAGATTCTCTGCTTGTCAAAGAAAAGTGAGCAAAGTGGGCTCAGTGATAGTCTGGGGGGGCTCAGCCTGGAAAAAGGAGGCTCAGGGGGGACCTTCTGGGTCTCCACAACTCCCTGACAGGAGGGGGCAGCCAGGGGGGTCGGGCTCTGCTCCCAGGGAACAGGGACAGAACAAGAGGAAATGGCCTCAAGCTGCACCAGGGGAGGTTCAGGTTGGATACTGGGGGAAATTTCTTCCCTGAAGGAGTGGTCAGGCCCTGGCACAGCTGCCCAGGGCAGAGGTGGAGTCACCACCTCTGGAAATGTTCAAAAGACGTGTGGATGTGGCACTTGGGACATGGTTTGGTGGTGAACATGGCAGTGCTGGGGGAATGGTTGGACTCAATCTTAAAGGTCTTTTCCAACCTCAGTGATTCTGTGACAGGTTCAAAGGAAAACATGAAGCCTCTTGTCTGCCTTTCCCTTTTCTGCTCGTTCACTTGGGTTGTAATTCACAGGTAGCTGTGCAGCCCCATGTTCTTGCATCACTTGGCCCAGCACAGGAGGGGGTCACAGCAAGGGCTGTGCCACTGTTGGGATCCGATCCTCAAAGGCTCAGTGTCACAGTGCCATCTTAAACTGCTCCTAGCCCTGAGGCCAGCTGGCAAGGAAGGCTCAATGAATGCTCCCACCCTCCGATCAGGGTGGCAGTGTCCCAGGTGCCTGTTGGGAATGGTCCCCAGGAGTGCCCAGTGGTGCCTGGAGGAACCGTGGCTGGCTAAGGACAAGGTGATGCCAGAGACCTTCCTCCTGCTCTGTGATCCCAGGGCAGTGTGCTGGGACAGGGGGGTCCCTGGCTGTGATGAATTTAGCAGATGTAGGCCCTGGGGGAAGGTCACAGTGCCGAGAATGTCCTGGTGCTGTGTGGGCCCAGTCTGTGTTTTCTGCCCCAGCTGAGCCCTGTGTAGCTGCAGACACCATCGTGCTCCCTGGGACGTGCCTGCGCTGGGAGATAGGGGAGCTTTGGCTGCAGATGAAGGAACTCAGCTGGATGGGAGGGAATTTAGTGAGGTACATGGTAAACCTGGTGTGAAAAATGACAGCTAGGACTTTCAAGAAGGAGTTTTGGGATAATTTGTTCCAAAAATACCAACTACTCTCATTCTTCAAGTTGTGTTAGAATTCTGGTCTCCCAAAAGGGCTTCTCCCTCTCTGCACTGAGTATGTGCTGCGGTCTTGCATCACCCCTGAGCATCACTGCAGCTCTGGCTTTAACTCCCAGATTTGTTTCCCATTTTTGTCTGCTGCAGGTTGGAACGTTGCAGTGCTGCTGACATTTGTTTTGCCAGCATCATGTTCTGTAGGTGAAGATCTTCAACACAGATAAAGAGGGTGTATGTATTTTGCTCTCAAATGTTTAGCTCAGGGTTTCGTCCTATTTCTGGTACATCATTTTCATGCATACGAGTTCTCCTGTCTAACTAATTTTAAAAATGGAGTACAAACACAGGAGTCATCACCAAAGGAAGAGAGAGCAGACATCTGAATTGAAAAGGAAGTAGCAGAATCTGCTGAGCTGGAAGGGACCCACAAGGATCATCCAGTCCAACCCTTGACCCTGCCCAGGACACCCCAACACACCCACTCTGTGCCTCAGAGCATGGTCCAAACACTCCTGGAGCTCTGGCAGCCTCGGGGCCGGGACCATTTCCTGGGGAGCCTGGGCAGTGCCCAGCACCCTCTGGGGGAAGAACCTGACCACTTTTTGGGTAAAGGTGTCTGAAGAGTGATCGTAGCCAAGACCACAGCTGTAACTGCAGAAATACGCTCTTTCATATGAACATGGGAAAGGCACAATACTATAGTATAGTTGTGCTGCCATAGTCCAAGGTGAGAAAGAAACTTCAAGGTGATTTTGATCAGAAATAGGCCAGAGCATGAAATCAACATCTGGGCAGCCTCAGGGGATTGTGTGCAGTGGTTGTGGAAATGCTCATGGAAGATGATTTTTGTGCATTTCTTTCTGAAAGCTGTATAAATATTCCTTAGTTAAGTACACAGCACCACAGCTAAAGCATAGATCAGCCTGGTTCTGAGTGAGGAGTCTCCTGAACAGACAGGAACAGTCCACTCTAAACAATGACCTTGAACATGACAGAGCTCAGGCTGTGAGGAATAGCAGCACTGTGAAGGAGAGTCGTGTTTCATACATCCACTGGGGACTGCTTGAAAGTAAACCGTACAAAATGGCAGGAAGAAACCCCTAAATCAGGCATTTGTTGGAATAATGCTGAAACCTGGTGTATTTTGCCATATTGCATCTCCTGCTGCTCTCTGTCTGCTGCTAATCAAGCCTCCACTTCTCTCTAAAATGAGTTACTGGCCACCAAGCTGTGTTAGTCAGTCTGTGTGAGATCTTTCCTGGGTCACTAAATAATTAGTATGGAATGGCTCAGGTTGTATTTTGGTTTTAGACTGTGAGTTCTGTACCAAACTGTTGATTTTGGAGCTTTCCTGCCCCTCCTCAGCAGGAATATGACCACAGAGAGATGTGAGAGTGGTTAATTTGGGACTGGATGGGAGGGGAAGCCACACACCGCAATTTAGAGCTGTGGAGCTCCGCCTTGGTGACTAAGCTGGGCTTTGTGAGCCCTGGAGCTGGGATTGGGACACTCCAGTGCACCCCCGGCCAGTTCGCCCAGTTTCACTTACACTGTTTTGAAACTCCAGAAACTGAGACTGGTGTGAAAGGATCACTCTGCGTGCAGTGTCTATAGATATGCATTTAAAGTGTCTGAATTACTTTGTTATACAGTGGAGTCGGGCTCCAGGGACAGGGAGAGGTGTGTGATGATTGCAACAAGGTCCTGCCCCAGCCTCCTGGAGCAGCGTGGTGCCTGTCACTGCCTCCTTGTGTGTCTGGACTTCATTTCCTTACCTTGAAAGCGGAATGCAGAGATATTACCAGGCAGAATTAGACCTCTCCAAGCCCTTTTTCCCCCTCTCCTGCAGTCAGTGGATGATGAATCCCCTCCTTCCTCGTGATGAAGTGTTGAGAAACCTGATCTCACTGTGACTTTCTTAGAGCAGGAAAATCTGGCAGCCCCATCTCCTGCTCTCCCTGGTTACACAATGATGCTGCATTGCCCCTGGAGAGTGAAGGTGCTGGATGGCAGGAGGAATTACTGTAGCTGCTATTCCCTTCCCCATCTCTGTGCCAGTGAAATTACCCAGGTGCCAAGCAGGGTGCAAAAAGGGGCAAGATTTCAGAGCAATGCAGAGTCGGGTAATACTCTTAAAATATTCTTATGTAGTATTATTCTGCACTTCAGAGAATGGTTTGAATTGGAAGAGACCTTAAAGCTCATCTCACTTCACCCCACTGCCATGGGCAGGGACACCTTCCACTATCCCAGGCTGCTCCAAGCCCCGTCCAACCTGGCCTTGGTAGGAAATGGTTGATACCAAGCAGATGTGAAGCTGGAGCAGGAACACACTGCTGATGCAGTGGCAGGACATGCACCTGGTCTAAGTGACCCTGCCTTGACAGGGGGTTGGACTGGATGTTCTCCAGAGGTCCCTTCCAACCCCAACCATTCTGTGATTCTCTGTGATTCTGTGAGCTTGAGGGCATTTTACACATGAACATCCCATGGGCCTATTTCCATGGGACACGAGGCACACACGCTCACATTTGCAGGGAGCCATCCTGCCCCTTCCAGTGAGCTTGTGGAGCAGCAGAGCCTGGCAGAGAGCTGGGAGCTTGGGGCATGTACGTGCTCTCCACACTCTCTGTCCTTTCCCCCGAGCTCCTCTCCCTCCTCGATTCCAAATGCTCCCTTGAACCAGTGTACATTACACAAGTTCTGTGCCGCCCTTCCACAGCTCAAACAGGCTTGTGAGCCAACAACAAAAATCCTGTTGTGCTGCCTGAGTGTGTCCTCCCTTTCATGGCATGAGCTGCTCCATGGCCTTTAAATCACATCCCTTTGTCACAGCCACACACGCCTTCTGGAATTTAGGCTTTGCAAAGTGCTGTCAGCTCGCCTCCAACATCTCACTCACAGCCCACCAGGCCTTAGAAGCTCAGGGGGGATTTTCTCTTCTCCCCCTTTCTATTTTTTTTTTCTTTTTTTTTCTGCCCAAATCCCAAAACCAATCCCAAACCCAATTTGGCAGCCCAAATCCCAAGCTGAAAGTGAATCGCTGCTGCTGGCTGCCCTCCAGCATTCCTCTTGGAGCGAGTCAGGATCTGGAATGTCAGAATGTCAGAAGGCAGCGGCGGGGAGGGAGGGACAGGAGAAGCCGGTGCGTGGGCAAGGGCGCCGGGGGGAGGAGGAGGAGGTGGAGGAGGAGGATGGAACAAAACCCAACTTCATCTGGACTGCCCCTTCCCAAACCAGCGTTTGTTCCTGATTTATGCTTTTGTGTTTCACTTAAAACGTGCAGCTTCGTGCAGCAAGGGCAGAGCTCGCGGCCACACTCCGGAGTAAGTCAGGGTTTGCTTTTCCTTTCCTTCTTTGTAGCTTTTTTTGGCAAAAGCTTCGTGTCTAGATAAACCCAGCCAGTTTCCAGCTCTCTCCTTGAGCCGGGAGTTTCTGCCTCCTGCAGTTCTGGGGAGAGGTTGATCCCTCTGGGCCTGTGGCACGCTCTGGACGAGGCGAAATGTCCTTTTGCGGCGAAGTCGGGCTGGGGCCCAGGCGGTGAGGCTGGCACAGAGCAGCGCGCCGGCACTGAAGCACAGCGAGTCCTTGACACCTTCTCTGCTTCTGCTCGGACAAGAAACATTGTGGAGTCTCAGCTCTTCCTGCAGCAGATTAATGCCTAAAATTATACACCCTAAACAGCAGGGTTTAATTACCAGAGCTGTGAATAGTTTAATTAGTTTGTTCTGACCTTGGAAGAAGGACCTGCCCAGCGCCGTAGAGCGACAGGAGAGCAAGACTGGTGTTGCTTCTCACAGACACCCAGCCCGCGAGGCCATGTCGTCCCTGTACACCAGGAGTAAGGAATACACTCGCAGCAGGAAGGCTCAGTCAGACTCTCCCCCGTCCTCTCCTTCCCCGATCGCAAAGACACTCAGAGTAAGCAGCTTTTTCCTTTCTGTATTTCCCTGCTCAGCACATGCTCTGAGCGGAGCCTGGCGGTGGCGGTTTGTTGTCTTACCCTTGCAGACCTGTGGCTGTGGTTTCCTTTGGAAAGAGGATGGTTTAAATGAAACTTGAGATGGTGCCTCTGCAGCAACAGGTTTTAAACAGCTGCCAGAGTCCCTGCACTGGGATTAGCTGTGTTAGCGGTGCAGGGAATTGCTGGGATGGTAGTTTCCCCCTCTCCTGGTAGGCTGTTGCTGGATGAAAACCTCCCTGGTGAAAACAAGGCAGAACCTGACCAGCTTGTTAAACTGCACTTTTTTCATAAACACTTTGATATCGCTGGTGCAACGAGGTTTGCGTTCAACTTTCATCCCTGGGGCTGAGCTGGCCTGTGCTGTAGTTTAATAATTTCAACACCACAAAAAAATTGAAGAAAACCACCTGTAGCAGGAGGCAAGTTAAGATAGTTACCTGTACTCCCCAAACCAGAGCTGCTATCCTCCTCTCCCAAGGTGCTGGAAAGTTGGGGATGCTGCCTGACAGTATTGCTGATAGCTCTGGAGTCATGGGAGAAGCTGTCACAAACCCTCTGGGTCCGTATCATTGTACAGGCAGCCTCTTCACCATCAAGAAATATTATCATGCTGGAGTCAAAGCCTGGAGGAATTCGTTTTTAACAGCCAGGCTAATTTTAGATGGGAGCATTAAATTAGTTCCAGCACTGGTATTTGCTCAAATCAGATATGCATTGTCTGCTCTGTTGGAAGGGACAGATCTTGGTCTGGAAAAAGTATTGCCTGAAATATTTGAGTTTCAATCCACTGCTGTGGCATTAATGGAAGTAGTTCCTGACCTTGGGAACTTCAGCCTTGAGGCTTCTGTGGCTGCTGGTTGCCCTGGGCTGTTAAATGTAACCAGGAGCAGGTGGTTTCTTCCCTCTGCAGCCGGAGTGTCTTTGGGATGGTTCAGATAATCTAAAACTGTCCCGTGTGGGCTTGGATGGGCTTCCCTCATCAGTTTAACCACTGCACTTTCCATTACTCACTCAAGGGCCGCAGTATTGATCACCAGCCTGCTGACAGGTGGGAACCACTCCAGTGTGTGGGAAATGGTTTCATTTCTTTCAAACCTCAAGTCCTTAAGGTCAGACATGTTCGGACTGACTCATGTCTCCCTCATATGCAGCTGGGCATACAAGTGAGTGACAAACACCTCACAGGAGCCCTGAGCTGTGCCTGGAGCGGACTGACAGGAGGGGCTGGTTCCTCTGTCCGGAGCCATGGGGGGACTGCAGACTCCTGGGGGTCCATGGGCGTTGGAGGAGGTGGTGGGAGTGCTCAGGTGGGGAGAAGTGGTGCTGGTTTCTGCATCCTTCACTGCAATGAGATGTGCAGGCTCCTGGGGAGCTGTGGGTATTGGAGAAGGTGGTGGGAGTTCTCAGGTGGTTACAGAAAGGTGCCAGGTGGGAATGAGAGGGCCTGGAGAAGAGCTTCTTGTGGCTGTGAGGTTTTGATGAAAACAAAACACATGAGCAAGGACATCCTTGCTGTGGTAAGGCAGTGCTAGCTGTGACTGCACAGGGAAAAACCAGGTGGGGAATGCAGCAGCATTGACTCAATCAGTGTAGGAAACAGCCCTGGTGCTATCTGGGTTATGGAAATAGCCCATGCCTTAAAAGGCTAATTGGGTAAGGATTGACTTCAGGCTAAAACAAGGATCTGAGTTAACTGGGCCTCCAAGACAATGTAGTTTTGCTATGAGCAAGAGAAATAACAGAGTTTGGTTTAGTCTGGGTTTGTTTATTCCTCCCCACCCACTCTCCCTCCCCACAGTAACAGGTCTGTGCCACGAGAAGCCACCACCCTTCATAAACCAGGTAGGAATGTGATATCTTGGAGTCTTTTATCCTTCCATTGAATCTGTTGATACCAGCAGAGCTGTGGGCTCTAAACGTTCCCAGCTGAGCAGCAGTGTGAGCACACACGAGCAGCAGGAGCCTCACACGTGGTCATACAGGGAGAAAACTCTTGGAGAAGCAGGCGGAGCAAAGGAGCTTTGACTGATCGAGGTTTTGGTGCCAGACAGCTGCAGTAAATGTCACTTGCCAAGCAGTGTCCCGTGGCATTCCCTCTGCACTTGCACTGCTGCTTGGAATGCTCCTCCCTAGCAGTTAGGATAATATTGCCTGGGGTTTTTTCCTTTGATTGATGGGAACTCTTCACATGCACAGCTAAGGAAGGGGGGCACTTTGCAGTGAATCATGCATTGCATAGGAGAGGGAATATCCCTGCACAGGAGGTTGTGGTGCCAGTGGGATGTTGGTCCCTGTGCCAGGTCAGCACTGCCCCATAGCCCCGGGACCTCCACAAGCTAAAACACCCAAATCCTGTTAAATCCCCCAAGCTAAATGTTGCTTTAGTGAGGATGTTCCTCAAAAGAGGAAGCTCAAACCCCTCTGAAATCAATTCAGATCGTCCCGTTATTTGGCACAAGCTTCAAGTGTTTGGCAATGGGAACCTCTTCATCATGTTTTGCACCATAGTGATTTAGCTTGAGGTTTCTCCTCCTGAAAAAAATAATATTCACTTCCAAGAATGTAATAGGTATCCAGTGGCATGAAACCTGTTGTGTGCATTTAAACAAATAAATGACAGGATTGGAAGGGTGAGAATGAAGGCAAGGTCTTATTTTTTATTTTATTTTTTTATTCCTATTACTGCTGGGCCAGTCATTTTTTCATAGGAAGTACCACATAGTTTGTGTTTAGGCTTATCCATCTGTTTGTTGTGGTACTTTGTAACCCTTGTGCTTCTCCATGAGATTTTGGTTAGGTGGGAAAACAAAAGGAAAGTAGAATGCACGCTCCCAACTTACTGCAGAGATTTCAATTGCAGCTTTTCAGTTGTTTCCCACCTCTTTGTCAAACCTTCCCTTTTTTTATAAACTGTTCCTTCTTGATTTGTTAGCTGATACTTTTTGCTGTGAAAAAGACCATCAAAATTTAAAAATGTCATTGATGTGTGTGGGCTGCTGGTTCAGTAGTGGCTGCATCTGTGTGGCTGCCATCACTTAGAATCCCAGAATGGTTTGGGTTGGAAGAAATCTTAAAGCTCATCTCATCCCACCCCCACCATGGACAGGGACACCTTCCACAAGCCCAGGTTGCTCCAAGCCCTGTCCAGTCTGGCCTTGGACACTTCCAGGGATGGGGCAGCCTCACCTTCTCTGGGCACCCTGTGCCAGGGCCTCAGCACCTTCACAGGGGAGAATTCCTTCCCAGTATCCCATCTAACCCTGCCCTCTGCCTGAGGGAAGCCATTCCTTCTTGTTCTGTCCCTCCAGGTCCTTGTTCAAAGTCCCTCTCCAGCTCTCTTGGAGCCCCTTTAGGCACTGGAAGGGGCTCTAACATCTCCCTGGAGCCTTCTCTTCTCCAGGCTGAACACCCCCAGCTCTCCCAGCCTGGCTCCAGAGCAGAGGGGCTCCAGCCCTCAGAGCAGCTCCTCTGGACTCTCTCCAGCATTTCCGTGTCCTTCCTGTGCTGGGCCCCAGGGCTGGGGCAGCTCTGCAGGTGGGGTCTCACCTGAACAGGGCACAGGGGCAGAATCCCCCCTGCCCTGCTGCCCACACTGGGGGCTCAGCCCAGCACACGGAGGGGGGTTCTGGGCTGCCGGAGCAGTGGCCAGGGCACGTTGAGCTTCTCATCCACCAACACTGCAGGTCCTTCTCCCCAGGGCTACTCTCTGTCCATTCTCTCCCCAACCCGGTTGTGAAGTAGCCACTTGATGGTTGTTACTCACTCCTCAAGAGATTCTTTATAATTCTCCTTGTTCTGTCTGTGCTCACGGTTTCACTGCAAGGCTCTTTCCCTGTGATATTGCATTGCTCCCTTGTTAAGCCACCTCCAGAGCACATAACCTGAGCTTTCCAGCTGAATTTTTATCAGGAAGGGCTCAGCAACAAAGCTCTAAGTGTACACAGTGGTCTGCACTGATTGATTTTATTCTGCCTTTCATTGGAGTGTCTGAAGGAGCCGTGCTGAGTGAAATATGGGATGCAGGAGCATCACCTTTTATGGGCCTTATGTTTTCACCAAGTCACTTGATAGTAATACTTGAGTATAAAAAGCAGCAGTTCCCAAATCACCATCTCTGTTAACAAGCCCCCACATGGAGCCCGTGGTGCTCTGAGCAGTGCTATGAGCTCTGATTACCATGGCAGCAAATGCACCCAGACTGGCTACGGTCGTGTGCACATGTACGTCGGGAAGGCAAAGCAAATCTTACGGCAGAAAGAAAAGCTACTGCACAAAAATGTGAGTGGCTGAGCTGCAGGTGCTCAGCATGCAGATCACACCAACAAATGTGGAAGTGATCATAGAATCACAGAATCCCGGAATGGTTTGGTTGGAAGGGACCTTAAAGCTCATCCCACCCCCACCACAGGCAGGGACACCTTCCACCAGCCCAGGCTGCTCCAAGCCCTGTCCAGCCTTGGACACTTCCAGGGATGGGGCGGGAAGAATTTCTTCCTGACATCTGACCTAAATCTCTCCTCTCTTACTTTAAAACCGTCCCCCCACTTGTCCTGTCCCTTGCCCATGTAAAAAGTCAGTGTCCCAGAGTGCTGGGAGGTCATTAGAAATGCCTGATCAGATTACAGCCTTCCTTGAGTTTGGAATATAAATGTGTCAGATGGACAGTTTTTGCTCTGTGGTGTTTTTGCAACAAGTTCCATCCATTTCAGATATTCCTGGTCACAGGTTTATTCTCACATGGGGTTTTCCTCTATGAATCATTTAACTTACTGTGCTGCCACTGCCAATGTGTTAGAGTATAAAAAGTGTTATGAAAATATTTCTCCAGGAACCTTTATCTTCCTGAGTTTCCATTTAGTGGCTTGGACTCATCTGGTTGTGGTAAAAGTGATGCTGCATAAATTGAAACGGGATCAAATAAGTTGTCTCATGATAGTTTCTATCTGATTTCTGGATTGCTGAGTAGTTACACAGTGTTTGTGGAAATTATGCCCTTTTCTCCCAGCAGCCGACAAAAAATGTTGGATACTGAAACTTGAACTTTCAGACAATTAACCTTCGTCTGTGTTCTCCAGTACCCTGCTTTGTTTATCCCTGGTTATTCCTCAAGCATCAGGTTTCTCAGATGAGAATCAGGATGAAATCCTTCTACATTGTTTGTCCTTGGTGTTTGGGTTTTTTTTAGTTTTCCTCTGTAAATGTCCATATCTGGAAGCATAGTGGGAACTTCTGGTCATTCCCAGGGCACCACCCGTGAGATGTTCCATGCTGTGACTCAGTAACCAGACGATGCTCCTGCATCTGGGTATATAAACAAGATGGGTCAGGGTACGTGCTGTCACCTGTGGGGTGAATGGCTTCTGTCCCTGAGGCTGAAGTTCCTTCAGCTCTCCTCCCTCCCGAGCAGCAGAATTGATCCAAGCCAAAGCTGAAGCAGGGAGTCTGTTAACTGTTAAAGGTTCTGAGTGGTCATGGATGATTTGGAAAGGACCTGATGTAACACTACAGCCTCGTTTAAAGCTCCCTGGTCAAGGGTGTTGCCTTTGGAGAAGCTGGTTAAGCTGTTGGAGAGCAATCCCTTAGGATAGCTGAGCCTTGAAACCACGGCTCATTGCAGGAGGTCACAAGGTCAGAGGCAACTTGAGATTCCACCAGAGCAGCGAATCAGTTGGGACTGTAAAAGGGGTGAAGGGAGGAGGAGAAAAAATATATCCTTAATTTGGGTCAGTTCATGGTACAACCACAAAACCAGGGGCAGAGAGAGGGGAAGTGCTGCAGGATGGGAATGAGCAGCCACAGGAGTGATGGGGAGAGCGGGTGGAACCTCTGCGGGCAGCAAACCACTTCGACCTGCTGAGCTGGAAACCAGTGTCTGCTTCCCTTGCAGGAGCCCTCTCAGGTTCTGTTTTTCATAAAATGAACACAAACCCATCAAAAATAGGGCTGGAGAGAGACAGAACCCAGTTCATCCATTCTCCTGTGTACTGGCAGCTCTGCTTGTGCTATTCATGGGAGGGGGTGCATCAAATCATAGAATCATGGAATCATGAAGGTTGGAAAAGCCCTCCAAGATCACTGAGTCCAAACATTAACCCAGCATTGCTGAGTGGGGGTCATTCTCTTCTCCTAGGTAGCAAGCAACAGGACAGTAGGAAATGGCCTCAAGTTGCCCCAGGGAAGGTTCAGGTTGGGTATTGTGGAAAACTTCCTCCCTGAAAAGGTGGTCAGTCACTGCCTCAGGCTACCCAGGGCAGAGGTGGAGTCACCATCTCTGGAAATGTTCAAAAAACACATGGATGTGGCACCTGGAACGTCACGCCTGGGAACATGAATTACTGGTGAACGTGGCAGTGCTGGGGTAAAATTTGGACTTGATGGTCTTAGAGGGCTTTTCCAGTCTTAACAGTTGTGTGATTCCATTATTCCAGTCTCACTGCCATGTGCTGCCTGTGCCCACAGTGCTGTTGTGGGAATGTGGCTGCTGGTTCAGGAGGTGTTCACTGGATTTTGGAGTGAACTTCACACTGAAAAGTTGCTGGGTTGGCCTTTGGCAGCTCTCACCCTCAGTGGTGGCTCAAGAGGTATTTAAGTCCCTGATGAAACACCTGAGAACATCCTGCCAGAGCTTTTGCAGGGCAAAGAAGGGGTTTCTGCAGACCTATGGCATTCTCATCTGGAAGAAATTTAAGAGCAGAAATCTTTTCCTCTCATGTCACTTGGCCCCGCTCAGTTTTTATTTCCTCATGTCTGGAGAGTTTTGTCTAAAATCACGTCGCATTGCAAAATTAAATTTTTCACCAATAAAATTGGATCCCTTAGAAAAGAATGAAAAAAGAGCAACAAACCCTGGGTTTCAGAATTATGGCCTTTCCTAAATTAAAATACTATCCAGCCTGATGTTTTATGTGGTGAGTTTTATCCCCAAGAGACAATGGGAATAAACTGCAGCTGCTGGAAGGTCCACAGGCCATGGGAGGGGTTTGGAGCACTAAGCCACAGGGTGGCCGTGCACACATGGCACAGACCAGCATCTGACTGTAGCTTGTTTGGGATGGCAGGAGATGTGGCCATCAGTCCCTCACAGCCCTGGATGTTTGTTTCTGATTAAATACGTGCTGTTTGTACTGAAAACGATGGGATCTGCTGCAGCCAGCTGCCAAAGCCACTGTTCCATCTTGGAGAAGCTTTTAATATTATGCTTCAGTAATAGCAGTTTTTCTTAAGCAAAATTTATTGATTTATAGTTTGAGAAAACATACTTTGTATCAGGCTTTGGGGAGTTGGAGGTTACATGGAGGTGGTTCGGCTGCACTGGATTATTAATTATATCCACAGGATTTTGAAATCCTTGCATTTGCACGATTGCAGGCTCGAGCTGGAAAGCAGCACATCCATCACAGCAGTGGAGCTAACAGGATGCTGCACAAACCACAGCTCTCAGGTCAGAGGAGCAGCTTTCTGAGGGAGGTAATGACCTCAGAATAACTCTCAGAAGCAGAGTTCAGCCAGACCTTTGAATTATTCTGCACCCACTGAAAAACTAAACTTGATCCCAGCCATTCCTGACTGGAATAACGAATGTGACTGGAGGGGAACACCGACCTGAATTGTACCCACTGGGGATGGTCCGGGGTGTCCCAGGCAACCTCTTCCTGGCTTTTCTTCCTTCCACCTTGGCTCTGGCTGCGCCAGCTCCTGGAGCATTCCTGCCCTCAGCAGCGCCTGCTCTGCCCTGGTGTGGCCTCACCTTGAGTCCAGGGGACAGTTTTGGGCACCTCAATATAAGAAGGATCTGAAGCTACTGGAGAGTGTCCAAAGGAGGGACATGGGAATAGGGAAGGAACTGGAGGGGCACACGAGGAGCAGCTGAGGGGGACTTGGTCTGTCCAGCCTGAAGGAGCCTGAGGTCAGACCCCACTGGGGGCTGCAGCTCCTCCCGAGGGGAAGCTCCAATCTCTGCTCTCTGTGACAGGGACAGGACCCCAGGAAGGGGCTGGAGCTGTGTCAGGGCAGGATCAGGGCAGATCAGGAAAAGATTCTTCCCTCAGAGGGTGCTGGGCACTGCCCAGGCTCCCCAGGGAATGGGCACGGCCCCGAGGCTGCCAGAGCTCCAGGAGTGTTTGGACAGCACTGCCAGGGATGCACAGGGGGGGATTGTTGGGGTGTCTGTGCAGGGGCAGGGGTTGGGCTCGATCCTCATGGATCCCTTCCAGCTCAGGACATTCCATGCTCCTAAGAGGGAAAGGTTGTCCTTTGGAACACACATCAGCCAGGCCCAACACTGGAGCTCATGTAGGAGCAGCCAAGCTGCATAATGCAGGAACATAGTGGCTTTTGCTTATAAAAGGGAAAGAACTCCAAAACCAGCTGGCTTTATTTTACATTTAATTTCTAAAATAAATACGGCTCATCAAGAGGATATTTGCCAGCTCAAGAATGAAATTTGAGGGGTTTCTGAAACTTACCCTGTTGCTTAAAGGAGGGCAGAGCTGGAGCTGTGCCCCTGGGTCTCATTACATGGTGGTTAATTAATAGTAGGCATTGATCAGGATTTCTGAGACAAAACACACCAAAATAAATTCCTTGACAACTCTCTTAAAATAGTGCACACTGTCCTGAGATTGGCCAGTTGAAGATAAAGAAGCATAAAATGTTCCCAAAGCGTCTAATTTTTTCTCCTTTTCTTCCAAGTTTGTTTTTTTTTTTCTTTTTTCTTGAAAAAGTGTAAATAGTAGGGAATTGTGCCTTCACTGGCTCCAACCTCAGCCACAGAATGCAACTGGAAGCAATTAGGGCAGTTTCTGCCTTGGCAGGAGCAGTGGCCAATCCCCCTTTTGGCACTTCACTTCAGGGCTGCATTTTATTGAAACCTTCCATGAGGAATTTCGTTTTAATTATTCATCACTGACCTCCCAACAGCTGCAAAATTTTCGGCGTTTTTAAGGGAAGGCTCCTGCCCTCCGCAGTCCGAGTACATTTTTAAAAGCAGTCCTGGATGGTATTCCTGGCACAAGGCAGCATCTCAGCACTCTGGATAGGTGAGGCCATGGCCAGTACCCAGCTGTGCCTTTTCCCTGAGACTGACCAATGTCAGCACCCTGAGAATCTCTGGAAGTGTCCAAGGCCAGGTGGGACAGGGCTTGGAGAAACCTGGGGTAGTGAAAGGTGTCTCTGCCCATGGCACAGGGTGGAACTGGATGAGTTTTGGAAATCCCTTCCAGCCCACACCATCCTGTGATTCCATGATTCTGTGATGCTCTTTGCCCTTTTTCTTGGGTGCCGTCTCAGGTCCTGATGTTTTTCTTGCCCACCTGGGTTGGATCATCTCTGAGCTGGCAGAATGAGCTGAACCCCTTCAGTGTCCACCACCACCCCAGCACTACCTGGATGTGCTGCCCACCGTGAGATGCGTGGGAGGGAAAGTGATGGAATCTCTCTGATGAAAGCTCTAAGAGCTGAGGATTACCAGAAGCTTGTGAGCACAGCTGCAAGTGCTCTGTGCTTTTTCGTTTTCCTTTAGAAGTCTCCCCCTTGGGTGTCTGGGCAGGAGCGCGGGCTCAGCTCGGCTGCCGTGCTGGATTCCGAACCAGGACAGCCCCACATGTTCCCCTAACCCAACCCAACCCCTGCAGTGCTCTGACCCTGTTTAGACTATGGAAGGATAATTTCCCAACTTAATGCTTCCCTGGCTGTTGATGTTTTTAGGTGAATTTTGATCCCAAGGGAAATAAAGGAATCTGGGCAAAACTGCAGTGCTGCTCCAAATTTGGCAGGGAAAGAAAAAAGCCTCCAGTGCATTTGTTGATGATGACTGGAGTGGATACAGCAGTTTCCCAGCATACCCTTTTTAACCCTAACAAATTCCTTCAGGAAAAAGTGAGGAAGGAAAACACCCTTTTTGCACCAGCTCAGTGCATGTGATGCCTCAGCTCTTCATTCCCTCTATTCATTCCCAACTTCTCTTCCCAGCAATGAAGGAAGGAGAGTTTTGCCCTTCACTTTCTCACTTTGAGTTTGGAATTTCCAGCTCTGGGATGGCAGCTCTGAGCAAACAACCTCCTTCCTCACTTGCATGGGCAGCACAGGGAGCCAGCCAATGCTGCTGTATCCACTGTGAGAGCACAGGGCAGTGTGGGCAGGGCCAGCGGGGGCTGCACTGATGGGGCAGGTGCAGCTGGAAGCACTTGGAGAGGGTTCCAAAGGTGCCATGGCCAAACACAGGGCAGAACTGAGCTGTAAAGAAGCTGTTTTCTGCTGAAACTGTGTCTCCAGTGTGACATCCCAATGGCCTCTGAAGATGTCTGGCTCTCTCTGAACAAATGGCAGGGATGTCTCAGTTAAGCACCTACTCCAGTGTTTCATAGAATCCTGGAATCACAGAGTCACTGAGGTTGGAAAAGTCCTCTAAGATCATTGAGTCCAACCATTCCCCCAGCACTGCCATGTTCACCACTAAACCATGTCCCACGTGCCACATCCACATGTTTTTTAAACACTTCCAGGGATGGTGACTCCACCTCTGCCGTTGGCAGTCTGTGCCAGGGCCTGACCACCCCTTCAGGGAAGAAATTTTTCCCAGTATCCAATCTGAACTTTTCCTGGCACACCTTGAGGCTGTTTCCTCTTGTCCTGTCCCTGTTCCCTGGGAGCAGCACCCGACCCCCCCCAGCTGCCCGCTCCTGTCAGGGAGCTGTACAGAGCCAGAAGGGCCCCCCTGAGCCTCCTTTTCTCCAGGCTGAGCCCCTTTCCCAGCTCCCTCAGCTGCTCCTGGTGCTCCAGACTCTTCCTCAGCTTCATTGTTCTTCTCTTAGGGGACTTTTCCAACCTTAATGGTGCTGTGATTCCGTGATTCCATTGCAAGGTGGCTCTGCTCAATGCTGGCAGCAGCAGGAATGATGCAGGTCGTCCCCTCTCATCTGGCACTTTGCTTCTCTTTAAACACATAGAGACAGTCACAGTCTGAACCAATCCATCTCAGTATCCATCACAGCAAAGTTGTAAATACAGTAAAACTGAGGACTTTACCCCTTTTTGCTGTGTGTGTTTAAAGTGATACCTTTCTTATCCCATCTTTCCTTTGTGGAAGCATGCCCCTGCTCTCCCTGTATATGGAAATTCTCGTTTCTTTGAAGGAAAAAAGGGACAGAAGTGCTTTTTCCTCTTGCTGCAAGTGCCCAGGCTGGCTCAGGCACCTGCTTGGGTTCATTGCCTGTTTCCATGTCACCTTGCCCAGCCACGTGGTGTTTCCCAGCACTGTTCAAATCCATTAGCAGGTGCATTTGCTGAAGTAGATTCAGGCTTGCTGAGGAGTGGATTACTTTCCCAGCCGTTTGTCATCATAGCAAAAGTCATCACTGAAGGGGATTAGCATGAAGTGCACAAATAACTCTCAAGAAGAGCCTTGTTAATCACTGTAATTCCCTTCTCTGGCTCTTCAGGGGAGGTTGGGTCATTGGGCCAGGATTCAAAAGGATCTGTCAGGCTGCTGAGGGGTTTAAGAAGCAAATGTTGAAAGCTCAGCTAACAAAGCACCATGGAGAGATCAGTGTGTGTGTGGCTGAAAACGGGAAATCCTTTGTAGAATCCTGGAATCCCAGACTGGTTTGGGTGGGAAGGGGCCATCAAAGCTCATCCAGTCCCACCCCTGCCATGGGCAGGGACACCTTCCACTAGACCAGGTTGCTCCGAGCCCCGTCCAACGTGGCCTTGGACACTTCCAGGGATGGGGCAGTTGTGCCCAGTTTCTCTGAGCAACCTGTGCCAGGGCCTCACCACCCTCACAGGGGAGAATTTCTTCCCAATATCCCATCTATTCCTGCACTCTGGCAGTGGGAAGCCATTCCCCCTTGTCCCATCGCTCCAGATCTTTGTCCAAAGTCCCTCTCCAGCTCTTCTGGAGCCCCTTTAAGCACTGGAAGGGGCTTTAAGGTGTCCCTGGATCCTTCTCTTCCCAGGCTGGACACCCCCAGCTCTCCCAGCCTGGCTCCAGAGCAGAGGAGCTCCCACCCTCGGAGAAGCTCCGTGGCCTCCTCTGGACTCTCTCCAGCAGCTCCAGGTCCTTCCTGTGCTGGAACCTCAGGGTGGGAGGCAACCCTGCAGGCGGGGTCCCAGCTGAGCAGGGCAGAGGGGCAGAATCTCCCCTTGCTCTGCATGAGCCCAGGATGTCGTTGGATTGTGGTCTGTCTTTGTGACAACAGCCCTGTGCCAGAGCCCAGCTGAACAGAAACTGCCCCAGCTTGCTGCCTTCGGGTTTCATACAGAGCATGGCCCAAGCCACTGCTGTTTGGACAAGAGGGCCATGTCCTTGTTGTGGCACCGGGCAGCTGCCGGGCATTGGGTCACATGAGATGCTTCCCAGACAGCATCCAGCATGGCTTGTGGAGGTGCAGCGGGGCTTAGCCGTGCTGGAAATGCATCTGCTGTTTTCCTTGGGAGGTTTCTCACCTGTCAGATGAAAAGAGGAGAGAGATTTTATTAGAACCAATAAAATAACACCAGGCTGGACCCACTGCTGTGGGTCAGGGCCGTGCCTGCACCAGGACGACCTCCTGGAGCTTTGGTGATGGTGTCTACAGGGTGGGGCTGGCACTAGACCTACCCAAGAGCCTGGCTGACGGTGGCCCTGTGGGCACAGCTGGAGGGAGAAGATGCTCATTCATAGCAGGGTTTGCTTGTTCTTTAGATCTATGCATGTAGCAGCTTTGTCTGAGCGTGTGGTCTGTCCGTGAGGCTCCATGAGCCGTCGGTTCATTTATCTGGTGCTGGTCAGCTCACAGCAGTGTGTCAGAGGCTCTCCACGCACTGCAGGCTCCCTGGGGACCCTCCTGTCCTGAATCAGGATGCAAGATGAGGGTCACGTTAGGGTGGGATGAATTAAAAACTCAGCAGCCAGGTGCAGGTAATAGGTCACCGTGTCCTGGCAAGCAGGGCTGGGCACAGGGCTGGATGCTCTGAGACCTACCCCATGCGCCTCTGGGTTTGAGTCGGAAGTGGCCGGGTCACTTGTCCACCCTCCTTCTCCGTGTAATGAGAAGGGTGACTGAATTCCTCCGGGTGACTGAATTGCTCTCTCCTTGGGGTTCACTCCCAGATCCCTGCCCAGGAGCAGAGGCACTGCCTGGGTGCCAGGCGGCAGCGGGAGCTCTGAAGTCTTCAAGCACTGGGGTGCCAGACAGGCAGCAAATCTGCCTCCCAGCAAGGCCTTAGCACTGCATTTACTGGTGTAGCTGACAGCACAAGCTGCACGAGCATGTCTGGGCACTAAAAGCCTGACCCCTTATCTGCTCTGTGATGTCCTTTGTGTTGACGCTATTAAAAGGAGCGTAGGGCATTGGCTGGAAGTGCCTGCGGGAGGTTTGTGCTCACTCAGAACAATGATGCTACTGATAAACCAGCAGAGGAATATTGGGCTCAATTTCCAGTTCAAGGGATCATAAAGGGTTGGAATGCACCTGGAATTTGAGTAAATGTCTGTCAGATAGACAGAAACCTCGTGGAGGAGGTGACTGACAGTGTGGCATGTCCTGCAGGACAGTGATGCCATCACCACTGGATTTATGCAAACATAGAAAGGAACTGTTCAATCTGGAAAACTTGATTGAAATGGTGGTTTACCACAACCAGCCTCTGTAGGATATTCATAGAATCATGGAATTATTAAGTTGGAAAAGCCCTCTAAGATCACTGAGCCCAAACATTCCCCCAGCATTGCCATATTCACCACTGAGCCATGTCCCCAGGTGTTACATCTACACATTTTTTTAACATTTCCAGGGATGGTGACTCCACCTCTGCCCTGGACAGCTGTGCCAGGGCCTTACCACCCTTGCAAAGAAGAAATTTTCCCTAATATGCATCTAACCTGAACCTCCCCTGACACAACCTGAGGCTATTTCCTCTTGTCCTGTCCCTGTTCCCTGGGAGCAGCACTCGACCCCCCCCAGCTGTCCCTTCCTGTCAGGGAGTTGTGCAGAGCCAGAAGGTCCCTCCTGAGCCTCCCTTTCTCCAGGCTGAGCCCCTTTCCCAGCTCCCTCAGCTGCTTCTGGTGCTCCAGCCCCTTCCCCAGCTCCGTTCCCTGCTCTGGACATGCTCCAGCCCCTCAGTGTCCAAAGGCAATGGAGGTTTGGATGTTGATGGGGAAAGAAGAACCCAACACAGGCTTCAACCACCCTGGTGTAAGGGTCGTCTCCCTTCCTCCTACAGCTGCTGTTGTGTCTCTCTGTGCCACAATGAAGCTTTTCCTCATGGGGAGGTCCTTGCCCATGGAGAGAAGAGCGTTTATGATTTTCTCAAGTTCAGCATAAACACTGGGAGATCCCTGTGTCTGTTAATCCCCCTAACCCACATCACACACAGCACAGTGATCGAAGTCAGGAAGAATTAACTTCACTGGAAAAGGGAAATAATAGATTCGTTTGGATTCCAGGGAAGGAATTTCATTTCTGGAAATGAGAATTTGAACAGCAAGGTTCAGGATTTCTTAGGTGAGCTATATAAATGCTTCAAAGGAGCTGAAGCAGCTGAAGATTCAGGCAGAGATTGGAGATTCCCAGTTTGGGCTGGGAAATGAAATCTCTGTGTAGCCTGGCATGAGCTGGGTGCTGGTATCTGAGGGTGGGAAATCACTGCTGCCTGGAAGCTCTGCAGCAGTGAATTAAACCATTAATTCTCCACATTATTAATTACCTTTTCTTTCTTTTTTTTCCCTTCAGCATGAAAGACTTTCCAGGTAAGAATTTTCCTTTTTTAGGTTTTTTTTTCAGTGTAATATTTATTGGCAGCATGCTTTTGTATGGCTTTGAGGATTCCCTGTCACACCTAGTCTGGTACTGGCTATTTGGTCCTTTCCTGAGCTCAGCTGTGGCTCCAGTTTGCTTTTATCCTTTATGCCCCAAATTATTTACCTCAGTGCCCTCTTAGAAATGGAGCTCGTTCCCACCATGGAGATGAGAGGTTTGTGGGAAGTCACTGCCCATGGGGTGCTGGTCTGGTACCCTGGGGAATTTTTCCAGTTGTTGTAGTGGTGGTGGCTGCCAGGTTTTGGGCAGCAATCCCCAGGGCTGAGTGGAGGTGCTCCCACAGACCCCAGAGCCCTGAGTCTGCCACAGCCTCCAGCTGGGCCCTGTGCTGGCTGTTCCAAGTTCCCACAGCTCCACAGTGCTGGATCTTCCTCCTGTTCCAGGTTGGAAGCAGCTACGAACCCCCTGACGAGTGACTCGTCCTACAGCGACCGTGCCTCCAGCCGCTCCAGTGCCTACAGCCGCCGGGAGAACCGGCTCGCCGCCCTCAGCAGCCGGGCAGAGGATGAGAGCAACAGGGACTATAAGAAAGTAGGATTTTTTAAACATATTTTTGTCACTGCACGCACCGCAGAACCTGCCTGTTGCTGCAGAAACCAGCCCTGAGAATCAGTGGGAAGAAAGAGAATAAGTTTATTTTCATTTTCTCTGCTTCAAAGAGTCTAGTGGTTTGGGTGGGAAGGGACCTTAAAGTCCATCTTGCTCCACCCCCTGCCATGGGCAGGGACACCTTCCACTAGCCCAGGTTGCTCCAAGCCCCATCCAGCCTGGCCTTGGACACTTCCAGGGATGGGGCAGCCACAGCTTCTCTTGGCAACCTGTGCCAGGCCCTCACCACCCTGTGAGTAAAGAATTACCTAAATTAAAACTATTCCCTTTTTTGCCTCTTGGCTGTATTTAAACTCCCTACGAAATTCAACAGCTGTTTTCTTATTTCTTACTCATGAATTATGAAAACATAAGTAAAGCATCCAAGTTGGTTTTGTTTTCCCTTCTCATCTCCTGATGTGTGGGAGCAAAGTGAACCCCTCAGCTCAGTGCTGAGGGCACGTGTGTGCTCAGAGCAGCGTGGCGGGATGGGGTTAATTAACCAGGAGCAGCCTGGTTAACTGAGCTCTTGTTTTGTGTTTCAGTTATACGAGAGCGCCCTGTCTGAAAATCAAAAGCTGAAGTCAAAGCTGCAAGAAGCCCAACTTGAGCTGGCTGATGTCAAAGCAAAGTTGGAAAAAGCAGCCCAGGTAAGGGGAAATCCAGGTCCTGACTGGAGAAACTGAGCACTGTCCCTGACAAACCAACACTTGTTCCAGGATGGGAAAGGGAGGGAAGCTCCTGGAAGGATGTTCTTGGGAGGGAAGGTGCCATAGACGAGACAGAAATAAGTGAGTGATTTTGTAAATCAACTTGTTGTGTCCCAAGCAAGAGCATCTGTGGGCTGTCTTGGCCTTTGTGCAGCACCCTGTGAGTGCCTCGGGTTTAATCACTTTCTATTTTTAATTTCCACAGCAGAAACAGGAGAAAACTTCTGACCGGTCCAGCATGCTGGAGATGGAGAAGAGGGTACGTGTCTCTGCTTTCTTCTGAGTCACAGCCTGTGCCTTGTGTTGCTGTGCAGGGCAGTCATTTCTAGAACGGAAGCGT
Organism: Orthonyx spaldingii; assembly: GCA_013397795.1. Classification (NCBI taxonomy): domain Eukaryota; kingdom Metazoa; phylum Chordata; class Aves; order Passeriformes; family Orthonychidae; genus Orthonyx; species Orthonyx spaldingii. The sequence continues at coordinate 115,401 of VZTJ01002464.1, read as the reverse complement.
TAATTAAAAGATAAGTTGTATTTTTGCCTTGAGGAGCAGTGCACAGTGATAATTGTGTTCTGACCTTTCCAGGGCCTGAGACTCTGCTGCTCTCTTTGCACATCAGCTTCGTTCTGATTCCTCTCTTTCATTTTAAGCAGCTGCAGACCAATGGATTGGATCACACTAAGGGACTGTTGGTCCATTATGCTTTAAAACATTCTTGATCCTTACAAATAAAGGCTGATTTGGGGTGGTGGAGTGGTGGAGGAACAAGGCAAAATCCTGGAAGGGCTACTCTCAATCCCTTCATCCCCCAGGCTGGGTTGATACCAAGGATCACCCCAACCCAGGGACTGGACCTTGACCTTGGCCTTGTCGAAGTCAGGGCAACATCCTTCATAACTTCTGTTGAATTAGGATCACAACAGCCACAAATACAGGATTCTGAGAGTTAGAAAGTGGAAACGTGTCCAGTGAAGATGCATTAATTGTTTCCAGGATGGCTCATGCCTTTTGTACCGGTGAATCCTGGATGAACCATGCTGTGGGCAAAAAGTGACCCAGAACTCATCATCCACAGCACACTCAGAAGCTGCCTTTTCCTCACTCTCCAGGCCTCATGGCTCTTTGCATAGGGCAGAGAAGCAGGGCAGAGAGTGTAAATCCTGTTCTTGATGTATGTTTCCCACTTCCGCCTTCTCAGAGCATGGTCCTGGAGTAGTTTGAGCCCCTTCATGCTGGGAAAGTCACTGAAGGAGTCCAGATCTCCCCTCCTTGGCACAGACTTAGCTGACGCCATTCACATGGCAGAGTCTAATTCTCACTTTCCAAAATGCACCAAAAGCAGCCAGCTTTGGAGCCTTGAATTATCTGGGAGAAACAGTATTTCCAGACAGGGAATTTCCTTGTTCTCTGTTTCCTATTTGAGCAGCTCAGTGACTTTTTTCATTGCCACCTTTAGTGGAGTGTAAGTAAATCCATGGCTTCACCTACAAAGCTCAAAATCGCATCACGTCAGCAACTCCTGAGAACGGGGGTCACTGAAAATGGGGGATGGTTTCATTAGGGGTGTGAATAGAGTTCAGGGTCTGCCCAAACAGGCCCAGCATATATCCCTTCTGGTTTGCCAGCTGCCCTGTCCCATCTGATCAGCTCCTGGTTGTAACCTCTGCCTTGCTTTGGCATGCTCTTCAGGGAATGCTGCTACAGAAACAAAAGACTCTTATTTTTCTTTTTAAAAAAAAAATACTGTAAATTTCTCTTCTAAATCCTTGTGACCCTCTTTATTATGAATCCTTGTAAACAGGAGAAGCGAGCCTTGGAGCGGAAACTCTCTGAAATGGAGGAGGAAATGAAGGTAAGAAATAATCTTCACTATGTCTATTCCATTTCTTTTGCTTTGTATTCATGTCTTTGGGGATTGTCACCCAGGAGGAGGATGTTAAAGGTGTCCATGGGAAGGGCCTCATTTTCCTTTCTGCAGTCAGAACTTGCTTTAATGGCCCGGTTCTCCAAACATGAAATGCTAATAAACTGTCCTGTTCTCATTCATCTGATTGCTCCTATGTTTGATTTGTTCTGCTGTTTGATGCGAGAACGGTGAAAGCTGTTCTCCTTAAATGCCTTTCCAAACTAACCTTTTGTGGCATCGCTGAGTTCCAGTGTGCTGACCCCCTGTGCTCTGACTAGTCTGCAGCCCAAGTTAAGCCGCTGAGGTTCTCTCCGGAGGGGTAAGAAGACAAAGCTGGCTTTTGAGCTCACGCACACTGGCCAGCATAAAACACAGCGTGGTTGTGTTCCTGTAGTCCCTTCCCAAAGCATGTCACTGGGAGGCTACGGCAGTCTGGGATAATTCAAGCTAAGAGGAATTTGCTTCCTGATGGGATGTGCAGCATGGCTGCCTGTCATGAGCCATGGCCACAGGGGCTCCGGCGTGTTCTCGCTCCTGTGGCTTCCAGGACGGCTCTGCCCGTGAGGGGAGCCCTGCAGAGCCAGGGCAGCATCTGGCTGCCCACACACCCGCAAAGCCTCGCCATGGTTTGGCAGTGCTGCTCACTTTATGCTGCATTTCAGTGCTCGTGTTCACGGAGTGAGTGTCCCCTGTGCTCTGCCCCATGCTTTCCTTCCCTTCCAACACGAGCAGTTGGGACCAAGCAGCTCTCAGAAGGAAGGACCCAACCGAGAGCTCTCCCGGCACCGCATGCTGACGGAAACAAGTTCCTGCCACCCTGGAGGAGGTTCCAACTCTGTGTTTCTGTTGGGAGCTTTGTGTTTCTACCAAACACATAGCTTTGAAAGGACCATTGGCTTGTGCTGCGTCTTCTGCTGCAATAAGTAGCACACTGATGTGATGGATTCTTGCTGTAAAGGCTCTTGTTCTCTCAGAGAGGAGAAAATAAGTGTGGATGTGTGAGCCAGGAGTAGAACAAGAAAGGATTGAATGTGTCTGAATTCCAAACTCTTTGTTCAGTGAGCAGGTAGAAACCTTTAACTGCACAGAGACTTTCCTGTAATTACAGAATGGTGGCCTTCAAGGGAAATACAGGCATGAGCAGTTTGTGTTGGTCCTTCAGCTCTGCAGATCACTGCAAACCAGCTCAGCCCATGGAGTAAGAAGACAAGGTGGTGGCCTCTAGTGGCCTCAGTTTGGAAACAGACTGCTCTGGAAAGCAATTAATGAGGGAAGGTGCCTGTAGGGACTGTGGGACACAGCCAGAGTGCCTCCGGGTCAGGTAGTCTGGAGCTGCAGAGCCATGGAAGCCAAGGTGGTGCAGAACGAGAAGCACTGCTGGAGGTCGGACATGTTCTCATACTGCCTTGAGAGACATGAGCTGAAGGAATCTGTGGTCCAGCTGAAAATGAGCTTCAGGTCCTCAAGGGTGGTGCTGACTCTGCTCTCTGCCCTGTTCTTGCTGCATCGAACAACCAAAGTGGCCTTTTGTTAGTAGAACAAAAAGACAAGAAATTGGAAAATCTCTCTTCTGAGGTGCTGCTACATTTTCACTAGATTTTGCAAAATCTCAAGCATGTGGTGAGTATCTGAGGGCACTGTGACATGTCTTCTTTGACAGCCACTCAAAAAAAAGAGTATAAAATCTCTGAAGAAAGAAGCATTGAATTGGGCCTTTCCAAAAGGAAACTGTTGTGTCCACTTCCATCATGCCTTGAAGTGTGAGAATCAGCCCTGCTGTGTTTGCCTGGAGAGAGATAACCTCTGCAGAGCATCCTTGCTAGTCCCTAGTGTGGGAGTTGAGCCAGGAAAGAATCTGTTAATTTTGGTTGGACTTTCATTTGCACTCCTTGCGCTACCTGAGTAGCTGTTGTGCAGAGTCAGAAGGAATAAGTAAGGAATTGTGAAGGAAAATGCAAATCCACCAATTTCCTTTAATGTGGAGAGCAGCAAGTGGAAACAACCAAACCTGTCAGGTGGTTAGGTCTCAGGTTGGTTTTGGGAATTCTTCCCATTAATCTTTGAAACCAGCAAGACTCACATCCAGCTGTTGGATCCGGGGGTGTCTGTGTCCAGTTGTGCACATCAGATGTCCTGGCCAGGGCTGTCCTCTCCTTGCAGCTGACTTCTGAGGAAGAGGAGGCAGAGGTGACAGAAATGCTTTGTACTTCAGGCTGTGTTTGAGGGAATGAGCTTTGTTCCTGTCTGGAGTGTGATCCCTGCTAACAAAGCTGTAGAGAAGTGAAGAGGAGCAAGACGAGCTTGGTAACCTCAAGAACCTTGGTGGCAGAACCTTGGAGCAGGAGCTGCTCCTCAGACCTGCTCTTGCAAAGGCAACAGAGCAGTGCAGCATTTCCCTAAGTGACTGCACAGTTCAACTGGAGATGCAGAACCTTGGCTGAGGCAGGAGAAAGAAAATTAGCATTTGCACTGAGCTGAATTCAATGCCAAGTGCCCGAGGTCCCAACTTAACATAGCAATTGTTCTTGAAGGTCACAGAAGCTCCTTTATTCCATAGCAGTGCTGCAGCTCCTGGCCTCAGCCATCATGCAGGCTCTGGGCGTTTTTTAGTGTTGCAGGCACAAAATCCATTAATTGAAGGCAGGTACAGAAAACTGAGAAACCTGCTTTTACTAAGCCAAGTATCAAGCAGAGTGATAAGCAATCGCAGCAGTATCGTCCAGATCCTGCTCTTTGCCCTTGGCTTCAGTCCCAGCTTCCCAGCCTTTGCTGAATTTGGTGCATAAACAGGAGCCTGGCCTACCTGCAGCACACGCACATTTTTACATAAATGATCCTTTCTGTGGGCTGTGCAGCGTGTGGAGGCTGAGCGGCGGCTGATGGGACCATGCTGAGGTTCCGTGCTGTGCTGATGTGGAAAAACAAAGGTGATCTCTGAAATGATCACAGCCCTTTCCACCTCTCATAGCACAATGCCCCTACTACATATGTTGGATGCTTTCTGCCAGCTGTGAGCCTTGTGATAAAACAGAGGATCTTTATTGTCTGTGGTATCATAAAATCATGGAATATCCTGAAATTGAAAGGGATCCACAGTCCAACCCCTGCCCCTGCACAGACACCCCAACAATCCCAGCCTGTCCCTGGCAGCGCTGTCCAAACACTCCCGGAGCTCTGGCAGCCTCGGGGCCGAGACCATTCCCTGGGGAGCCTGGGCAGTGCCCAACACCCTCTGGGGGAAGAACCTTTCTCTGATCTCCAGCCTGGCCCTGCCCTGGCACAGCTCCAGCCCTTCCCTGGGTGCTGTCCCTGCTCATAGAGAGCAGAGATCAGAGCTGCCCCTTGGGAGGAGCTGCACCCCCAGTGAGGTCTGACCTCAGGCTCCTCTTCTCCAGGATGAACAGACCAAGTGTCCTCAACCATTTTTGGTACTATCAAAAAAGTGACTATTCCAGTACAACCATCTTCTAGCAGCTCCTGGTGTGATGTGTCCCAGGACAGCCGTGCCATGTCTGTCTGTCCTCACTGAGCACAGTGGCAGCCAGCAGAACTTGGGCGGCTGAAGGGATGGGTGGATGGAGTTGGATGGAGATGGATGGATGGATGGATGGATGGATGGATGGATGGATGGATGGATGGATGGATGGATGGATGGATGGATGGATGGATGGATGGATGGATGGATGGATGGATGGATGGATGGATGGATGGATGGATGGATGGGGTATGGTGAGCAGGGATATCACTGCTGAGGTGTCACTGCAACTTTCCTGCAGTTTGTTGGCTGGAAACAGCCTGGCTCTTGTTGTCTTGGGATCTGTTGTTGGTGTGTCCAAGGAGCTGCTCTGTCGGTTTGATGATCTCAGGGGCTCAAACGCCATCTTTTGCTGGCTCCCTGCCCTCCTGCCTTTCTTCCCTTGGTTTTGCAAAGCTTTTCAAATAGGTGTTTTCATTCCTTCATGGAGAGTAAAGGTGGTGCTTTTGGGCAGCTAAGAATGGAGCTGATGGTTGGGAGGAATACAAAGAACTTCAGTTTTGTACAGGAATGAGCCCTTGGGCAAAATGTCCTGGGACACAGCGGATTCCTTGCCAGCTGCAGCCAGCTCCGGGTCATCACAGAGTCCCAGACTGGTTTGGGTTGAAAGGTGCCCTTCTCATTCCACCCCCTGCCATTTGCAGAGACACCTTCCACTATCACAGGGTGCTCCAAGCCCTGTCCAACCTGGCCTTGGACACTTCCAGGGGTCCAGGGGCAGCCACAGCTTCTCTGGGCAATCTGAGTAGTGCAGGTTGCATGGATGGTCATTGTCTTTGTGTCACAGTGGATTTATTCATGGTGCTCCTTGTTCAGGACAGACAATGAACTACCTTTGAGTGCTTTCTGCTAATGAAATGGCAGAAAGAAACCCCCTTCCCTATAGACCCTTCCTCTGTCTTATTCTGCCACTGCAAGCTCACAAGTAAGGGGACATCTGGAGGAATATGGTGCTTTGTGGGACTGCTTTGGTTTGGGACTAGGATTTTGTCACTTAAACTTACAGCTCTTCTTGTGGATGTTTGTTTCCCTTCCTGCCTGCCCCTACCCAGTGTTGGGTCTCCCTCCATCATGCAGGATGGGTTCTTGCTCAGGAGGGTTTCTTGTTCTCGTGGCCCAGCTGCCCGAGCTCTCAGGAGGCAGGAGGGGCAGGGATGCCACTCAGGGAGCAGCTCCGCAGCTCTTGGCGTCACCTGGCACCCGCAGCGGTGAATTCGCTTTGGCATTATGGGGGGCAGTGTCATCCTTGTGGCACCAGGATGTCTGCATGGCTCGTACCATTTCCCTGTTCTGCTTCCTCGTGGCTTCTCTGTTCCCTGCCTCCCACTGCTGCTGCACCTGTGCAAGCCCCAGTTTGTACCCGTGCCCAGTTTGTACCCATGCCCAGTTTGTACCTGTGCCCAGTTTGTACTTGTGTAAGCCCCAGTTTGTACCTGTGCAAGCCCCAGTTTGTACCCATGTCCGGTTTGTGCCTGTGCAAGCCCCAGTGTGGCGCTTGATCTCTGCCCTGTCCTGTGCCCCCCATTGCCTTTGTGACCAGGAATGCCTTCCTGGCACAACCCCGCTGTGGGAGAAGCTCTCATTCAGACTCTTCTTCCTAAAATGAGGAGTTTAAGGTTCAGACTTGTCCCCTCTGAAGGTCAGAGATAAATTGAGCCCCGTGACAGAGAAGAGTTGAATCTGGGCAGGGATGAGAAAGCTCCCAAACCCCAGAGGCTTTGGCAGGACTGAGCCTGGGCAGACCCAGGAGCATCACTCAGGGCTGAGGGACACAAGCAGACACAGTACCTGTCTCAGTGATCTGCCATGGGACAGTGACACTTTCAGCTGCTTCAGTCTGTGCCTTCAGGATCTCCCAGGAAGCTCTGATTGCTCTTTGCTCCACACAACTGGTTTGGCTTTTAGAGATACATGAAGAAAAGGAGTTTTAAAGAAATTCTCGGTTTCCAGCAGTGCTTTCAGAGCCTATGTAGGTGGTAAGTCACTGGTGATAGGATAGCAGTTCCCAAGTCCCAGGGCTGTCTCGGTGAACTAGAATATAATCCTGCTTTGTGGTGGGAAATCCCTGTATTTGACCTTTTTTAAGGCCTTGGGGGCCCCTGGAGAAAGGGCTGGTTCCCAAAATACCCCTGGTGTGTTGTCAGGCTTTCCCCATCCAGCACTCACTGCTACTAATTTCTTTTACTCTCTTTTTTTCTTTCACTGCTTGTGGACTAAACTCCCATTTCTGTGCCCATTCATTTCCATTATGTTCTCTCTGTATTTCTCTGTCCACTCCTCTCACTCTCTGCAGAATCTCCACCAGCTCAAACAGATTCACACTCTGAGGCAGATGAATGAGCAACTGCTGGCTGAGAACAGGGCTCTGACCCGGGTCGTAGCCAGACTTTCTCTGCCCACCAAGCCCTCGGAATCAGAGGAGCTGTAGCTGCTTCCCCTTCGGCTCATCTTGCCTCCCTCTTCCACTCTTCAAGGCAGGTCTCCGCTCCCTGGCTGGGCTCTTCCCACTTGCCTCCTTGCTTTCCAGGCTGTCTGGTGAAGCTTGTGGCTCAAAAGCTTGTGGCAAAGGATTTCTGAATTCCCAGAGCATGGTGCTGCTGCCACGGCAGGGCTTTGCTGGAGCTCTGCTCGCCCCTCTGGCTCTCGCTCTGCTTGGCAGATCCTGCTTCCCTTGCCAGCTTAGCACTGGGGAATGGCTTTGGGGTGGCTTGGCAGTGCCAGCAGCTCCGTGCCTGGTACTTTGCCTCCAAACAGACCCACAGAATGGTCTGGGTGGGAAGGGCCATTAAAGCTCATCCCGTTCCACCCCTACCGTGGGCAGAGACACCTTCCACTAGACCAGGTCGCTCCAAGCCCCATCCAGTCTGGCCTTGGACGCTTGAAAATAGGTGGTTTATGCTACATGTCTGTTTATAATAGAATTCATTTTTAATTGGACTTTGTTCAGGGAGAAGCTGGCACTCAGCAAATCAGATTATCCAAAGTCAGGATGAACAGTGTCGATAACTTTCAGGGATGTTTAGAAAAGCAAACATTTTAGACAGAAATGGTACTTTTAGAAAAACTACAAACTGAGCTGTCCTCAGCAGGTTTCTTGGTCACTTGGACAAAAAGGACAAGCTCCTTTGCTTATTTTAAACTGAAATTTTTGAGTCTGAGTCCATAGGCTCAGCATCCCCCCCTGCCTCCTGTGGGCTGGCACAGGGTGGGGGATGCAGCAGGCGCCAGACCAGGAGGGCTCTGTGTTTTCATCTTCTGTGTTAAATCCAGTGCAGGACAATTAATGTTTGAAACCCAAGGACAAGTCTTCTCTAAGCTTTGCCCTCACACATCACACAGTTAAATTACGTCCCTTCCTGCTACTTCATTTGTTCAATGCTAAAATAAAGTGGTAAATGCTCCTTTCTTGGGGCCCTACCTGTCCTTTGTAGGTTAGTAGGGACATTCATATCCCTTCAGACACAGAAGTTGTGTGCTCTTGTGGGCTGGAAGTGGCACTACAGAATAAAAAAATCTATTCTTAGCACACAAATTATATCAAGGCTGATTAACCATAGAAACGAACTAAGCAGGGGAATTGTGGCTTCCCCTTTCCAGGAGTCTCAGCTCAAGCCCACACATGAGTCACAAGGGCTGGGAGAGTCGGGTGTCATGTGTGCCCTGCATTGTGCAGATGGTCGGGGAAATCATCTCAGGTGAAATGATCTCACAGCCTTTCTGGTTTTAATCTGTGGAAGTATCCTCCAACCTGACCCTGCCTCATTTCTTCTCATAAACCGTGAGTTTAAGTCATTCTCCTTCCCCACGTGCTTTGAGATCTGAGAGGGAAAATTGGGCAAAATGATTTCCAGACTCAAAGAACTAATGTTTCACAACCTGCACGTCACCTTTCTCCTCCTCCCAGGATGTGCCCACGTTATCACTTCCATCCCCCCTCTGCTCTGTCTGACTGAGGCTCATCCTTCCCTCCTCACTTACAGGTTTGCAGTTCCCTGCCAGTGCCCGAGTTGGGGGAGAGCCATGGTCTGCGAGCTCTGCTGATTCATTTTCAACTCTTTTAGTAGGTCTAACACAGGATGTTGCTGGTATGTGCAAACTCTGCCTCAGTGGTGTCTGTGGGCATCACAGCTGTACAGTGATGGCACCACACTCTGGCAGCAGTGCTTTTCAGTGAATCTCACTTTCCCAAATCCACATAATTACTGAGGAGCTGTGTTCTCCAGTGTCCCAGGTAACACACAGCCCTGCTGCTCAGAGCAGCCTCCAGCCCAAAATCCAGTTTACACTGACACTGCATCGTGGTCAGCCTGCCACTCCCTGGGGCTGGGCCCCATCCCTGCTCACCATTCCTGGGAGACATCTCTAAAGCTGCTGGAAACTTCCAGCCTTTCCAGCCTGTTCCCGTGGAGTTCATTTCACCTGACTTGAGGCTACTCCGCTTCAAAGGGAGGCACACCCTGGGCTCATATCGTTTAAGGCTGATGCAGCTTTCAGGAAGCCTCACTGGGCACTGGTGGAGCTGGGTTATGCCCAGGAAACCTGTCCAGAGGCATTTATTCCACAGGTACTTACACTCCTTCATTTTCACATCCATGACACAGGTCACACGAAGCCCCCGTGTGAGGCACAGCCCCATCAAGCTCCAGCTGAGCCCTGGGGCTGGGGTGGTTCTCTCTGGCACCGTTTCTGGGAACCTGTGACAGATTCTCTCTACCAAAGCGAGTGTCAGGACTCCCCACAGTTATCACAGCAGTGGGCACTGCAGAGCCACCCCAGGCAGTGACAGGGGCCTGACAGGGACTGTCCATCTGCAGCCACCAGTGGGTGGTGGGGCTCTTGCAGGGCACTGGGAGGCTGCAGTCTGTGCTGTGGGTGGCAGGTGAAGCTCAGGAGGAAACAGAGGAGTGCAGAGACAGCAAGGGCTCTGCTGTGTCTCTGAGCTCTTCATCACTTTGGTGATGGTGATGCTTCTTCTTTAGCCATGAGAAATGGCACAAGGAGCCATGAGTGCTGTTCTGGTGGCAGCCCAGCCATGGTGATGCACCTGTCACCCCAGCACTGGGTCCAGAGAGGCACGTTCAGCATCCCTGGCTGGAGCTCTGACCAGCCCAGCACATTGATTCACCCTTTCCACAGTATCCCACCATGCAGCACCAACCCCTCCTCCTCCTCTGGCAGAACCTCCCACCCGAAGCATCCACCACCAGTGCCCACAGGGATGGAGTTGGGTGTGCTGGGGCCACCACGGCTTGGCCCAACCGTGAAAGAAGGGAATTGCTCTGGTGGGAGTTGGCACTGCCCATGCTGAGAGCTGGTGGTCATGGAGAGACTTCAGGTGGAGGAGAGCAGAACATTGTGGTCAAAGCTGAAACACCAGGTTAGGAGGAAAGAGAAGATTTAGTGCAGATTTTTAATTTGAGGGAGTTCCTCCCAGATGCACCTTGGCAGAGAGAGTCGTGGCTGAGCTCGTGCGGGTACCGTGCGGGTGATCCTGCTCTGCCCTGGGCTCTCCTGCAGGCCTGGGGCTGCTCTCCCCAAGATCTGCTGGCACTCGTGCTGGCAGTGACCCCTGGTGTGTCACCCCCCAGACAGGAACAGGGGGTCTCCTGGTGCTCAGCAGCTGAGAATGGTCCACTGAAGGTCACTCACTGCAGCATGGAGAGCACAGGAAGTCAGCAGGGTTTATGCCAATGGGAAATGCTGGAAGGGTCTTGTTGAAGCTATTTTTTTCTCTGTTTTCAAAGTGCTTGGGCTTTTGTCTGTGTTGCAACCTCAGCTGAGCACCCCGGAGGTACCTCCAGTGTCAGTGTGTTCTACCTGTCCTCTGGCCTCGGCACTTGTGACTGTATTGCACATCTGTGGCGTCCCAAGGAGATTTGGGGGTATTCTAAAGAGATTTGGCAAGGTCCAGTCCTAAGTGAAGATTTCAGACCTTTGGTTTCCCCTCTAGTCCCGGCAGAAAGGAAAAGGCAAATCAGGAAAATTAGCTTTATTGTTGTCTGCTGAGCTGCATTTAGCCTCTGGGCACAGGTTTGGGACGAAACAGCTCAGAAATGGTTCCTGCTCTGCCAGCCTGGTCCTGACCTGCTTCTGGGGCTGTGGCCTTGCTTCACACCAGGGTCCCTGCTTGGGGGCTCCCTGGCTCAGTGCTGTGCTCGAGACCCCTCTCAGCCCTCACGCCTGGCTTGCCAGAGCTCTGGAGATGCTGCAGAGCTGTGGAGAAATGGTGGGTGTGCTGGGTGTGCTGGGTGAGGGGTGCAGCGCCCCTCTGGCCCTCCGAGCCCCTCTGACCCCACCTTGTCTTTGTCTCTCTGCAGATTTTGACAGAGCTGAAGTCAGACAACCAAAGGCTGAAGGATGAGAACGGAGCCCTCATTCGTGTCATCAGCAAACTCTCCAAATAGGAATCCTGAGCAAAGGCAGGACAAGGAGGGGTGTCCTACACCAGCTGCCAACCCCACCACCAAGCCCTACCCCTTTTCCCTCCCGTCATGTACAGCAAGCGTTTCAGCCATGGGATCAATGTCACACCTGCCTTGCCCTGCCCTTTGCTGTACATTCCCTTTCTGCCCCTATTCCCCCCCAACATACCCCCTGCCTTTTTTTTTTTTTTTTTTTTAATTTATGCATGTTGTGGTATCTCAGACATTTTATTCAAGGGAGAAATTTGAGGACTGGGTTTGAGCTGCCAAAACTTCTTCCAGAAGCTCAGTATTTGGTTTTGGACTGTGACCTCGAGTGGGAAGCTCCTACTGTAAAAAGTGACATCTGAAGAACTAATCCAGCATATCCAAGGCCTTTACAGGTGTGAAATGTGAACACGGGCTGGGACTTTGAGGATGCACATCAGCCTACTGAGATGTGGGACTCTGGATAAATGTGATGCTGTGAAAGCCACCAGAGCTCATATTTGTCACAGGCTGATGAGCTGCTTTGCACAGACACCTTCTCCTCTTGCCCCAGTAGACTCATTTAAGATAAGATTTTGAACCTGTTCAGTAACATCAGTGCTGACACTCAGTGTCAAACCCTGATTCCTCACCCTCGCTTCCCCCACAGCTGGGTGATCCTGTTGTGTCCTTCCAGGGCTCCTGTCTCTGTGGTTGGGAGCATCCAGTTGCACCTGGACTCTTTTTCCTTGGGACAGGATCTATCACAGGCACTTGCCAAGCTTTCTGAAGGACAAACTTGAATCCCTACAGACCCTCTGCTGCTCTCACCTGTATGTGAGCATGAATCACATTGCAGGGAGCTGTGCCCATGCCTGAAACCAGGCTCCCCTTCCCAACAGCCACCTGGGACATTCTCCTGCTGCCTCTGAAGGCAGAGCCCCATAGCAGAGTCTGGTCTGGTATTTCAGGTACCCCTTCTTTGATTTGCAGCAGGATTTGTAGAGAAGGAACACCAGCATCCTGTCCCACCTTGGAAAGGTCAGGGTGTGTCAGTGTCAGAGGGACAAGGAGCTGCTGGTAGCTGAATCACCATGATGAAAGTAACCTGTCAAAAACTTGTGATAAGTCTTGACCTTCAAGGAGACCTCCAGAAATACTCCTCTTTACATGCACTCTGAGCAGTTTGGAATTATTCTCTCCATGGGCATTTAGACATTGGCTACTCCCTCCATGCTGTGGGACATCATCAGGTCTATTGAGCTCCCGCTCAACAGACTCCTCTCAAACACCTTCCCTCTCAGAGACATCTTGCTGTGCCCAAAACACTCTCCCATCTACATTCTTCCATATTTGTTCTTTCATCCCCTTTGTCCTTGGACACCCCAGACTCTCTCTGGCCAAGGGCAGCAATTCTTAGTCTCTGAACTGGAGGTGGCCATGGAGCAGCTCTACCATGTTCCCAAGCAGCTCTGCTGGCTCTGCCTGAGGGGACTTTCCACTGTCAGAGAGATGAGATACTTGAAGTTGAGCAGAATACTTGAGCTTGCTCAACAGGGTAAAACTTATCTCTATCAGGCAATCTTGGGCTCTTTCAAACCTTTTGCTGGTTATTGCCTCAGCATCTTTATTTTCCTCTCCCTGGGGTTTTTTCTCTTTTTTTTTTTTTTTTTCTCCTAATTCTCCATTTTTCTCCCTTCCCCTCCCTGTCCTGCCTATTTCCACCTCTCAGGCTCTTCCTGGAGCTGCCAGTTTTCCCCAGGCAGCTCTGACCACAAGTTGTTCTTCAGCTGGTGGAGCCGTTTGTGCAGCTGAGGCACCGTTTCTCCTGGTACACTGAGGCCCTTCCTCTGCTGCTGAGCTTTGGGAGGAAGAGACCAAAGCCAGTAAAGGCATCAGGGTTTCTGCAGAGCACTGCCTAAGCCAGGCATCCTTTTTATATTCCTTGATTTTAACCCTGCTCTATTTAACGGCTTTAAGTCTTGAGATCCAGTCAATGCTTCCCCTGCACGCCGTCCCCTCTTAGTGCACTCTTCATGTGAGTCCTTCTGCCGTTCTTGATGTTTTCTCTTGGTGACACGCTCCTCGCTTCAGCCTCAGGCCCTGGCTCTGGTCAGGAGATCTGGGGATCAGGAGCCTGGTCCCTTCTGTGCCACGTGGAGGAGGAGACCTCCCCAGCTGGGGCAGGATGAGGAGAAGAATTCAGAATAAAGATCCCATTCCTCTCACGGGCGAGTTCCTGGCAGCAGGAAGAAGCCTGGTGTCTGTTTTAGGGAGAGGGATCAACCCAGTCTGACAGATCCATCCCTCCCGGATGTTTTGCCCCTTCCTACCCAGACACTCACTGCGCTTTTTCCTAAGAACAGAGTGGGAGGCTGTGGGAGGCTCGTTGTTCTGAGTAGCACCTTGCAAAGCCAAACCACTTCAGCTGAAGTATCTGCTTAGCACTGGATTCTGCCGAGCCCTGGGCCCCACAGCTCAGTGTCCCTGAGCAGCCAAAGCTGCCAGCGTCTCATGGGGACAGCGCAGCTGCAAACCAAATTCTTGAGAATGGATTTTTTTTGGTCTCACTTCATGCCTGACATAACCAGTGCACTGAGGAGGTGACAAACAGGACACCTCGAACCCTGTGCTTGGGGCAGGGTGTGGAGCAAGTAGGTTTTAAAACTGATCCCTCTTGGAACCAGAGCATTTGTCAGACGTGGTCTCCCTTGGGGAACATGAGCTTTTTTTTCTAAAGCAATTGCTTGGGGTGAGTTAATTTTTATTGCTTGGGGTGAACCTACCTGTTGTGGCTGCGAGTTTGGTGATGGCTCTTTGTAAATAAACTCCTTGGAGAAGGAGGACTGGCTGACGAGATGGGGAGAGAATGTATTTTTATGCAACTTTTGAGTGGCCTTTCAAACCCTGAGATGAATGATTTGTTTTACTGGTTGTTGTTATATAGTATTATAAGTATTATGTGTTTCAAAGTTTGGGAATAATATTCACAGCTATGATGCTTGTAAACACAACAGTATTTATAAATGAATAAAATAAGAGTTGATAAAATAGAAGCTTTGACTTCGCCTCTTTCTTTCTGGAATTGCAAGTTGTTTGAGCTAAAATTTCCTGTTTCTCCCAAAATTCTCATGGCATAACAATATCCATCATCCATAAAAGCATAAATGCTCTGCAGCTACAACACAAGTGCCTGTTCTGGGGAAGCTGAAATGAAGGAGCATCCCTGAAAAGCACCCACCAGTGGGAAGGTGAACAGGAGGAGGTCCCATCTCCTCCCCGGCACCACACTGGGGTTCAGGTCCATCTCCCAGTGTGGTGGCAAAGCCCTGGGTTTGCTCTGCTCAGAAGTTTGGTCAGCACAAAGTGTGGCACAGGCAGGAGGTGGTGTCACATCTGGGAATCTCTGTCTCGGGCAAGGCTGCTGGAACCTCTACATGTTCCAGTCTTTGGAGGTGGTTGGTGCAGGTTGAGTTCTTCCCTTGGGGGTGGGGGTGTCCAGCAGCCCTGTGGAGCAGGATGTGACTGCATGGACCAGGCTCTGTGTGCTGGGGACAAAGAATTCTGTGGGGACCTTTGACATTTCCCACCTGTGTCCCATGCCCGGCCCGGTCTTGCTCGGCTGGGGTTCAAGGCTGCCCAGAGCACAAGTCAGAGGCAGCTGGGGGGGCTCAGCCTGGAGAAAAGGAGGCTCAGGGGGGACCTTCTGGCTCTGCACAACTCCCTGACAGGAGGGGGCAGCCGGGGGGGTCGGGCTCTGCTCCCAGGGAACAGGGACAGGAGGAGAGGGAACAGCCTTAGGCTGTGCCAGGGGAGGTGTAGGTTGGATACTGGGGAAATTTTCTTCCCTGAAAAGGTTGTCAGGCCCTGGCACAGCTGTCCAGGGCAGCAGTGGAGTCACCATCCTTGGAAGTGTTCAAATGGTGACACCTGGGACATGGGTTGGTGCTGAACATGGCAGTGCTGGGTTAGCTCCATGGTCTTAGAGGGCATTTCCCACCTCAATGATTTAATGGTTCTGTGTTTTGGGGGACCTGGGCCCTTGTGGGGTTCCACCCACACCTCCATCCCTCCATCAGCGCTGGGCTCACTGCCCGGGGTCCCGCCCCTCACCGCGGATGCCCCGTGAGCCCCAGCAGCAAGACCAGAAGGGAACCAGCTTCTTTCAGCTCGTTTCTTTAATAAGGAGACGGAGATCATTACAAAATAACCATCAAACGATCAGAGACGGAACGACAGAGTCCACACGAGGGGAAGGGGCATTAAAAGCAGCTCCCGCCGGAGCCGAGCGCTGCGGGGCCGGGATGGGGCAGAGCGGGGCCGAGCCTGCGACTCCCGAACGGGCTGGATCCTCCCTCCCAGTTCGGGGGAAAAAAGGAAATGAAACCAGAGCCTGTTGCCAACACTCGTGGATTCACTTCCTTTCAACGCCGGGATCATCTCCATGGCAAAGCTGGGTTTGCTCCCCGGTGTCGCCAGGAGAGGGGAATGCCAGCTCTCGTCCCCGAGACAGAAACCACCGACGGGACATGACAGAAATAACCCAAATTGCTCCAAAAAGCCTTTTCACCACCGGCAGGTCGGCCCCAACATCTGTGCCCAGCTTGTCCCGTCCCCTGGGACAGCGGCACCCAAGGCCACCGGAGCGGGGGCAGCCTGAGCCCCACAAACCGGGGGGACGTGGACACGGGCGGGAGAGGGGTCACGGAGGGGGTCACAGAGAGGGGTCACGGCTCACCGCGGGCCTGTCCCCGCGGGGTCCCGGTGACCGTGCTCTAATATGGCTTCTAAAGTTGCTCTGCCGGTGAAATGCACCAACGCGACACAGGACACGAAGCCACGATGTTGCTGCTACCCGGCCATGGGACAAACGCGACAAGACACAGGAACACGACACACATGGACAGCTCACCCTCCGCTGGCGGGCCGGGCTTGGCATGCTTTGCTTCTTGGCATTATTTTCTTCTTTTTTATGATTTAATTGGGGATTTTCATTTTATCTGGGGGGAAAAGAATCGGGGCGGTGGAAAGCTCTCGAAGGATGAGTTTTGGTAGTCGCCGCCTCCTCCGTGGCGGAGGCCGGAGGTGGGGACGGCGGTGCCGGGGCGATGGCAGCGCCGCCGGGCTGGGGCCATGCTGCTGCTGCTGCTGCTGCTGCTGCTGCGTCACATGCACTGCTCGTGGTATATACAGCTATGTCTCCGTTTATTTCACCTACACACTGCTAAGGGTGGGGTCAGAGGCAGTGCAGATGGCTTCAGTATGTTGGTTGGTTTTCCCTTTTTTATTAAAAAAAAATTAAATTATGTATTAAAGTCACAGTCTTCCCCCTCCCCCAAGGCTTAAAGAGTCTGAATGGAAACCGGCCAGGTGGGATCTCTACTCCTGGCGAGCCCCGGCCGATGCAGCGGGTCTGGGGGTCGGGGGGATGAAGGGAGGATGGGGGGAAGGGAGCGCACAGGAGGGATGCATGTGGTGTGTGCAGGTGTGATGGGCAAGTGTTCAGGTGTGCAGAGGTGCAGTGGTGCAGATGTTCAGGGGTGCAGATGTTCAGGGGTGCACACCTCCTCCTGCTCCCCAGGGCAGGCTGCGGGGCCGTGCTCACTCTCTGACTGCAGACAGTGGGATTTCAGTGCTCTTCCCGATTCCTCCTCTTTTAGCCCACTTCCATGTAAGGCAAACACCCCCCTCCCCCCAAACACACCCCCTTCAGTGTCTGGACAGACCCCAAAATGAGGCTGAGTTCTGCCAGTGCTCCTGACCATGGGGCACCGGCCCCCTCCAGCTCCCCATTATTAAAAGCAACCCAAGACTTCTCCCTTTGGCTACAGGAGCAGGGCAGGACCCCATCTGTTGACACTGACACATCCATTAGGAAAAGGGACTAATTAAAGCAGGAGATGGCCCTAAGGGAGCACTGCTGGATGACCCCTGCAGACCCAGCATGGTCCCAGTGCCACCTTCACCAGGGCATGGGCCAAGAGCAGTCGCAGAGGTGGTGGAGGTGCTCATTAGAGGTCCCTGTCCGATGTCCCCTTCCCACAATGCAGCTTGGCTGTCCAATCCCCATACCTCCCATGGACAGAGATGTTCTGCCCTGGGGACCTGTCCCAGAGCTGCACAACCCTCCAGGGGCAGGGGCTGGTCCCTGTGTCCATTAGAAACCCCGGAGCTGTGGCTGCCACCAAGTTTCCCATCATCTCCCACCTCCAGAGAGGGCCAGGATGCTCTTTGGGAAGCCAGAGCTGTGGGAGCTGCCAAAGCATCCGGCAGCACTGGGTGAGCTCAGTTCTGGCACTTTGTCCCTGGGCCCAGCACAACCTGCACCAAGGTCCCAGCCCAGGTGTGGAACCTCCAGAGCAGCGTCCCCAGTGCCAGACAACATCCCTGGGGGATGAGGTGCCCAGTGCCATCCCTGGGGGATGAGGTGCCCAGTGCCATCCCTGCCAACCCTAGGGCTCCACCCTTCGCTGCTGCACTGCCGGAACCCCAGCACCGAGTCCAGGGAAGCCAAGGGGAGCAGAGCGTGAGGCTGCTGTGGAGCTGGAGCTGGGACAGGGGCACGAGCCAACATCAGTGCTCCAATACAGACTGCACTGAACTGGGCAGGGCTGCTGGACCCTCTCCCTGCTACAGAGAACTGGGTTGGCTTTCCAGCTCAGGGGCTTGACCTGACAGTGGGAGAAGTGGCCCAGAGAAGCTCTTAGGCACTGTCAGGGTCATGGATATGGCTTTTAGTCCCGAGGGGAGCAGGACAGGGTGGGTCCAACAGCCAATGGCCTAGTGGGGAGTAGCAGCTCATGGGGATCAGGGGCTGTGGTCCCTTGTTGGCCCTGGGCTTGCACTTGCCATCCCCACCTGCAGCAGGTGGTGGGACTGGAGCTCCCCATGGACCCCTGGCTCCCCTCAGGCTGGAGTGCCCACGGTGGGCTGAGCCCTGGGACATGCCATGGACAGGCTCTGGGGAGACACCTGGTACCGCTCAGGGGGTTGCCCCCATCACATCTGGAGACCTCTCATTGCAAACCTGCCTTGTGGAAGCATCTGGATCTGCAGAATTCACCAAGCATGGTGTGACACAGATGCAAATCACCCAGCGCTGCCCTGCTGGGGACAAAACAGAGGTGGCAGTGCTGGTGGTGATCCACATGGTGCTGCTGGTGCATCCACATTTCCCCCTGTGTCTTCTTGGAGCAGCCCTCCCGAGGCTCCCTGTGTCCAGACACAGCTCCTGCTGCAACACTGAGGACTTGGCACTCCACCACCACAGCAGGATCCATGGCCCCTGCAAGCCTTTCCTCGGAGAACCCAAACCTGGAGCTGGCCTGGGGCACTCAGCCTTCCACGGGGAGGGCCAGGGGGAGGCACCTGGGTCTCTTCAGAGGGACTTCTGCACCATTTTTCAGTCTCACTGCTGGTCATGCCCCAACCAAGCACAGTGGGTCTGGCCAACTCGCACCATTAGGCTCCAGCATCACCTCCACGCAAAGTTCCACGGTCCCCACGTGATCCCGAGGGCAGGGTGGCAGCAGCAGTGCTGCAGGTGGTGACACAGCTGCTGAGGAAGGTCCCAGGTGTGCCGGTGGCTTTGCACTGGGAAGGGATGACGAGCAGAAGCAATGGGACATGCAGCAGAAGGGAGCGATGCTGAAGAACAAAAAGAACCATCCATGTCTTTGACCTCTTCCCCTGGAAGCTATTGGGACTGCCTGGAAACACCTCCAGAGGCATCAAAGGGCATTTCAGCTTAAAACAGAAGAAAAACCAAAAGGAAGGTTGCAGAACTGAGGTATCCGTAGCTCTGGGCCGCCTGTCCACAGTGCCGGCAGAGCTGCCTATTTGTTCTTCCCGAGAGCTGCATCTACTTCCTCCTCTGGCTTCAGCGAGTGCCACTGGGCAATGGGCCGCCGGGGGTTGGCCAGCATGTCGGACCAGTGCCGCAGCTCCGTGCCCGTGGAGTTGAAGCCTGTGAAGATCTTGCCGATGGCTTCGTTCTTCCCCAGCTTGTCGTAGTCCAGCACTGTGATGACCACTTGCACTTTCTAAAGGAGGAAACCTTCTTCAGAGGGGTGGAAAGGCACAGTGGCCATGGCAGCTCCACAGCCCCAGGGTGTCCCAGGGATACCCCAAGGCTGAGCCCCACTGTGGCCCATTTTGGGGCAGGACCCCCTCCCTGCTTCCTTCATGTCCTTCCCTGAAGAACCCAGAGCCCAGCAGGGGTCCAGCTCATCCTGAGCTGACTCACCTGGGAAAGGTCACCAAGGTGTGGTGTGGGGCTGGGCAAGAGCTGTGGGCTACTGGGCAGGGGCAAGGAGCACGTGCAGGGGCTTGCACAGGACACAGAGGGGCAGAAGGCAGTGGCCAGGGATCCAAAATGCCCCCAGGACCACCCTGTTATGCCTGGGGTGAGCACTGTAGGATCAGGAGCAGAGGAAAGCCCCATTTCAGCCGTGATCTGGGTTGGGGTTTCATCTCCCCTGCGCACTGCCCAGCTCCCCAGCTCTGTCCCCACCAGCTGCCCTCTGCATCAGCCCAGGACCAGGATGGGACTCGAAGTGTCTCTGGGGTGAGCAGAGCAGGGGCTCAGCAGGAGCAGCTCAGGCTGCTGGAAAGGCTGGGACAACGGCTCAGGCAGCTTCAGGACATCTCCCACCCCAGGGGAGTCATCAGACAAACCTGTATCTGCTCAAAGGGGATCTCAAAGCTGAAGGACTCGTTGAAATAGGGGTTCAGAGTCTTCTTCTTGACTGTGGTCTTCTTCTTCTTCAACCTCTTGCCATTCTGCAGCAAGTGGATCTTCACGTAGGGATCTGGGGGTCAGGATGGGGCATCAGCCAGGGCTGAGGTGCCCAGGGGACACCACTGGCCTGGTCCCAGGAGACATCTCAGCCCAGGGTGAGGGAGAGACCAGCTTGAGTAAAGGTGGTGTGAGGTTGGTGGATGGATGCCAAAGACAAAAGAGTTGGGCTGGAGATTTGTGGGAGCAACTGTTCAAGGGATGGAGCTCTTCTGCATTCAGCAGAGCTGGGGAAGGGTCTGGAGAGTCAGAGGAGAGGCTGAGGAAGCTGGGGTGCTCATCCTGGAGAAAAGGAAGCTCAGGGGGGACCTTCTGGCTCTGCACAACTCCCTAACAGGAGGGGGCAGCCAGGGGGATGTCGAGCTCTGCTCCCAAGGGATCAAGGGACAGGACAAGAGGAAATGGCCTCAGGTTGAGACAGGGGAGGTTTAGGTTGGACATCAGGAAGAATTTGTTTATGGAAAGGGTGGTCAGGCACTGGAAGGGGCTGCCCAGGGAGGTGGTGGAGTCCCCATCCTTAGAGGTGTCCAAAGAACACCTGGATATGGCACTCAGTGCTCTGGGCTGGGGACCAGGTGGGGATCGGGCACAGGTTGAATTTTATGATCCTGGAGGGCTTTTCCAACAGTAAAGATTCTGGGATTCTATGCTGTGGACTCCCTTGTACGAGGGCTGGGGACAGTGGGGTGACAGCTGGGCCATCTGGTGAGTGACATTGAGTGGGTTCGGGCCTGTCCCCCTGTCAGAGACTGAAAATAATTCATGCCTCAAACATTGATACTACAAAAGGCAACAACCAGAGATGCCTCCCTGAAGACTGGGACTTTGGACTGAAAGTCAAGCTGCTGATTAGATAAAGGGAAAGCCCTTTTGTTCAATCACCTGAAACAAACAAGGCTGGGGGAAAAGGTATGCATCCCCAAAAAGCCAAAGCCACCAGCTGCGCTGAGAGAATCATGCCCGGCTGAGTTTGGGGTGGGGGGGAACACAGCTCACAGAAGCCAGGCTTACAAACTTCCCCCCCCAACCGAGTGCGGTGGGGGAGAGGAGATTTTTGGGTGTGTGGCATAACCTCTGGCCAGAGGTACTGAACATCCATCCTCAACTATACAAACTGGCCCAGCTGTGTGAAACCCAACCCCACAGGCCAAAATCCACGGGACTTTCACGTGAGAGGCAGCTGAGACCATCAAAGACCCCCCAAGGTGCCCCCCCGGATGCCTTGCACTACAGGACCACATGTGATGCAACAGATCCAAAGTCTGTTGCAAGAGACAATGGCAAACTCCAGGGACATGCCTGGACATCACCCCTGGCTTGAGGGTATATTAACCCAGGGCACTCTGTGCTTTCGGGGGACCTTCACCATCAAGAAGACCGGCAGGAGAGAATCATCAGGATGCCAGTGGGACCCACGGAGCGGTGATACTCTTTTATTCTGCCTCTGTCACTTCTCTGTCCCCTCAGCCTTTTTTCCTTTTCCTTTTCCTCCCTTTCTCTTCTCTTTCCCTCTCTCTCTCTCTCATATTTACTATCAAATAAAACCCATACTATTGACTGGCATATGGTCTCGTTTGCACCTTAATTCGGGCAGAGGTATTTCTAAGAACCTAATAATCGGATCATGACACCCCCCTGCTTCTGGAGCAGGAAAGCCCCATAATAAAGCTGAATCCTTCCAGCCATGCAGGTACTGCTCTTGTCCTGGTTAAAGCACGTCTGGAGAGAGCTGAGGACCCCTGGGCACAGAGCTCAGCCCCAGGATGGGGCTGGGAAGACACTTTGAGCACAAAACATGCTGTCAACCGAGGGCCCTGGCCCCCAGGTCAAGGAGGGAGCAGGACCAGGAGCAAATGGCAGAGGAGCACTTTCACCACCCAGGTCCTGCAGCATCCTGGTCCTGCTCGAACCAGGGGGACCAAATTCGAAGAGTCCTATCCAAGAGGCAGGAATACATCCCATGCCCATCTCCCCTTCCCCCTAGCCAGACCTTGGGCTGCCTCCAAGGCATGAGGAGGCACTGGGGGATTTTCCCAGGTTCTGCCAGACAGGTGGCCCCAGAATCCTCCCTTCCCCACAGAGAATGCTGAGAGGCCCCAGCAGGGCAGGGCGAGGCTGCCCCTGAGCAACACCCACCTGAGAGGCCCCCAACATCCATCTTCTTCAGGTTCTTGGCTTCCAGGATGCAGACAGTGAGCTTCCCGGCCGTGGGCACGTACCGCAGCGAGATGCAGATGTCTCCCAGCTTCTCTGGCTGCCAAGCAGAGCAGGGAGTGGAGATCAAAGCCCTGCCAGTGCCTTGGACTGCAGTGTTTGGATGTGATCACACAGGAAGGTCCCCCCAAGCCCTGCTCAGCCCAGGCACAAGCTGACACCCTGTGCACCAACCCAAGAGTTTGATCACTGGATCCAGGACAAGCAAGGCCCAGCACAGCACTCAAGATGCTTTTTTGTCTTCATTTTTTGTTATAAAAACATTTTTACACAGAGGAACAGGTCAGATCCTGCCCAGCAATCACTGCCAGGACATTCACGGTACCCTGATGGGACCCCACAGTGATCATCACCCTGAGCACCGTGGGGCAGCCCTGAAAGCAGAGCCAGCCCCCACCTCAGCCCCCCAGCCAGGGGCTCAGGGCTGCCTCGCACCTCCTCCTTCTCGCCGCTCTGCAGGTCCCGCCACTCCTCGATGGGCTGGCCCAGGTCCACGGTGTTCATGGGCACCTTCACCTCGCCGATGATGTCGTGCTTGGAGAAGCGATCGAAGTCATAGATGGCCATCACCAGGGTCTTCCCACCCAGCTCCTGGTAGGGGACCTGCACAAAGGCACAACAAGGGGCTGCAAGGGGCTCGGAGGACCCCGAGTCAGGAGCACCTGCTCCTGGAAGGGAAGGCCAGCACACAGCATTGCTGTGACCAGGGGAAAGGATGGGAGTGGGAGACAAAGTCCTGTGTTATGGATGAAGGGATTACCTTGAAGGTGAAGGTCTCGTTGAAGGCAGGGTTGAGTGTCTTCTTCTGCACTTTGGTCTCGTACTTTTTCTTCTTGTCAGGGAGCAGGAACACCTTGACATAGGGGTCTGAGGTGCCACCCATGTCCAAAGCTGGCAGTTCAGCAGCTTGGAGGATCCCCACTGTGAGCTGGAAGGGCAGAGGAGTCCTCAGTGAGAGAGCCCAGCCAGGCCCTGCAGCTGCCAAGGGCTCATC
The DNA here is from genome assembly GCA_013397795.1 of Orthonyx spaldingii. Taxonomy (NCBI): domain Eukaryota; kingdom Metazoa; phylum Chordata; class Aves; order Passeriformes; family Orthonychidae; genus Orthonyx; species Orthonyx spaldingii. The sequence goes on along the minus strand of VZTJ01002464.1, from coordinate 92,079 downwards.
TCCAGCCCAACATGGGGCAGGACTTCCTGTGGCACGGCACCCAGCTCCTCCTTCCCTCCTGTGCCTCCCAGGTCCCACACAGAGACCTGTCCTCCTCCTGGGCCAACCCCACTGCTAGCTGGTCCCCAGCCCCTCCATCACCTGGTTTGCCTGGAAATCGTAGTCCAGTGAGAACTGCAGCTTGCCCAGGTTCTCCGGCTCCTTCTCCTCTTCCTCACCTTCCCCCTCTGTCAGCCCCGTCTCTGCGTCATCGTCGTCCTGTTGGTCCTGGAATGGCAGCCAGAGTATCCAGCTCAGCAGGACAGTCACAGCCCCGGCCCCACACCACTGGGGACCTCAGCACCCCAATCCTGCTGGCATCTCCACACCCAGGTTCTCCCCACCAGGGGAAAGGAGACCCCGGTGCTGGGGACATGGAGCACTGACAGACAGGCTGGGGGTGGCACTGGCCGTGCCACAGCCACGGGGCTGCCAGGGAGCCCCCGGTGCTTCTCCAGCCAAGATGCCGTGGGGGCTGCAGGGGTTCCAGGACGAGGGATTGACTCCAGTGGAGGGAGGTTTGGTGCTTGCAGGTGGTGGGTCCTGTGCCCCCCAGCCCGTGCTTGGAGGAGCACCACAGCCAGAGCTAAGGGCTTATCAGGGCCATTTCCAGGCTTTGTAGACTCAGAAATAGAGATATATCCTAACCGTTCCCAGGAAATCCACCCCTCTTCCTGCCTCCCCAAGCAAAGTCCATGGGGTGGGAGTCCCAGCTCCTTGCCCCCTCTTTGAGGTGTCCCCAGTCCCCCAGCCCACCCTGGGAGCAGGTGATGGAGGAGGAGGCTGATGGTGACACTTACGTGGAGGGTGTCCCAGGGCAGAGAGGCAGCCAGGGCAGGAGGGCAGCGAGGGCAGTGTGGGCAAAGAGAGACACGTTACAGACACCGAGGGGATCAGGGCTTTTGCCACCCCACGGAGCCCCAGAGGACGCAGCCCTCATTCTCCACTGGGGAATGCCACCCCACATCTCCCCCCTCTCCTGCTCCAGCCCTGTCTGCATGCCCATGGTGCCCACATGGCTCTGAAGAGCAGGAACAGACACACAAATTCTCCCACTCCCTCCAAATGGCCCTGGGTCAAGGCCATTGAAATGGCTGGGGTGGCCCCAAGCCTGTGGGTACCACAGCCCGCCTCGGGCTGGCCCCAGGATGAGGTTCCAGCACCTGCCACTTCACCACAGACTTTTTGGGAACCCCAGACTGGTGGGTGTTTTGGCCTGGTGGCCCTCCCCTCTCAGCTAAAGGCTCAGAGAAATGAGTCTGACCCAGAGGGCGGTAGGAGACACAAGGGATTAAATCAACATTTCCTGGCTCAGGTGAAGCATTGGCAGGTCCAGGCCAGCTTGAGCCTGGTCCGTCTGGGCCACCAGACACTGGAAGAGGACAGTGCTGCTGTCTCAGCTCCTGGCCCTACTGTCTCACTCCGGAGTCCTGGTGGCTCCATCCCAATCTGCTCCTGATCTATGAGTGCCCTGACACAGCCCAGGAGGACATCACCTGGTTGCCTGACTTCATGTCCTTCATGTTCATGGCATTCTTCATGCCTTTGCCCTTCTCCTTCTTGTTCTTCTTCTTCTTGCAGCAGCACTTCTTGCAGATGCAGAAGCAGCAGGTGAGGATGAGGAGTCCGGCCACCACGGCGATGGCAATGAGGGCCCAGGGTGGCACTGTGGTCAGAAGCCAGTGGCACGGTCAGCCCTGTAGCTCCCTCCCAGCCACCCAAAAACCTCGTTCCACAGGTTGTGCTGGGACCAGCGTGGTGGGGGGGGTCATCAGGAGGGGAACACCTGGGAAAGGAGCTACTCACGGGGGATCTTGTTGAGCTCGTTCATGAACTTGTCCCTCAGCTTGGTGAACATGTCCTCCTTGCTCTCGCCCGGCCCCGCGGCCTCAGTGGAGTTCTCCATCGTGCTCATGGGCAGCGTGCTGGCCGTGGCCTCCGGGGCCATCATGGACGCTTGCTTGAATGTCATGGTGGGTCAGGGACCCCCTGAAATGCATCATCTCGGGGGTCACACAGGTCCCTGTTGCCCCCACTCCTCCCCGGTGTCCCCAGGACTGTGCCTGCATGGACAGCGGGGCTGCACCAGGACACCCCATCCTCTGGTAGACCCCGTGTCTGTGAGAGGTCACCTGGACCCCCACAAGCCAGGGAAGTCCAGCTGGCCCCTGGGTTTCCTGGGCCTTGACATCTCCAAAGCCACTGGGAGCATCACCCAGCCTGGCATCAAAGATGGTGCCAGCTCCGAGCCTCCAGGGGACAATGGGGACACTTTTGGGAGGGCGTTCACCTGGCATGGTCACTTGGAATGAGGGGAGGGGCATTTGTGAGAGAAGTTTGAAGTCAGTCTGAACAAATCCAGCCCCCCATCTCCTCTTCTCAGGCAGGGACCCCAGGCATGGGGCACCCACAGGGACCCAGCAATGGTGTGGCACCCTCAGGACTCGCTCCCAGCCCCAGGGGGACCTTTCAAGCCTGGGGACAAAAGAGGAGCAACACACTGCTCTTCCTCCAGCCCCTAGGAGCTTTGGCAGGGCACATTTTGAGGATGAATGGAAGCAGGGAAGAGCTGGCACTACACAGAGGTGGCGGGTTCAGTGTGCAGGTCAATGGGTCAACTTCCATGTCACAGGTACCATTCCTGGGTGGCTCGAGGCTCCTGCCCACCTCCCAAACCCACAGGGCTCCCTTGACCAGCCCTGCACCTCCATGGAGCCAGGAAAGGTGTTCAGGTCACAGCCAGGGCTGCAGCACAGCCCAGCGTGCTCAGCTCAGCCCAGCTGGGCCTGAGCACCCATCAAGGATGGGGACAGCAAATGTGGCTTTGACTCCTGCAAGCAAACCTGGTACAAAGTGCCCCACAACCCAGCTCCAGCCCCAAAGGATCTCCTTGACCTCCGCAACCCCAGCTCCAGCCCCAAAGTGCCTCCACAATCCCATCAGAAAATGGCTTGCAAGAGAAGACCAGAGCAGGGAAGAATGCCCGGGAATGTGTGGTGCCAGTGGGGTTAAGGAGAACACCAGTCCGCGGCCCCTCTGAGTGCCACAGGGAGCTCTGGGGGCAGAGACGCAGCACACGCACTTGGCCAGGGAACTGCTGCTTTGGGAGCGACCTGGGGGCCTTTGAGGTGCTGCCGGGGCTGGGGGGCTGCAGGCAGCATCAGGCCTCACTGCAGGGGTTGCTTTTGAAGCGGGCGACCTAATTAGCATCACTAATTGCTCCCTTGTGGTGCTCACCGGGTGCTGGCAGAGTTGAGGACCGGGGGAACAGAGACCCGGGAGGGGCCTGCGGGGAGCCAACCCATGGAGCCCCTGTTGCTGCTCCCCCTCCAGCTGAGCACCTCATCCCCTGGGGGCTGCAGCCCCTGCCGTGGGGCCGGGAGCTGGTCCTGCACCTCCGAGCGAGGGGAACCAGCTCATCCTGCAGGGGCTGGGCAGGGCAGGGCAGTACCGTGGGGGCCGCCTGGGCAGCTCAGGGACAGCCAGGGATGAGGGGCGAGAGGCTGCGAGGGCGGGCAGTGGGGCAGTGTGAGCTGGGGGCTGTCCCCCCATCTCCAGGTCCCAGTCCCCGCTGTGCCACCGCCTCACTGGGTGTCCTGGGGCACGTCCCGTGTCCCCACCAGGTACCAGCGGCGCAGCCCAACCCCTGCGCTGTGGGGGCAGCGCTGCTCCCACCCCACGGCGCAGATTCTCAGCGGTGGGGACCCGTCCCAGCCCTGTCCCCCGGCAGCGGGCGGGGGCCGTGCGGGCTCGGCTGCGGCACTCACTGCATTGCAGTCCTGCTCCGGCTCCGCTGCCTTTTTTTTTTTTTCATTCCTTTTGCAATTTTTTTCTCCTCCTCTTTGCAAGTTGCGGCAGCCGCTGGCGAGGGGCCGAGCGGCCGGCGGTGCGGGTGGGAAAGGAGCTCTGCCCCCGAAATCCCCACGACACCCCCAAGCCCCGCTGGGCTGCCCCTGCCGAGGACTCGCTGTGGTTCTTCAAGTTTGCTCTTTATTCCTGTCTGGTTTGGAGCTGTTCCTTGTCAGCCCCCACTGCTCCCGGTCACCCCCCCGCCAAGATCTCAGAGTCTTAAGGACATAAAGAAAATATGAGGGTTATAATTAACCATTTCTATCAGTCCTCGGCCAAAGAACAAGCGTGGTTTGAGGTATCATGAACAGATACTGGCTGGGAAGGGGCCCCTCCCTGCCCTGCTGGCCCCTGGGGATCCCCCAGCTCCTCCCTGGTGTGCAGCACCCATGACGGGAGGCTGGTGGGAATGGTAGGACCCACTGCACCCCTCTCCCCCCCAAAAAAACCCACCAGGAGCTCCCCATGGAGCAGGACAGGGTGGATTCAGCCAGGCAGCTGCTGCAGAGAGCCCACGGGGCAGGGGGTGGGGAGGGTCCCTCGTGGCACATCACATCACCCACGGACCTGCACTGCACTGCCCCTGCCCTGTGGGGTCCCCGCAGTCCCCCAGGTACCACCTCAGCCCCCCCAGGCCTTTATCTTGCTCCCTCTTACTCCAGACCCCCAGTGTGTGACCCTGAACCCTCCAAAGCCATCACTGTCACAGTGCAATTCTCCCCTAATGCCCCCCCCTGCAGCCCCCAGTGCCTCATCCTGCACCCCTCAGTGCAGCCCCCCAAAGCAGCCACTGCAGCATCCCCACATCCCAGGGTACATCCCACATCCTGTGCCCGCAGCAGCTCCCCAGACTCCCCAACATATCACCCCAGCCCCCTTCCTGCACACACCTGCGCTGCACCACCCTCAGAGCCCCTAAAGCCCTCCTGCACCCCACACTGTGCTACCCTGTACTCCCCGGGCAGAGTCCCCCAGCTGCAAACATCTGGCCTGGAAGGAGCCCCCAGGTCCCCTCTCCAGCAGAGCCCTCAGGGGCTGCATCCAGCGAGCTCCCTCCAGGCTCAGCCCCACACTCGCCCCAGGCTCCTCTCCCACCCCCCGTTAAAGCTGATACTGAACCTCGAGAAACTGCACCGAGCCCCAAACCAGCCCTGCAGGGACTTCAGCCCCTTCCTGGTTAAACCTCCCTGGCTCCATCACTGATTTTAGCGAGCAGAGGGGGTGGGGGTGTCCCTCTCTCTTTTACATATTCCATTTGCTGCACTCCATTTGCCGGCAGCACCCCAAGGTCTGGTGGGATGTAAATCCCAGGCTGGAGCCGGCGATCCCATCCCCATCCATTCCCAGGGCATTCTCTGTGTACAGAAAAGCAGTTTAGACAAGGAAAAATCCCCTTCCCGAGCCCTTCATCCCTCCTCTTTCTCCTCCTTCAGCAAAGGCTCCATCCCAGAGACGCCCCAACACTGCTGCAGCACTTGGCACAAAAACGGTGACTTGGAGTCGCCCCAGAGCTGCTCCCATCACGGGTTCCCCCTGCCCCAGCTGCAGCTCCCGGTCTGGGCGGGGTGGGGAAGGAGGGAGGAGGGGGCATTCACTGCTTGGGGGGCTTTGAGGACCATGTAGGGAGAAGTGGGAAATCGACGGGGAGTTGCTCTCATCAGCCAGGATGTTCTGCAAAGGACCAGATTCAGGATGAGAATTTGGGGATGCACAGATGGACCGGCATGCCCCTGGACATGGCAGCACCCCGGGAGCTCAGTCCCCACCATCAGGGTGAGTGAGGGCTTTTGGGGAACCCAGCTGCTGGAATCCCCCTGCTCCTCTGCAGGGCCAGAAGGAACCTCTCCTCTCCAGGAAGGCGAAGGCCGCGGGGATGATGGAGGGCAGGAACATCATCAAGAAATGAAGACCAATGAGGCTGAGGCAGCAATTTGCAGCAGCCGGTGCTGACCGAGCATGGGCTGGGCGTGGGCAGGCGGGTCCGGGGGCGGCCCAAGCCCGGTCCGCCCAGCCCGGGGTGATGAAGCGTCCCGGGGACCCCGACCTGGGGGATGCTCGTTGGCTGACGAAGGAGTTACTGCTCCTTCACGGGATGGCAGAGACAGGTCTGAACTGTCCTGCTGGGATGGAGATGTGGTGACCCCGCAGACCCCCACGAACGTCAGCAGGAGGAGCTGACCCCAAAACTGTGCTGCCCTGTGCCAGGATGACCATGAATGACAACCCCAAACCAGTTTTGAGGCAAGAGTTCTCCCACCCCAACGCCAGCGGGAAGTCCAGGCACTCCAGAGCCCGCAGGATCCTGCAGTGCAGCCCCGGGCAAGCAGAGATTCCAGAGTGCAGCTGAGGTGTTTGGCAGTGTCTCATCCAGATCTTGATGCCAGCAGATGTTTTTCTTCTGGGGTCAGAAGCACAAGAGCTGGAGGGAAGGTCCCATCTCTGCCGGAGCCACTGGCCCTGTGCCCAGGCATCCCTCCGGCCTTCCCAGGGCTCCCGACTCCCCAGGCTCCCGTCGTGCCGAGTGGGACACGGGAGGGACAGGCCAGGCCAGAGTTTCAGCTCACAGCGGTGAGAAAGGAGACTCTAATTAAGGCAAAAACATGACTTGGCTTCTAATGGTCATTTAATTAACAGAGAATTCCTGGCAAGGAATGTGTGACGGCACCAGACCAAAGGATCAGAGAGGAGGGAGGGGAGGGGGTGCTGGGTGGGGAGATGCTGCAGGACCCTGGTGTAAAGGGACTCTGCAACAGCCCAGCAAACCCCCACATCTCATCCCTGTTCCCCTTCCTCAGCCCCAGCACGACACCACAGCAGCTGCACCAGCGGCACCAGATCAGACCCCCAGCATCCAGGGTGGTGCAGCAGCTCCCAGGGTTGGGGAGCCCTTTCCCCCAGGATCCCACCACACTCCCACCCTGACTCGCTGTGCTGAGGGCAAGGGCAGTCCCTGCTCCTCCAGTTCCACACCTTTCAGGGGAGGTGAGGGGTGTGAGGGAGTGAGGATACTCTGGCAGCAAGTGGCATGACAGGACCTGAGCTGCTGAGACATCGCCCACGCAGGGACAAGTTTTCCTGTCCCTAGACCCGTGCATGAGCAGGCGCTGCTGGCCAGACACCCCCGCTCTCCAAGGGAAACTGAGGCACAGCATGGGAAGCAGTGCCCTGAGAGAGGAAATCCCTGAGCAGGGCTGAAGCTCAGCTTTCCCCCAGCTCAGAGTGGGCCAGTGACAGCCACCAGACCTCACCGGGACCCCCAGCACTGCTCCCCATCCTGCAGCTCCAGCAGCACCTCTGGATGGGACCAGGGCCGGCCAGCACCCCCTCCCCACCACAGCCGCATCCCCATCAGCACCCGGCTCAGCTAATTAAAAATCATGACTTGCTGGGGTTCAGCAGCCCCAACCACAGGCTCTTCCCCAGGGAGGAGTCATTGGAGGAGGGCACCACACAGCACAGCTCGGGTTGGGCTCCTGCCTCGCTGCCCCACGTGTCAGAACCTGGGCTCCTCATCATGGAGTCCCCGGCTCATGAGGGAGAGCTTGTAAAACAAGAAATTAAAAACTGATGGTGGTTTTGCAGTCAGTGCTTGCCTATGAGAAAGGATCTGTGTTACTCACAGCAAAAGCAAGTGAGGTCTAACGGTAAATGCAGCCTCAAGGCAGCCTTCGGCCATTGCTTGGTTTCCATTGATGGTTTCTGGCGTTCCCAAGCCAAACCATCGCTCCTGGCCAGAAGTCTCCCACCGGATGGACACTTAGAGGTCAATGTGGGAAAGGGATGATCCCCACCCTGCCCTCCTTGCTCCTGTGTATCTCCTCCTGCAAAGGTCCTGGGGTGCCTCTCAGCAATGGCAGGGGCCCCCCAAAGCATTGTGGCTCAGGGAGATGGCAGCTTTGTCCCCACCCAGGGACACCTCCCTGCACAGGCACCACTGCTGGCACCCACCAGGGCCAGGGTGCCCAGTGAGGTAGTTCAGGGATTTTCTGTGCCTTTGCCTCTAAAATCAGAACAGCACTGAGGTGAAATGGGGGACAGCGGCAGTGACAGCCCACGATGCTGGTGCCCGCATCAGCGGACAGGAGAACCCACTGCTGGGCACTCAGAGCCCTGCCTGGCAGCCAGAGGTGCTGATCCTCCGAAGCCCACTTTTCCTGAAAGGATCAGGCCCTGGCTCTGACTCTGCAGCTGCCCCAGGAAGGAAGAGCAGGAGGGAGCTGAGCTGGGCCTGGTGCCAGGGCTCCCACAGGAGCCAGGCAGGTGCTGCCACAGCCACTGCCACCTGGAATTTGGGTGCCAACAGCAAAGGGACCTTGTCCCCCTCTCCACAGAGAGTGTGGCTCTGCTTCCCACTGTCCCCATCACTGCTGCTCTGACTCTGCCAGAGGCGTCCCACGGGAATGCTGCAGGGGCTGCAGGCACCACTCACCACCAGCACCACTTCATCCACAGGGTTCTGGTTTATGCCATGTGCCACCATGGCACAGGTAGAAAAGGCAGCTGAGGATGCTGGAGACCACAGTCTCCTGAGCTGTGGGGACACAGCTGTTGCCAACGCCCAGCAGAGCACACGGAACATCCCACATGGCACTGGTCACTGCCACAGCAAACCACCAGGCTCACCCCAACCCCAGGCAGCACAGGCAGCCTACCTCTGGCACATAGAGCCATGAACAGCCAAAGAAGTCTCCCAAAAAGTAGGTTCCAGGTGCTGCCAGAGCCCAGCCCGCTCCCCAGCACTGTGATGCCATGGCAGCCGTGTCTTGCTCCAAAGGCAACACGAGAGCAGCTAAATAGGGCACCAGATGGTGATGGGCTGAGCTGCCCTGGCACTTCGAAGCCACCACATAGCCAAGAGTTCCAGGTTCTGCCCTCCCAGGTGGGCACCACACTGCCGGCACTCCCAGCCATGGCCCTGTGCCAGTGACGGCTCCAGATCGGCATGGGAGGAGAGAAAAGGAGCCGGGTCAGCTCCTGGGGAAGAGCCAGAAGCAGCTCCGGGAGCGAGGCGAGACGTGGTGGATCGATCGCAGACGGGAGCGGGGAGCTCACGCCCTGTGCTGCTCCCCAGCTCCACGGACGGGCCAAACAAGTGAACACAACCCTCCAGGGGCCATTTCCAGGGGCATCTCCGGGGAGATCTCCACAGCTCCCAGCCAAGCATAAGGTTGTGATGGGCTGGTGTTAGAATCCAGAAAACAATCTCCCTGCTCTGGGGAGCCCCCAGCAGTGCTCATCCCCCAGCATCCCCCTCCTCCCTGTCAGCCTGTGCTCAGTCCCCAGGACTGGCTGCCTGTGGGAGCAATGCTGGTGCTGCCTGCCCATCTCCAAGGCATGGAGGGCCCAGAGGCAGAGTAGAGCTCTGTGTCCCCAGGGCCATCTGGCCTTGCGGCGTTTGGGGTGAGAAAGGGAATGGAGGAAGCACAGTGATGGGATCAGCAAGGACACAGCACCACAGCAGCCCAGGGGATTTTGTTGGGGCATAAAGCCCCACCAAGGCCAGGACACAGGACAGACTTCCATGAATGAACCTTGTGCAGATGGAGAAATGTCACCAGGAGAGCTGGGAGCGCAGCTGGGGTGATGGGCACAGAACCTGTACAGCACAGGGGGGTCCTCTGTCCCTGCCCAGCCCCTCTGAACTGCATCCCTATGTGACTCCAAGCATTTTGTCGGCACAAGCACAACAGCACACACCTTCAGGGCTGCACAGAGGAGCTGCTCCACCAGAGCATCTGGGGAAGGCTGTTCCTCCCCTGGAAAAACCTGAAGAGTCCAGATGCAAACACCCTGGTTCCTAAACTGATGTTGGTAGTCACCATCCCTTCCAAAGGTGCCCCACAGCCAGGCCCACCCCACCCCACCCCACCCCACCTGAAGGTCTCTGCCAGGCTCTGCCATGGCACAGAGCAGTGGCTGAGCTGGCACAGTCACACAGAGCTCACTGCTGGCAGTGGTGCCAGGATGGTGCACGAGCAGTGTGGGCACATCCAGTACCTTCACCCCAGACACCGACCCAGCTCTGCCAGGCCTTGCTTCCAGGAGAAAACCCTGGGACTCCCCTGGGAACAGAGCAAGACTGCAACAGAGCCCACAGGGAGTCCATGTGCTTGTAAATCCATGCATGGCACAGAAATCTGGGGTTGTTTTCTTCCTTGAATCCTCTGCTCGAGGCCGGTGGGAGCTGTGGTACCACTTGGGGTTCCCCAGTCCCAGGAGCTTCAGTCCCTGCGTCAGTCCCAGCACGTCCCCGGGGACACCCCATGTCCTGCAGGAGAAGGGAGGATCATCTCCCTGGGACGATGCTGAGCAGTTTGAAAGCTGATCCCACCCCTACAGTGTTTTGGTGAAATTGCTCCAGTGTGAGGCACCACGTGAGGCTCACAGGGGTCAGGGATTCCTCGTCCGTGCCAGGAGTGCCGGAATGTCAGCTGCCAGATCAGCTCTGCCCATCCCAAACCACCCTGGCATAGCTTGGGCATTCTGCTGCTCACAGACACTCCCAATCCCCACGGCTTCAGCCTGGCCCCAGAGCAGCTCCCCAGGACCCTGGCAGCAGCTCCCCAGTCCCCCCAGGCCACCTCCAGCTCAGTGCAGACTCAGAGCTTGGACTACCCCATCGCATCCCACAGCACTCACCTACACCTCGTGCCACAAGCGCCCACTTTGCTCCTGGTCTCTTCACATCCCCAGGGATGCACAAGCCCAGAGTCCACCTCTGCTGCACCCTGCAGGGCTGGGAAAAGCTGGGGAGCATGAAACACCCTGGATTAATTAAAACACACCGGCTTTCCTTAAGATGCACAAGGAGAAGGACACCCTGTCAGTGCCAGAGGTCCCTTCCAGGCCAGTGGGGCCACAGACACCCAATAGCCGGTGGGGATGGGTTTGGTGTAACAGTCAGAAAATTGCCTGTGTGGGAGAGTGGGATGTGGGTCCAGAGGGCAGGAATTTGGCACAGCCCAGCACTGCCACATGTGCTGCCAGAGCTGGCTGCAGTCACCCCTCCCAAAGCATCAGCACCAACAGAACCACCCCGGGGGCACAGGGAGCACTGCCGACCAGCAGTGAAATTCAGGGACACCACGATTCCTCCTCCAAACACCAGAGCTGATGAAACATCACAACTTCAGCACACAGGAAGCAATGGAGTAGGTGGTCCCACTGGGATGTGGCAGCCCCCAAACTCAGCAGGAGACACTGGGATCCCACACCCCAGGCTGACAGGAATGGGACAGCACCATCCTCAGCTGCAGGATCACACCATTTTGAGGCATTCAGATTCCAGACGCACGCTGCCTAATTTACGGTTTAATTAATAAATGGGGAATTATGCCAAGTTTATCCAATACTTTTGGATGCGTGATGTTATCAAAATCCCATTACTGATGAAGGAAGGCATGAAGAGCAAAATTAGCTTTGGCATCTGAAACAGTTCAGTCGATGCGATAACACAATTATTAGGGCTAATAATCAAAGAGCACTTGGGGGAACACAGGCCCACGCAAGAGCTGAGCTGAGGGCAGCTGCAGCAGGGGGACAAGCCGGGGGAGAACTGGGTGTTCATCCAGGAGGGAAAGGCCGACTGCAGCCAAGGGCAAAAGCATTTTGCTGATTGCATTTACTGGCGGTTCCGGATAACTGGCACAGGAAAGGCGCTGGTGGCCATCGGGCTGAGGAGGAGCACGGCCGGGCACAGCGCCGTGCTGCACTGCCGGGAGTAGGGAATTAAAAAGCAGAGGATCTTAAAACCAGTGGGCACTGGGTCCCATCTGTACACTGGGCATTGATCCTGCTGGAGGACATCACGGCTGCCAGCTCACAGCTCTCTGCGCAGCCTGGGGAAGGAGAAACTCCAGTCATAGCAAGGAGCCGCAGTCATCCGGCTCCCAGAGCTGGGACTTTGCCAAAACCACGGCGAACTGGAGGACGGACCTGCGGGGTGAGCGGGAGTCCCGGCTCACCTCAGTGGCCTTCAGGTGCAGTCCAGTGACCATCCCTTGTGGAGCAGGAGGCAGCTCCCATGGGAGCAGCTGGCAGCAAATGCCACAGCTGCGCCACAGCAGCCGTGTTTGGAACCCCCTCTCCAACCGTATTTATAATAAATACCCATGTGCCTGTATAAGGGTCTCTATGACTGTATTTGTGTGTCCTTCCTGCTCTGGGACCGCTGTGGGCAGCGGGGTGCGGAGCCAGGGTGGCCGGCAGCGATGCAGTGAGGCGCTGCTGGCTCCTGCCGCTGCCACCGCCGGGCTCACAGGCAGCCAGGGACGTGTCCTCGCCCTGTGGAATCGGGGGCACCGGGGCTCCAGGCTGGCTCCCAGCAAGCGGGGTCGTGGTGCTCGCCGCGGCAGGCCAGGCAAGGTGCCAGGGGATCGGGCAAGGTCAGACCCATTTCTGCCCTACACCCGTGAGCAAGCAGGAGACAGGGCATCGCTCCGAGAGGCGCTTGGGGTTTGGGGGCACTGGGGTGCTCTGCTGTTCTCGAGCAGCACGGGTGACGTCCCACTGCCACTGCTGGCCTCAATGACCTTGGGTGCATCACCTCCCCTTGTGTCCCGCACTCCCCCGGCACACAGAGCACCGCAAGCCGCACTTCTTCCCACCGAAACCCTGCGGCCAAAAGCACCCACGCGCAGCAAGGGCGCGGAGCCCCGGGGATGCCCCGGGGGTGCCCCGGGGGTCCAGCAGCCCTCGGCAGCGTGCGGCCGAGGCACTGTGCTAGCGAGGAATAATGCAGCAGGCTGGAGACTCCTGCCGGTGGCTGCGCTGCCGCTCGGTGCGTGCAGGAGTAACACCGCTGCAGCAGCACCTCGCGTACTAGCCAGCCTGCGCTCAGGACTGAAGTTTTGCTGCAGCAGAGAAGCAGGCGGGGAGTTCAGCAGCGCCCTGCAGCTCCACAGCGCAGGGGGCTGTGCTGCCGGACACTCCGCAGTGGGTGACACCCCCAGCACTCGGCCACTCTCACTCGGAGGGTAGGAGAGCGCTGCGCCAAGGAGCATCCGGGCAGAGAGAAACAGAGGCACTGATACAGCTGGAGACCACGAAGCAATGGGTGACACAGACGCGTGTCCCCCCCTCCCTGTGCCACAGTCACCTTGCAACGCTGCCTGTCCCTTGCGCAATTTGCAGAGCTCCTTTGGGATCACTCTAAAACTAGGCTGAGGGGAGCAGCGATGTGCTGGGCACAGCAAGGGCTGCGGCTCCCCAGTGTGACACCCCCGGCGCTGGACTGAGACCCTCCGCACGGCTGCGCCTGACGGCACTCAGCCAGGGCAGGGAGGGCTGCAGGATCCCGGAGCTCGGTGTAGCCACGTCGGAGGAGTCCAAACCAAGGGTTTGTCCCGAGCTGGCTCCTGGCCAGGCCTCTACGAAGAAGCCGTCAGTGCAGCGGGGCTTGAGCTGCCCACGCTGGGGCCACGCCGCTCCCGAGTGTTCCCAGCATCAGGGTGGGTTTCCCGCAATGCTGCGGGAACAGCCCCGCGCCCCCGGCACCCCCTGGGGCCAGCACCCCAAGGGTACCCCTTGCCGGGCAGCCGCAGGGATGAGGAGCCGGAGCATCCCGCAGCACCCAGGGGGCACCTTTGACCCGGCGGCACCGAGCGGCATCCCCGGGGTGGCCGCGCATTCCCAGGGGGTCCCTCGCCTTCGGGAGGGTCCCCACGCCCCTGGGTGCTCCCCGCCAGTTCCGCAGCCCCCTGCACCATTGTCTGCCCCCCTCCATCCCTCCAGGCTCCGTCCCCAGCCGCCTTCCGGACGCAGCCCCCCACGGACAGCCTCCGGGCGTTGGGCAGCGCTGGGACCCATGTCCCGGGAAAAGCACAGGTCCCTGTCCCTCTCCCGGTGTGCACTACCCGGTGCCCGCGGCGAGTACTCCATCCCATCCCACGGGGGACGATCGCAGCTCGGGCGGCGGCGCCGGGACGGGCTCGGCGAGAGCGCGGGCGGCCCCGTCCCGCAGAGCCCGCGCCGCTGCGGCAGCGGGAAACTTCGGCGGGAGTGCGGCGGGCACTTACCGGCCGGGCGGCGGTGCGGGAGGGGACAGGAGCGGTCGGTGCGGGGCGGGCGAGGAGGGCAGAGGAGCGGTCGGTGCGGTCGGTGCGGTGGGAGCGGGGCGGGCGGCGGGACCTGCGCGGCGCTGNGTGCGGCGGCTCCGGGAGGCTCCGCCCGCCACTGAGAGGCCCCGCCCGGGCCCCGCCCGCGCTCCTCGGCCCCTCCCGGGCCCCGCCGGGGGCGCGCACCGGGGCTTGTGCGGGAGCGGCACCGGGCACCCCATCGGGACACCTCGTACCTGGCACCGGGAAACCCCCATCGGGCTCACCTCACACCGGGCACCGGGAAACCCCCATCGGGGTCACCTCACACCGGGCACCGGGAAACCCCCATCGGGGTCACCTCACACCGGGCACTTCACATCAGCACCGACCACAGGCACCGGGCACAGGCACCCCACATCGGGGTCACCTCACACGGAGCGCTGGCAACTGGCACTGACAGGGACCGCCATCAGGCACCGCCACCAGGCACTGATACTGGGCACCAGCACCGAACACCTCACACCGATCACCTCGCACTGCTCACGCAACTGGTCCCTTCTCACCAGTGACCTTGCTCAGATCAGCACCCACCAGTCACCCACCACTGCCGCCACCACCACCACAGGGACCGGCCATCCCCACCAGGTCCCTGCCACGGCCACAAGAGAGGCGCTAGAGGCAGTTGTGGTGGTGACACCTCCGCAGTGCCTCCCCCAGACCCAGAGGGCTCCCGGGAACCCAGCTTTGATTTTAGAGCCAAAACATCAGGAAAATCTGATGGGATTCAAGTGAGGAGCCCGGGTGGGGAGCGGAGGGCAATGGGAGGGACTGCTTTGCCCCTGCTGTGGGATTCCCTTCCCATCAACGGAGTCTCCAGTGAGAAAGGGAGCCCTTGGACACCCCTTACTCCCCATACATGAGCCAGGGACAGGTGCCCTGGCGGTTCACCCCAAACCACCCCAGCTGAGGGTCCCCCACCTCCATTCCAGCAGCCCCTGGGCCCAGTGTCGCAGCCAGAACAGCTGAGCTGCACGTGGAGGTGCCTGGCTGCTCCAGCCAGAGGCAGTCTGCTGAGGTGGTGCCTGGAGCAGGGAGGGGACCCCGAGGTCCCAGCCCAGCTGGGAGCTGCATCACCTAAAGCTTCTGCACAGCCCAGGTTTGCTACAGCAAAACCCCCTCCCAGCCTTGCAGCAGCCCCCGACGCACATCACAGAGACACGCACGGGCTCCCACCAGACCCTGCGGGCAGGGGAAGAGACCTGCACGGCGGCCACATCCCCACCACAGCACCCAGGGGTGCTGGTTACCCGAACCGAAGGGACCCTCCTCTGCCCATCACCCTCGGAAAAAGCGGCTGAGTGTTCCCAGACGCAGGAGTGTCTGGAATTGAAGCGTCAGCGTCATCCCCGTGTGGTCCTTCTGCAGCTCCCCCCCACCGCCGCCCCATGGCTCGGACCGGTTCCTCCGGCTCTCTGGCTCTCCGGCTCTGCGCCGTGGCAATTCCCTTCTGCTGCTCTCCCGCCTCCTCTCCTGCCTGCTTCGCTGCCTGCACAGGGGTTGGAGTCAGCACAGGCTGGGGTGCACGCACAGGGCACATCTCTGCGGACGAGGGGCCGGGGGTCACCAAATCCGGTCCCTCTCTCCGCGTTCAGGACCGCACCCAACGTAAGGAACTCGTGTGAACTCACTCTGCGGGAGGAGCGGGAGCCGATGGGAAGAGCCCTCTCCTGGCCCTGGATCAGCCACTGCAGCCTCTTACAGCTCATCACCATCCCGTCATTAATTAACGGCTCCTGAAGCATCTGTCCCCGCTCCAGCATCGTTCTCCGGAGGGGAAAACAGATTGGAGACGCCGCGGGAAGACCGGGCTCTCCCTGCCGGCTTCAGCCTCCAGCCGTGCTCTGCTGCAGCGCACAGTGACTGTCCCTGCACGAGGGACACTGTCCCACCTCTGTCCCCCTGTGCTGATGTGGCATCTGTCACCACCATGTCCTTTCAAATGGGAGATCAGATCAGACCTGGTCAGGCAAAAGGGGCCCTGGGAATGTCCACCCACCCCGAGCCCTCCTCCCCCCTGCTCACCTCAGGTAGTTCCTGTCTCTCCTGCCCCAGGAAGGGACCTCCTGCTTTCCATGTCCTGAACTGCCAAGATTCCAAACCAGGAGCATTTCTGCCCACCCCAGACCTTACAGGAGTGTGACCTTGGGAGAGGGGTCCCCAATCCCTAAAACTGCTCCGAGCATCCTGCAAAACAGCTATTTCAACCCAGGAGCATTTCCACTAAGGCTCCCTTCCCAGATTTTGCAGGAAGGCAACTACCAAGGACAGGGGTAGATGCTTTGAGGGCTGGAGCCCCTCTGCTCTGGAGCCAGGCTGGGAAAGCTGGGGGTGTTCAGCCTAGAGAGAAGGCCCTGCGAAGAACTTGGGAGCCCCTTTCAGTTCCTAAAACGGTTCCCAGGAGAGTTGGAGAGGGACTTACTTAGGACAAGCACCTGGAGTGATAGACAAGGGAAATGGCTTCCCATGTCAGAGGGCAGGGTTAGATGGGATATTGAGAAGGAATTCTTGGCTCTGAGGGAGATGAGGCCCTGTCATAGGGTGCTGAGAAGCTGTGGCCACCCCATCTCCAGAAATGTTCAAAGCCAGGGGCTTGGAGCAACGGGGGATCGTGCAAGGTGTCCCTTCCACTGAGATGAGCTTTAAGGTCCCTTCCAACCCAACCCATTCCATGATTCTGTGATGTGTGGTGGTACAACACAGGAACACAGCCACAGACAGGACCAGGAGCCGACAGTACAGGAGATCACTTTATTGAATCCAATGGTGTTAGACAGACGACTGAGAAGAGACATGCCAGTTGGTGCGGGCAGTGTGGGCAGCAGGAGCTGACCTGGTGCAGGGCTGGATTTGTTTCTGTCTTTTCAGAATATCCTCAAGCCTTTTCCTGGCTTCCTTTCATGTTTCTTTTAAAATTTCTTTGAAGTAAAAACAGCTAATCGTGGAAAGAGTCCAGATGGTGTTTGTTCCCTATGATTGTTCCCGCAGCTATGTACAATGTGGGGCTGGGTCTCAACATCAGGTATAAAATGGAGCAAGTTTACAAACGTGGAGGGTGCAAGGAAAAAGCAAAACCAGACAGGCGAGAGCAGTAGAAATCCAGACCAAAATCTTAAAGAGAAATTTAAAAAGTGCTATAAAAACCCTCGGCAGGAATACCATGCAGTTAAGAAACACAAAACCCAGTCAATTACACAGATAATCTAAAACAGGAATTTGTCCATTTCATCTTTTATTTAATTAAAAAAAGGTTGTTTGTGTTTAATAGAAAAAAGCTAAAATTGTAAGGTTCAGGCCACTGGGCAGCAGCAGCTCGAGGGGGCAGGAAGGTGAGGCATCGCCCACCTCCAGCCCCCCAGGGGGCCTCGCAGGGACCACGGGCACCTTTGGGGGCAGCTGGCACCTCTGGAGGTGGCAGATACCCTTGGGGGGTGATGGGCACCTTTGGGGGCAGCAGGCACCTCTGGGGGTGACCAGCTCCTCTGGGGGTGGTGGGCACCCTTGGAGGTGGCAGGAGGATGAGTCAGTGCAACCCCTGGGCCCTTTCGCTGGAGACAGAGGGCTCAACCCACAGCCAAGGCTTGGCCCCCAGGCAGCTGCCAGGCTCGGGGACTTGAGGTGCTTGGTGTAAGCCAGGAGGAATCCATCGGGACCTGGTCCCTCCGGCCAAGTAACCCCAGCCAAGCCCCTCACCAGGGCCCACGGCCCTTCTCCTTCCCTTGGAGATTCCTCCTGGATCACAACCCCACCTGCCACCACTCAGCTCCAGCTGCTGGGGCTGAGGTGATGGGATGAGGGGCAGCCCCAGTCTGGGGAGGGACAGGGCAAACCTGCAGGACACAGGCCAGGGGATGCTCAGCAGTGAGGGACAGCTACAGTTTGGTCCAGGTTTGGGTGGCTTCCCTGGGGGTGTCAGAAAAGAAAGCCCAGGCAAGGCTGCCCCTCCTCCCATGGGACTCCTCAGGGCACCTGGGCACAGGGCAGCCCCCAAAGGTGCATCAGTCCCTTCCCACCCTGGGCACCAGAGTCCCAGGTAGCGTGCGAGGGGCTGGAGGGGACAGCTGGGTCCCCACTGCCGACCTCGAGTGGCTGCTGGGCCAGAGTCTCATACAATCAGAAAAGAAGTCAGCACAGCACAGTCATCACAGAGTACAAAAAAAAACCCCAAACCAGGGACGAGGCGCAGGGCCGGGCCCCCCCAACCCACACAGGGCGTTCCACGACGGATCTATGTACAGCGAGACCTCCACGGCGGCAACACAAGAGAAGGCGAACAGAAAGCCCTAACGCCCAAGCCAGCGTGGGGAGGAGATGCCGGGAGATCCCCGCTGAAGGGCGGGGCTGGCCGGCCCCGGCGGCAGCGGGAGGCTGTCGGACACACGGAGGAGCGGGAGGAGTGAGCACCATGGGGCGGCGAGGCGGGACACACCGGCCTAGAGCACCGAGGGCAGAGGTGGCGGCAGCCTCTGAGAGCACCGCGGGAGATGCCCGTTCCAGAGGGGCGTGAGGTGTCCCTGAAGGTCACACCAGGGGCTGAGACTGCCCAGTCCCCAGCTTGGCAGAGTTTGGAGACAGGGTGGGCTCAGTTGATCTGGCCCTGGGGTCACCTCTCCTCAAATGTCTCTCCAGGGCCCCGGATGAATGTGGGGGCTGAGCTGGAGGGCAGCAGGGAGGAGGGGGCCTCAGAGCCCAGGCGGGCAGAGGAGGGGGTGCAGACCTGCAGGGCACCCCACAGCCATGGCTAGGGACAGGCCAGCGAGGGTGCTGCAGGCAGCAGTCCCAGCTTGGGCAGTGCCAGCACCTTCATTCCATCCCAGCCAAGCTGGCTTTAGGGACAGAGGACACTGGAGCTGGAGAAGGCTGCAACAGCATTATCCCAAGCCTCATGTGCCCCCTTCCCACACAGCCAGGGATTAAGGCACCACGGCAGCACCGAGGCTGACCCTCTCCAGGCAGGAGTGTGGCCTTTTGACAATGCAGGATAAGGCCAGGAGGACAAATGGCAGCCCCAAGTGACCCCCACAGCACCAACACGGACCCTGCCAGGCTGCAGGAAGGCACAGGGCTGGGGGAGCAGGTGGCATGGGGAGCAACCCCAGGCTCATTGACCCACAGCCCCAGGCCTGGATGCACCAAGGGGATGGGAGGCTGGTTGGGCCCCCCTCCATCAAGGGGACAGGGATGGCATCTGGCTGCCCAGGGGTGGGGAGGCAGCAGCAGCCTCCCCCTGCCCCAGCACCTCAGGGAGGGAATGCCCCATGGCATCCCAGCCTGGTGGGAGATCCCATCCCAATGCCCCATGCCTTTGAGGAAGGGGGAGTTGCCATGTGAGGGGCTGCTCTGGGAGCCTCCTGCTGCCACCCGCCTCCACAGTGGCCTCCAAGTCCCACCTCAGCCAACCCATGCGGCCCCAGGAGGTGGGTTCAGGGACTGGAGATCGTCCAGTGAGCACCAGTTTTGTGACAGAGGTGGTGAAACCAACAGCTGCTAAAGAAACCAAAGGGGAAGGGCACTGCTACCAGGGAAGCAGTAGGCACCAGGCCACAGGCTCCAGGCCAGGAGAGCGAAGAACCAGAACAAAAAAAGGGACCAAAGCAAAGACTGGACTCAGCCAAAGGAAAAGGAGAGGGGGGGAAACAAAATAAAATAACCAAAGCAAGGTTTTTGGGCTGTCCTGGTCACAGCGGCTGCTGTGCAGGTGGAACAGGGAATGCGCAGAGGGCAGCAAGAGCCAGGCTCGCCTGGGCCGGCCCCAGGCGGGAGCTCCGCAGTGGAGGCTCTCTCAGCTCTGCCTGGCCGGTGCAGAGGGAGCCGGAGCCCTCGTGCCCATCCTGCAGCCTGGGCTCCTCCTGTGCCCCCAGCTTCGGCCTAGGTGGCTCCCACGGGGTCCCTGCCCCACGCAGGGGCCTTCCTGCAGCTCCCAAGAGCAGGGGCTCGGCCTCAGTCATCGCCCTGGTCCCAAAGCCCAAGAGTTTGTAATAGAGACAGAAAAAACCAAGAAGAGAAACCAGGATTCTCCTACCCCCAGGGTTGGGAGGGGAGATGGCAACTCGTGCTCTTTCACAGATCAGCCGAGTTTCCCCAGGCTCCACCAGGACATGCCAGAGCCCTGCTCCCCTCTGCTCCTCTCCTCTCCTCACTCGCCAGCCCCGCGCTCCTGGATGCCAAAGGAAAAGGAGAGCAGTAGCAGCAGCTCCCCCTCCACCTGGGCTGGCACATCCGGGCCTCACAGAGTCGACTGCAGATCGGGGTCCACCATGGTCTCATGGTCTGGAGACTCAATGTAGTTGGCGGCTTCCTGGAGCTTGAGCAGCATGGCCATCTGTGGGGACATGAGCATGGCAGGAGCCCAAGGGGGGCAGGAGGCACGCAGGTCACTGGGAAGGCCACTTGGCCCTCCTTGGCCTCACTTGGAGCCTTGCTGGAAAGCTCCTTAGAGGGTAAAGCAAATCCCAGAGATGCTGCAAAATCCCTCCCTTGCACCAGGATCCAGCCTCAGGCACAGCTGGAATGCTCAAGGCTCAGTGTGCCAAAGCAGCATCAGCTGGCGTCACCTGTGGCAGCCAGTCAGCCAGCAGCCAGTCCAGGTGACACACCAGGACACATGTGAGCACATGCGTGCCTGTCTGTGGCTCTGTGTGTGGATGTGATGCTTCGGGGAGTGTCACATTGTGCCCTTTCACTGGCACGTCACCGTGTGTCCTGGTGTGCAGCCCACCCACCAGTGCCACCACCCCGCACCCGCCGCTCCTCCTGGGAGTGCAAAGTGTTTCTGCATCCCCAAATAAGGTTTTCTACACTGAGAAGTATCCGGGAAAATGAAGCTCCACCCTGCTCTGCCACCAGCTCCTCCCAGCCCGTCCCAGCGTACCAGCGGGTCCGAGTCCAGGGAGCTGGGCGTGGTGTCCTTCACCGTCACCGTGCGCTCCTCCGGTGGGGACACGGCGCTGTGCGGCCCGATGGTGGGCGGGGGCAGGTGGTACAGCTTGGACTGGTCCTGCTGCGCTGACGGCCAGGGCAGGGTGTCCCGCACCCACTCCACAGGGTCCTCCCAGGCCGCCTTCTGCCCATGGACCTGTGGCAGGGAGCAAGCGGCTGCCACCTCCTCAGCACACGGCAGAGCCAGCAACACGGCCCCCAGAGACACCCAGGACAGTGCTATGTCCCACAACAGCCACAGGGCAGGGATTGACAGAGATGGCACCTCATCTACAATCCCAGTGCCCCCCCTCTCCCCCCGAGCCGTGGTGGCTGTCCCAGTGTGTCCCCACACTGGTTTGTGCTCCCAAGTGCCAGCAGCACTGGGTACCTTGAGCCCATCTTTCGCCCCCTCCTGCAGGTAAGGGATGATGGAGTTGTTCCACAGATCGATGAACCAGGTCCGGAAATCCTCAATTCCAATGGGGCAGGACAGAAAGAAGCAGGGACCTGTGCGGGATAAGGCAGACACTGGAAATGGGAACTGGGTCCCCCTCTTCCAGTCACTGGGTCCGTGGCTTACAGGACTGAGGTGGGCACACCTGGCTGGCTGGGTGCCCCTGGGAGCAGTGTCCAGGCACCATCTGCCTGCACTGCAGGCAGACAGCATCTCCCAGGCAAGGAAGGGGGCTACCAAGTTCAATCTATCCCCCAAAAGCCTGCTGAGGCATGGGGCATCCACCTGGGAAAACACAGCTCCTCCATGCCCAGGAAAGAGTGCTGGGAGGACTGGCAGCCTTGGCTGACACCCTAGTGACAGCTCCCAAAGCAACAAAGACCATCCAGGGAAGAGCAATGCCTGTGTGCGTCACCCACCAGCTGTGGTTTGTGGGACTCAGGAAATATGTCACCCCCCCGAGCTCCTCTGGGAGGGTTTGGTCCCAGTCCCCACGGCTCCGCGCAGCCCGGGGCAGAGGAGGAAAGTGAGGCAAGGCCGTACCGATGAGGAAGTCGGATGTGCTGTGTTTTTCCAGAAAGGTGTGCAAATGGTACCAGAGCTTGGGCACCCAGTCCAGCACCCGCAACAGCTCCTCCTTGTTGGCGTTGATGTCCGTGTCCGACTCCAGCAGCTTCCGCCGCAGGTAGCGCACCAGGAAGCCATTGGCTGGCTCCACGTTGTTGGAGAAGGTCAGCATCCTGGGGGAAGCACTCCGGTGGTCAGGGCTGGGTCTCCACACAAGCTGCCCTGCTCCCCAACACTCTTGGGGTCCTCCTTGCACCCCATCCTGAATTTGCCTGAGGTTAAGGAGTATCAGGTCCTTCTGGGATGACAGGGACAGGCCTGAGGCTCAGCCCTAACCAGGACCTCCAGTCATAAGACGTGACCACAGAAATGCCCAGATGCAAGTGATGGCTTCTGTCCCCCACAACCCCACAAGGATGATCCCCAGGGATGTACAATTTCTACCTGAAGCTGAGATGGAGGCCGTGGTTTGGGGTCATCTTCACAGGCTGGTTGGTAGTTCCAATGATATACGGGCTGAGTGAGTGACAGAGAGACAAGATTCATGAGAAAAAGCCTCCGAGTCACCCCTGCCCAAGGCAGAGCTGATCTGGGCACAGCAGATGTGTGCAGCCTCATCCCCACAGCCCAGCGACCTTGGTGGGAGCAGCAGGGAGCACGTGTGTGCCCTGGGGCTGCGCTGGAGGGGTGCAGAGGGGCTCTCACCATTTGTGGTACTTGCAGGTGAGCGCGCCGTTGACGAGCTCGCTGATGGAGCCCGCGTCACTGAGGTCATCCAAGAGGATCACCAGCGGCACGTCGGCTGTGCCCGTCTCCCGGTCGATCTGGTTGGCCAGGTTGGACAAGTACAGCTGGAGATCCTGGAAAAAACAGGCCGGGTGTCACATCTGGGGCCATGGCATTATGGCCACAGGGACCATGGCACTGGTGCCCACAGGGACACTGCCGCCTGCCCTCACCTTGCAGGACTGCTGGTGCATGTTGAAGGTGCTGACGATGCCCTCAGTGACATCCCGCCCCGAGCGCTCCACCAGGTACTCGGCCAGGCGGTTGGTCAGGTAGGTCTTGCCGGTGCCGCTGGGCCCCGAGAGGACGAGGCGGCGGTGCTTCAGCAGGAGGCTGATGTAGTGCTGCATCATGGGCTTGGGGATGAGTGTTTCGAACACCAGGCTGTCCACGCACTTCTCCTTCAAGCCTGTGGGCAGGGGAGGGCTGAGGGTCCTGCTCATACCCTGCAGTACCCTGAGACAGCATGGCCCTGGCACAGCCGTGGAGCCCCTCTGCCACACTGACCTTTGAGGGTCACCACGACGCTGCTCAGGCCCCGGCGGCACAGCGGCAGCTCTGGTGGCTCCATGTCCAGCACCCGCTTAATGTGGCTGATGCTGTAGCCGTAGACAGACTCGGTGCTGAGCCCCAGCGTGGATGCAGGATCCATCTTGGTGATATAATCCTGCATGGAGAGGGACAGGGCTGTCAGTGACCCGGAGGGCTGGCAAAGAGCAGCTCCAAGACAGCTGGGGAGGGCCTGGGCCAGGGAGTAGCAGGCCTGGTGGAGCAGTGTCAAAGGATGGCTCTCTAAAGAGTGTTCATGCACCTACCTTGAAGACCTGGCAGACAGCCTCATCCAGCATCTTCCAGTCCACCTTCCCGCTCACCTTGGTCCAGCCCAAGAAAAACTCCTGCTGCTTGAGGTCCTAGGAGCCAAAGCAGAGGTGTGCAGTGTTGGAGCACTACATCCAGCCCCAGAAGGCATCCTCTGCCCCTTGGCAAGGGCCATGACACTGTGACAGGTCAGGGTCCCCAGACAGCCCAGGCTCACCCCCTTGATGATGTGCTGGGGCGGCATGCGCACCACAATGCGCAGCGTCAGCTCCTCCTTCTGGGTACCAGCGCTGACAGCATCCATGGGGGACACGTCTGGGGATGGAGCAGTGAGGCTGTGCCGGCAAGGAGAGCCAAGCCACCGGGCCTGGCCATGCCCAGCCGGAGGCAAATCCTGCTGTGGCCGATAGTGGCACTGGCAGCATGACAGATGCCCTGCTCACTCCAGGCGAGCACCAGCACGTTCCCACCACACACTCCTCCCTGTCCCAGCCCTTCCCCATCTGTCAGCAGCTCTACCCCCGCTACCTGTATCCCCCGGGCTGGGGCTGAAGGCATGGCCAAGGGTGAGACCCAGGGAGCGCCGTGGTGAAGAGGAGGCCGATGTGCTCGTGATATGGCTGGGAATGGAGCCTGGCACTGCTGAGGGCCCCGGGGCCACCTTGAGACGGTCATTCTCGGCCTTCAGGAGATCCACCTCCAGCTGGGGGAGAACGAGGTAGGGTAAGGAGTTGTACGCCAGCAAGCACCCTGGGATGCAGCACAGTGGTGGGGAGGCAGGGATTGTGGGCACCCTGGTACTGAGAGCGGCCAAGCTGCTGGCAGGGGTCCTCACCTGCATGTTGTGCATGGTTTCCCGCAGCTGCTCCAGCTGGTGGGCTGAGTTGAGGGCCTCCAGGCGGATGTCTGTCAGCTTCATCTCCTTCTCCCACAGCTCTGACCGCAGCTCTGACACCTCCTTCTTCTCTGGCTCGCCCTCGCTGTGGGCCTGGAAGAGCCTGGCCAAAGGAGAGACCAGATCTCACATGTGTCTCCGGCAGGAGCCTGCAGCCCCTGCCACTGGCCCTCCCCAGCCCCACGTACTCAGCCGTGTCAATGCCCACAGAGGAGGATGTGGAGGATTTGATGGAGGGTGAGGCAGTCTCTGTAGAGCCATGCTGTAGCTTGGGGGAGGAGGGAGCCGACGAGTCTGGCGTGGCGATCTCCTCAATGTCCGAGTAGGATGAGGCTGATTTGGGGCCCTTCTTGATGCTGAAGGCCTTATTGAAGGAGCTGCGTAGCTACAGAAGAGGGAAATGTTGTTGTTAGAAACAGTCCAAAGTGCAGCGTCGCAAGCAGAGACTTGGCCTGGTCCTGCCCTGTCTGCCCAGGACCCCCCGTCTGAGCTGGGACCAGCACAACCACACCCATCACAGAGGCGGCACCACCACCGTGCTGGGGAAGGCTCCAGCCTGACCCCGGTCTGCTGGCACAGCAAACGGACAGGGTGCACAGCCCTTTGGGCAACACTCCCTCCCCCAGCCTGGATGGCACCAGAACCCCAAAGAGCAGGACCCATGTCCTGGTCAGGATGTCCCCCAGCCCTGCTCCCCACCAGCACCCACACCAGGACACACCAGGCTGTTCAGGCATGGCACCAGCACCCCGCTCTGTTGGGATGGGCCAATCCATCCCCACATTCACCCCACCACAGCCATTTCAGCAAGAGGCATTTACAGATATGTCCCTTGCTCCAGCCACTGCAGAGCCAGGGTCCTGCCCCGCACCTCCCTCTGCCCCGTGGATCCTGCTGGAAGCACAGAGGGGCAGCCAGCCCTCCACAGAGCACACCGGTGTCTTGTCCAAGCATGCAGCATGCACACAGCACACACAGAGCAGCAGGGGGTGAGCAGCGGGCTGGGGCCAGGGAGGGGATGGACACTGCACAGGGACCAAACTGGACCTGGGTCCCACCAGCTGGTGGGAGAGCAGCAGGACGGGCACCCTGGGCTCGCAACATGTGCCCTGGAGTGCCAGGGCCTGCTCCATGGGAAGGTGGGAGGAAGAAGGGTGGAGAATATGCAGAAAGTGTCCGAGTCCCCACAGGCACCAGCAGACTGTTCTAGGGTGTTCCCAAAAGCAAAAATATTGCAGCAATTTCAGTGTAAACAAAGTGGGTATCCAGCTCTGCTGACGGTGGAAGTAGGGCAGCACTGAGACCTGTGTGGGTGCCAGCAGGGACAGAGACACTTGAGACCTCATCAGGCAGCCCTGGAGAGGCAGAGATGGGCAGTGCCACACTCCAGTGCCCTCAGTGCCACTGGCAGGGGTGCACCAAGGTCCCCATCCCAAAAGATCCAGTTACAGGAATTCAGTAGAGTGCCGTGCCTGCCCTCCCCAGGTGAGAAGGGAACTATTCCCATCCATGGGACAGGCCCCATCCAAGCCTTTCCTGCTCAGTTCAACCTCCTCCTTGTGGGTGCATATTTGTCCTTAATACCCAAGGAAGCAGCCAGGGTGGGCACAGCCTGGCTGAGGTCTCAGGATGGCCTGTGCTAGGGTTAGTGCCAGTGGAATGGATGGGATGGGGAGTGTATGAGCACCATCCCATGAAATGGAGAAAGGGCCCTGGCCGGGCACAGCGTGTGGTGGAGGGGACAGCATGGGACTTACCTCGTACACCTGGAAAAAAAGGGTTGAGGTCAGCATAGGGGGAGAGAAACAAAACAAAGCAAGACTTAATCACACATCCAGCTCAGAGCTGCCTGGTGCAGGGAAGGGGCTGCCTGGCCGAGGCATTGGCCCTGCACACCGTCAGAGCCTGCGTGCGCAGGAGGGAGACATGGGGGAATACACAGGGAAGCAAGCATGCAGGGCCAGGGCTGGGAAACTCCCAAAGGGGCTGGAGAAGCCCCAGCTAACAATTCAAGACACAAATCCATGGCAGCTACACGTTCCTCACCACTGCTGTCCCCAGGAGACCAGGAGCACCAACACTATAAGGCCAAGGCAGACCGAGAGCAGCTGGTTTGTGGGGCTGACCTTGAGCAGACCCTGCCAGTGGCTCCCCAAGCCCCACTTCTCCTGCCAGCTCCCCATCAAACCCACCCAGCTCTTCTTCTTCTTCTTCTTGGCGTCAGCATCCTTGCTGCTGCCGATGCTGGAGTGGCTGGTGATGCTGTTGAGGCTGGAGATGCTGTCAGAGGAGTTCTGCCGCTTGATGCGCAGCTCTGGGGTCCGCCAGAGAAGCGAGAGAGATTGGGAAAGGAGGGATCAGCCACCTGCTACTGCCCCAACACCAGAGCACCCCATGGTCCCCCCTCCCTTCACCCAATCCCTCCTCCCACCCAACACCTTTTGAGCTCTTGGAGCCACCTTCTAACAATGACATGGGGCTCAGACACCACATGGGTGCTGCCAGAGATATGTCCAGGGCACACATCACCCTGCTGCTGTCCCTGGCCACCTCCCTGACAGCCCCTTGCACTCACACTGGGGTTTTGGGGCTAGAAACAGCACTTATGGGAACAAAATCAAGATCAGCATGCAAAACTGGCTGCTGGCAAAGGGCCTGGCAAGGAGGTCTCCCAAGGCTGACAACCAACCCATTCCCCTACATGCCAGCACTGTGACCTCCCATGGTGACAGTTCTGGCTGTCCATCCCTGGTTTCAGATGCTCAAGGATCTCACATGGGGAAGAAGTGCTGCCCAGGGCACCCTGCCTTCAGATGAACTTCCCCCATGACAGGGTGTCCCTGGGGCCCTGTGCCAGTCCTGGCAGGAGCATCCCAGCTCAGCAAGGGATGCAGCATCATGCCTTACCTTTGGGGGTTACATCAGTGCCATTCAGAGCACCCTGGATCACAGCCTGGGCCTCTGAGTTCTTCTTCTTCAGGAAGTCAATGGTCTCTCGCAGATCCAGCAGCTCCGTGTCCTGGGGTAGCAGAGTTGGGAGCCGTGGAGTGCATCTCAATGGGGCAGGGCGCACCCCAAGAGCACTCTTGGGGCAATCACCCAAGTCCAGCACCCCGCAGCCCCACAAGCCCCACTGAGCACCCCGACACACCCACCTTCTCCTCGGCGGTCTCGGCCAGGTGCCGCAGGCGGGATGTCATGCTTACAAGGCTCTGCTCGAAGGCTGCCACCAGGTTGGCCTGGGAGAAGTGGAAAAGCAGGTGAGCCCCCACATTTGGGTGAACACCCACGGACAGGTGAGCCCCCACATTTGGGTGAACACCCACGGACAGGGGAGCACCCACTGTCAGGTGTGGGATGCGAAAGGCTGAAGGGGAAATCAGGGCTCCCATGGGCACATCCAGCACCAGCCCCATGCCCTGCATGGATGGAGCAGGTGTCCCCCAGGGGCTCCCATGGGGACTCACATTAGCAGACAGCTGGGACGTCAGCGTGGCCACCTTCTCCTGCGAGGACTCCAGCTCGCGGCGCAGCTTGCGGATTTGCTGTGGGGAGAGAGCGGAGGGATGAGAGGGGCAGGCACTCACCCTCACTGTGGGCAGGGGCAGGCACGAGCAGAGGGTGTGGGCTCACCTCAGACTGCATCTTCTCCTCAGCCTGGCACCATGAGAGCAGAGAGGGACAGACAGACAGAGGCAGGCAGTCAGGGAGGCAGCGACGCACGGACAGGCTCAGCACCAGGCACAAGCATGCACAGAGCCCCCCAGCCCCACCCAGATCCCCAGCCATGCACAAAGCAGCGCAGCATGGAGGTGGCTCTTACGGAGGAGTAGGTGGAGGACGCGCTGGAGGCCAGGGACAGCACCGATCCGTGAACTGCAACACAGGAAAAGCCAGGGTGTCAGGGTGCCCCAGAGAGCAGCACCCAGGGGTTGCAGGTCAGAGCACAGCTGGGGACAGGGCTCTCAGTGGTGGAGGGCTCTGAGGGGCCTGGGGGCGGCACAGGGCGGGATGGCAGCTGCTCAGCACTGTCTGTTTCTCAGTGCGTGCCTGGTAGCCTCTCTGGGCACACGGCAGGGAATACTCTCCACCTACACCCTCCTCTCTGGGGAACCTGGGGGCTCTGCTGACCTCTCTGTCTGCTTGGGTCCCCTCCTCCCCAGCGTCACAGGACCCTGGGGGCAACCCAAGGACACTGGGTACCCATGGGGGTCAGGGCAGACCCAGGGCTGATGCCAGCGCAGAGTCCACCAGGCCCTGTCCACCAGGCTGCTGTCCCTGCTCTGATGCCAAGAACGGGACACACTGACCCATTCAACAATGCCATGGCAGCACCAGTAGGAAGGGACAAGGGTGCAGGGAGCCCCACCAACCCCCTACAGCCTCCTCTGCCTGGGCAGGAGTGCAGCACACTCTCACCATCGTCTACAGGGTCCCGGAAAGAGCCCGAGCGGATCATGCCCTTGGGCTTGTCGGCCAGGGAGAGAGTGCTGCCCATCTGGGAGGTGCTGTACAGCTCGAAGGTGGAGTCGTGGGTGGGAATGCTGTTGGAGCGGGTGATCCGTGGGGCTGTGGTGGCAGTGGGGCTCACTGCAAGGAGAAAGCGGGGAGGAAGCAGGGTCAGAGTCACGCTCAGGACCTGGCACCAGGATGGGGAAGCAGGACTGGGAGCGATCCACGACAGCTGTGATGCAGCAAGGAAGCAGGGATTGTGGTCCCAAAGTAGGGAGGGGCTGGGAAAAGCTACAAGGCAGATTGATGCTGGGAAGACCTGGACACCAGCACCAAGGTAATCATGGGGCTGAGAAACAAATCCATTGCCCCAGGGCCAAGTGGGCACCACTATGCCAAAGCCCAACACTTGCAAGTGCAGAAGTGGAGCCTGCTGCCCCAACCTCTCTGCCTGGATCCCTCAAACTCTCCAGGAACATGCAGGTCCTGGTCAGACCAGGGCAGGGCTTACCCCTTGTCCTGCCAGGCACTCCCAGAGGAGCAGCTGTGGCCTGAGCCCCAAAGGTGGATGAGATGCCCTGAAGCAGAGATGATGGACATCCCTGGTTCCAACCCAGCACCAGATGCACCAGGTGCTGGTGTTAGCAGTGTCAAGGAGACAAGCAGTGCCCAGGGGAGCAGCAGCACATCACGCAGGGAGCACAGGGAGCAGGAGGGAAGGGGCTGCAGCAGAGGGTACTGACCAATGCTGGTGAGCGGACCCTTCCCGACCAGCGCCATGGGGAGGGCAGGGGGCGAGGGCAGCTCCTGCTGCTCTTCCGACTCGGGGAGCCCGCTGACTGTGTGTGAGTGGCGCCGCTCCTTGGCCTCCTCCTGGGAGTGGAGCTGGTACCTGGGGAGCCACAGAGAGGCACGGTAAGATCCACCAGCACTGTCCAGCTCCTGTCCACAGCACTGTGGCCCAGCCTCCCTGGTGCGGGGGCACTGCCCTGGAAAGTCCCACATGCCCCCCCTTCCTGACCCAGCACCATCCAAAAGTGATTTGGGCTTTTACCTCAACCCTTTCTTGGGCAGCGTGTTCCTGTCACGGTTGGCACTGGAAGGGAAGGAAAGAACAGTGACATCCCTGCACAGACTAGGAAAGGAACCATGGGGATTGAACTGCAGGAACAGGGAGCTTTTCCCTAGAAATGTAGCAGGAAGAGACTCTGAAGCAGGCAAAGGGAACATGGCAGGACAGCAGGGAGGGATGTGAGCCCATGAAGGTGCCACTGCAGCCCCCCACCCTCCTTCCAGCCATACCTGTCCAGATGTGTGAGCCGAGGGCTCCCACTCCAGCCCAGCTCTCCTGCCTCTTCTTCCTCCTCTTCCTCCTCTGTGCTGGTTGGGGGTACAGCAGCAGGGGTGGGGGTGGTGGTGTTGCCCCCTGAAAAGGCACTGGGCAGACTCATGGGCATCTGCAGCGACTCCATGCTGCGGTGCAGGCCAGAGAGCTTGGGGTACATTCTGCCCTCCTTGGGGACACTGAAGCCACCCATGAGCTCCAGGCCCTGGGAGAAGCTGGCTGAGTTGATGTTGAGGATGGGGGCAGGGCTGGGGCTGAAGCAGGGCGCGAGGTGCCCGCCGGCCGGGTGCAGGTCCTGCAGTTTGGCAGTGTGCGGGGTGTGCGGCTCGCTGGAGGAGGGCAAGTCCAGGCTGTTGGAGTTGACCTTGTCCAAGTTGGCCAGTGAGGGAGGCTTCACGTAGGTCTTGGCAGCTGCTCTGGAGGGGGGAAATGGGTAAGGAAACAGGTGAGACTCAGGTACTCATGTTGGGCACAGCCATACCAGGCACCTGCTGCCCTCAGAGGTGGAAGGACCATACCTGAGAGGTGTAGGGGGCAGCTCGGCCACCTTGGCTGCTGGCGGGAGGTTGGCCTGGGCTTTTGGGGTACTCTCAGGTGAGCTGGCATTCTTCAGCGTGCCACACTCGGAGTCAAGTGCCACCGCCTTGGCCTTGGCCTTCTCCTTCTCACGGTCTGTCTGGTTCACAGGGGCTGGTGTGCTGCGGCCAGTGCCACCCTTGGATGGCTCCTTGAGCCGCGACACTGAGATGCTGCCCGGCTTGGTGCTCAGCAGGCTGGGGTCAATGCTGCTGCTGACCGGCCGGGCTGCGCTGCGGCCCCCAGTCACGCTCATGGAGCTGGACTTGGCCGGCCGGGGCAGGCTGCGGTACTGGATGTTGGAGCGAGCCCCTGGGGCCAGGAACCCAGGCTCAGGTGCGTTGGAGACATCAAGGCTTGTTTTCCTCCCACTGACCGGCTTAACAGGGATGCCGGAGCTCTTCTGGATCTTGCCGAGCGTGGCTGAGCCCCCAGCCTGCATGACAGTGGCTGTGCCAGTGGCAGGAGCTGGTTTCTTGTAGCCAAAGGAGCTGGAGGATGAGGGCCGTGTGAGCCCTGACGGCGGCTTCTTGGCGTCAGTGGCGCGGTCACGGCCAGCATCGGAGGAGGAGCGCTGCAGGCCCGTGTTCTTCACTGACAGCTTGCTCTTGTCGGTGGCTTTGGTCTCTGGCTTGCCTGGTGCCAAGAAAGGACAGGTTGGTGTCTCAGGAGGCTTTGGGGACATTTGGGAGTGAATGAGTCCAGGAAGGACATGGGCACCAGAGATGCAGGGATGTGACAGAGAAGGGACACGCCAGGCCCTTGGTGCACTCAACGACCCCCCAGCCTGGTGTATGGACATGAGGTCATGGGGCAGGCACAGACGCCTACCCTGCCTGCAGCCCCCAGCACAGCCCTGCCTTCTCTTCCAGCCCACACTCAGCTCCTGGGTCTGAGCACAGCCATAGGCCATCTCAAGGTCAACGTGCTTGGGGAAGGCACTCAAAGATACCACCCAACTTTCTCCCCTGGAACTGGACCCTGCCCAAACTGGTTCTCACCTGCCACTTTGAGGGTGCTCTGGGCCGTGTGGGTGATGGGGGAGGTCACAGCTACCGGAGGAGTCTTGCCCTTCTTGAGGGAGCCCGGGGTGCCCAGGCTGACAGGCTTCTTCAGCTCACCACCCTTGGACCCCTCCTCGCCGCCCTCTGAAGGTTCTCGCCGCCACTTGGAGGAGCCATGCTCCATCTTGAGGCTGCTGCTGTCGTAGTCCAGCTTCTTGGGTGCCTTCTCGTCACCCTCACCGTACCAGCTCAGTCCGCTCTCCGCCAGTGAGCGTTTCTCCGAGTCCGTGCGCAGCTGGGGGCAGAGCGGAGTCAGGGGCACTCCTGGCACCCACCCCAAACCCATGCCCAGAAAGCAACAGCCAGCTGGGAAAAGGATGTAGCAGACACCCTGTGCCACCCTTGTTTCCTCACACTGGCACTCTCCATCCCCTCTTTCCCACCGAGGTGGTGGCACCAAGCCGGACAGGTGCCGGGAAGGGTCCGGGTGCCACTGGCACCTACCGTTATGGCTGAGTTCCTGCGTGAGGCCGTGGGGGTGGAGGGCAGGGAGTTGAGCGAGGAGCTGGCATTGAATTCCTCCGAGCTGAGGTTGTCAGAGGCATCGCTGAGGCCACTGCTGATGGAGCTGCTCTCATCCCAGCTGTGAGGGAGAGACAGCGTCAGACCCCTGCCCAGCCCTATGGGTCCCACCACCAGAGGGATGTCCCTGCTCCAGGGGCTGCCAGGGCAAATACCAGCTCCTGGTAGTGCCCTTGGCAGGGACGTAGCATGCAGGGGCCATGGCTGGCTCCAGCCCAGCCTGGCATGGGTTCATGTCCCTCTGGCACACAGGCCTCAATGACCCTGCATCTGCCCATGAAGGCTCTGTGGAGCTTTGGTGGGGAGGAAGGGACACGCACAGCACAGGGAAGCAGCACTCACACCACAGGGTTGGAAGCACCACAGCTGGCAACAAGCCCCCAGCGACCTGCTCTGACCCTGGAGGAGGCTAAGGATTGTCAGAAAGGGCAGGACTGCTGGAATAAACAAACCAGCTGCCCCACAGCATCCACCCTTCCTCGGGTGGTCCCCACCCACTGCACCCTGCTGCTCCTCTCCAGCCCCCAACAGCCCACAAAAGTTGTGACTGCCCCACCAACACCAGGTGGGATGGGGCTTGGAGCAACCTGGGCTAGTGGAATGTGTCCCTGCCCGTGGCAGGGAGTGGCACAAGATGAGCTTTAAGGTTCTTCCAACCCAAACCATGCCATGATTCTATGACAAGCTGTGGCATAGGAGTGGGGAGCAGAGCTGGAAGCTGCAGCCAGCCCCAGTCCCTGCAAGAGATGCCTGTTTCTCTACATCGCGGCCACAGGGGTGTGAGAGAAGCCCAGCAAACACCAGAGCCCCAACGGCAGTGGCAGAGCAAAAGCAACAGCCACCACCATCCCATCCGATACCCAAAGCTCAGGAGGGAGCAAGAAAGGCAGCTCCAGCACTGTAAGACCTGCACTGCATGTCCTGCTATTTCCATCGGGGAAGAGATCATCAGAGACTGGTCAGAGTCAGGAAGGACACACCCCCCTGTACCCCACAGCAGCTTCTGGGACAGACTCAGCAGGCACTGCCGCCCAGGAAAGGATTTCAACAGGATCATGCATCCAGGATGTGCTGCTGAGCTCCTCAGCTCCACGCCATGTTTCACCACCAGCCCTATGCCTAGAGTGAGTTCCCACTGGGACAGAAATCCCACCCCAGAGCCTGCAGCAAAGCTCCTCTCCCAGCCTGGCATCACCTGGCAGTGGGTGGTGCCAGGAGTGAGGACAGGTTTCACAGGGCTGTGCCCTACAGGGACACAGCTGGGGCCACATCTGGTGCTGGGTGTCTCAGTTTGGCTTTTGGGGCTGGGCACAGAAACCCCAATGCTCTCCCAGCCACACATGTGATACCCCCACCGCCCCAGGCATCCAGAGAGCCACAGAGAAAGGGGCACAGGGTCAGAGGTTAAGCCAAGGTAGAAGGTGACTTCAAATCCTCCTTGGCAACCCTGTGCCAAGAAAAAACAACATGGAAGGTCACATCCCAAAATCACTAAAACCATGGGGTGAAGCTGGGGAGCCAGTTGCACACTGACCGTCTTATGAGGCACACTGAGGGATCCCCCAAACTGGTACGTGTATGCCACAGGCAGCACAGCAAGGAAAGCCTCAACCACAGCACCACTGGCCCCTCAGCCAGCACAAGCTTCTGGAGCATGGCCGCGTCCTGGTACCTCGAGTGCCCCCCTGAACCCGCAAAAACGGGGAGCAGCCATTTCAGTGTCACTCCGGGGCAAAACTCATCCCCCTGCTTCGTGCTCCACCCCCTCCATCTTACCCAGAGCCATTCCCAGCTCCTGCAGACGGTCCCGCACCGAACCAACCGGCAGGCAGCCCCGCCGCAGCTCCCGGGCACGGGGATGCTCAAGGGCAGCGTGTCCGTCCTACCGCGCTCCGCGGCACCGGCGGGCGAATGGGACCCACCGGGGCGGGATGGCCCGGCACGGCCCCGGGGATGCGCACCCCGGCCCCAGCCCCGGCCCGGGGAGGCGGCTGCACCGGGAGGGAGCGGGGGATGGACCCGGAGCATGGCGCGGTGCGCGGGGATGCTCCGCTCCGCTCCGCCCCGGCCGCGCCCCGGCTCGGAGTCCCTCGCTCGGCAGTCCCGGGGCCAGCACCGACGTCCGGGGGCACCGGAGCCTCGGGAGCCCCGCGGATGGTCGGCCCGGCCGTACTGCAGGTGCGGGGCGGGGG
>VZTJ01002464.1:19021-56973 GCA_013397795.1 Orthonyx spaldingii | reverse complement strand
CCCCCAGTCCAGCCCACAATGTGACACCAGAGGCCATTCCTCAGCACTGGGCCTGAACCCAGTGCTCCCCAAACCGCCCTGTTCTCCTTCCCCAAAGGCACCACCTCCCGACGTGGGTCCCACTGTGGGGAGCCGGGACAGCTGCTCCCAGCAACCCCGGCACTCATCCCCAGAAAGGACACCCACGCCTGCCCCGCTCTGCCTTTCATTAACCAAAACCCCTATTTTTGTCCTTTTTTTTCTCTCTCCCATCACAGCAAGAACCATGCTGCAGGGCAGGGTCCTCACCGGGATGGTGGCACCAGAGACACCTTCGCCAGCCCAGCTGCGGAGGGCAGAGAGTTAACTGCAGCCTTGGCAAGATAGATCCCATCCCTGCAGGCTGGGAAATAAGTAATTTCTTCCTTGAAGCAGCGGCAACGCCTCTTGGCTCCTTCCCCGCTGCCCCATCGCTCAGCACACAGGGCCTGCCCCAGCACGGCACAGTCTGGCACAGCAAGGCACGGCAGGACAGGGGTCCCTGACCATCCCTGTCCCCACAGATCAGCTTGTGCCCACACCCACCAAGCCCTGGCAGGAGCTTAAACCAAAGGCTGGTGGTGCAGCCAGCCCTGCGGTGGGGTGACAGCCCCACGGTGATGGCAGCACAGCCCATCCAGCACTGCATCCCTCCAGTCCCTCCGGCCTGGCACCGAGCCGGGTCCTGTCCCTCCTCTCCTCTTCTCCTGGCCAGCTGCCTCAGCCCCGCCACGGCCAGCTCAGAGCAGCTTCTGCTGGGCCCAAATCGGGGCATCCAGGGTGGCAGAGCCAGCCTGGCACAGCCCAGCACTGCAGCCCCTCAGAAAGGAAGCTTCGACCCCGCCAGAGCCACGGGCCTGGTGTGAGGTGATGGCAGAGAATCGCCGCTGGTCACAGCAGAGCCATGAGCACCAGCACAGGCACTGAGCCCCGCACAGAGGGGTATCCCCAGCACATTTCTCAGCAGAGGCTGCTATTGGAGCTGGAGGGTTGTGAACTCTCCCTGATTCACCTGTCTCACACCAGCACAGACACCTGCCGATGTAGCAGCCAGACCCACAGGCACCAGCCAGGACTTCCGACACTCGTGTCCCTGCCAGGCTGGTCCAGCCAGATCCCCACCACCAGCCTGAAGCCCACCCTGGATGGAAGCAAGTCCTCCTGGTCTGCCCTGGCCCCTTCCTCCTGTGGCAGGGGAGGGAATGCAGGGCCTGCACTGAGGGGGTCCCACACCCCACATCAGTGGGTCACTGGCATTGAGGGGCTCTGTGGCACTGCTGCTCCCAGCCCCAGCCTCATGCTGTGACTTCAGATAGGAGCACTGAGGAAAGCACAGGCACAGCCGGGGCTCTTCACACCCTCCCCCCTCTCCTCCACTTAATGGGGCAGAAAAAACAATTAGCTTCATAAATCCCATTGAGGGGGTTGGGAGCTCCCCATGGATGTGGGCAGGGGGGGGCTCTGCATCCCCCTCACATCCACATCAGAAACCACCTCAGTGCAAAACAACACTCCCTGACTTCCCTCATCCCCACAGCCCTGTAAACCCCTCTGTACCCTCCAGGACCCCTCCCAGACCCCCAGGTACCCCCTCAGAGAGCTCTAGCCCCTACAGAGTCACACTACCTTGACCCTGTGTGTCCCCTGCTTGGATTTTGGGTACTGGGATCTGGCACCTTTCTCCAAAGCTGCACTCAAAAGAACAGGGGTCTGCAGAGATCTGGCACATGGGGAAACTGAGGTAGGGAAGGGGGATCTGACCTGCCTGAGCTTACCCAGCAGAAGAGGAGGAACATCACATCCTGCAGTTGATTCAGGATCCCATTCTCCAGGCAACACTGCCTCTGGTCTCTGGCCCCCCAAGTCCCTGAGGGGTGCAGGGGACTCCCCCCACAGGACTCCTGAGTGTGCATGGTCCCTGCAAGGAGGGGACCCGTGGCCAGGCTGTGCCTCCACCTCAGCCCTGCACCATCAGCCACAGTAACAGTGGGGGTCTGATTTCCCCGCAGCAGCAAGGTCAAGGCCGTGGGGGTCAGCCAGCACTCCCTGCCCGCTGCAGTGACATCAGCCATGGACCCCAACTGCCATCCTGGCTGAGAGCTCAGCTCTGGGCACTCCTGTGACTCCCTCTGAGCAGCAGAAACCCCAGAAGAAGCATGTCGCAGTGTGGGGATCTCCACTGGCAGTGTCGGTGACGTGGAGCACACAGGGGGCTGCAGCGGCCACGTGCGATGCTCAGAGAGTCCCAGGGCAGTGCCGGGGTGGGGAGCGGCATGACTCAGCCTGCTTGCGAAATTCCTATTTTTCCTGTTGTCTGGACAAGCCAGTGACCTCGGACACCTCAGTCCCCAGTGGCCAGGCCCCTCCACAGGCAGCAGGGTGGCACATGGCAAAGCCAGGTCTTGAGGTTCCCAGGTGGCAAGCAGAGAGGCAGGTGGGTTTGGGGGTCAGATTCTCCCCAGCAGCTTTCCCCAGGGCATGTGGGTGTGTGAGGTCCAGCCCTGCGCTTGGCTCTGCCCCGTATCCGCATCCAACCTCATCAACAAGCCCCAGGGGCCAGCAGCTTCCCGCATCCTTGGCGTGCACTGACCCCCAGGTGCCCTGTACCCCCCCCAGCCTCACAACCCCAGGATTCCCTTCCCAAAACATGCCTCGTGCAGCTGCTGTCACATCCCCGGGGGCCAGGGATCAGCATTGGGTGCCTCAACCCAAGCCCCAAAGGACGGAATTGCGAGAAGGCAGCGAACAGGAAGGCATTTCAGAGGTGACGGTGCCCGGTGGGATCCCCGGGCCCCTTTCTGGGAGCATGCCCTGTGCCCAGCTGGAGGGAGGAGCTCACCGAGTCCAGCACGCAGCACAACCCAGCAAATATTTATACATCACTCCCTGGCCAGCCGGACCAGGGCCCCACACACACGCCAGGCCACGTGCAGGGCCACAGCTGTGCCCCACGGGATGTCTCCGATGAGGAACGACTTCATGGCCTTGCTGAGACAGGGCAAGGGGTCATCCGGGACCAGCCAAAGCAGAGCTAGGGGCGTTCGAGGGAAGGGAGCACGCTCCAGCGCCAATCCTGCTTGGAGCAGGAGGAGGGCGGCCGCTCCCCTGCTGCTCCTGGGGAGCTGAGCCAAACATCTGCTCCCGCCCACGGGCTGCGCCGAACCCAAGGAGCTGCAAGGAAGCCAGAGCCGGGCCAGCCGGAGTGCGGCCGGTGTCAGCTCCAGTGCATCCCTCCCGGGAGGATGCTGCTGGCAGCCCCCAGCCCTGCTGGAGGGGACCACAGGCTCTGCAGAGTTTGGCTGCAGCAGCACAATCACAGTGACCTGGGACAGTGCTTGGGGCGTGCCTTGGGCTAGACACACGTGCCCTGTGCTCCCAGTTCCAAAGGCTGCTGCCTCGGCTCCATTTCATGCCCACGAGCAGAGTCAGGGCACGAGCAGAGTCAGTACCCAGCTCACGAGGGTGCAGATGCTGCCACTGCTGCGGTGGGATGCAAGGCTGCCTCCCTTTCCACCTCCAACAAATGAGATCCAAATCACTGCCAAAATCACATTAGTCCCAGGGTTGCACAAAGATTCCCCCAGGGCTCTGGAAGCCCCAGAGGACATGCCCCAGGGACTGGCTCCGGAGCTGTGCCCCCACACCACAGCCCTGCAGCACACACAGACCATCACTGCTCCCGCAGCCACCGCAGCACAAGGCGCTGACTCAGCACCCAGCCCCGCTTGCTCGCTCTGCACCCTGTGAGATCCCCACTGCAGCAAAGCCTTGCAGCACCCTGCTCACCCCCACTGGGACCCAGCTGGCCCTAGGGAACACCCAGGGACGGTGCTGAGCCACTGCCCAGGACACAGCACATCAGGTCACGTTCTGGGCAGACACAGCACACGGGGACACACCCCAACCTGTGGCCACACTGCAGTGGCACTGCTCAGACATGGCCAGAACAAAACCAGGCCAAACCTGGCTTGCACATCCTGCTCCACACTCCTCACCACTGCCTGGTTCCCGTGCAGGTCTGTGCGCGAAGGCATGCACACTGTGGCTGTGCAGACAGAGATGGCCCTGGGGAATCTCCCAGAGGAGTGACCTTGGTGGGGTGACCTCCAGTGTCCAGGACACAACCCCAGCCTGGATGGGTGGGAAAGCATCACCGGTGGCACCGCATCCTTCCTGGAAATGGCCTCAGGGCAGGGAACAGCAAGTGGCCACTGAGTGGTGGTGGGTGGGAACCAGAGTTGGCCAAGGAAGGGAGCGAATATGTTTTGGTGCCAGAAAAACAGCCCAAGACTGGGTGCTATCTCTGCCCATGCCCTGCACAGGCCCCAAGGACAAGCAGGACAGGGCAGGAGAGCAGCAGCATCCCTTCCATCCTTTCAGTCACCCTGGGCACATCCTGGTGCGTGCCCCCTGTGCCAGGTCCCTGCCCTCCTGCAGTGCACAACGAGGATATGGTGACATTGGGAACAAAAGGAATGTGCTGCCGAACAGGGGACCAAAGCCAGAGCTCTCCAGCCCCTGAAACCAACAGCAGATAGAGAGGAGTTGCAAGTGTCAGGCCAATGGATGCAGGCACGGCTGGGCAGGAGCCAGAATGCCAGCACATTTGGCTATCACAGCAATGCTGCTGGGGGCTTGGGTGTCCCCAGCCAATCCCTGTTCAGACCTGACCATCCCACACCCTCTCTGATCTGGGCCTCAAGCTCCCCACAGCCTCCTTGGCTGGGCTCACCCCAACCTCCAGGCAGCCGAATCCACCCCAATACCTTGCAGGCAGTCCCGTCGCCCCGGCCGTGCCTCACCTACCTCACCCCTCGCTCCTTCCTCGCCGCTTCCCCGCCGAGCCGCAGGGATGCCGGGCTGCATCCCACAGCCCCACAGCCTCCCACAGGGACGTGTCACCGCGTCCTCTGAGCCGTCTCTGACCTACTGCCCTACAAGCCGGGGCGTGTGCGGGGGACGCTGCCCCGCGGGCCGGGCTGGGGGCTGCCGGCCCCATCTGCAGCACGTGGCTCCTGCCCGGTGCATTAGCGGCAACGCGAGATGGGGCCTGCGGCGGTGCTGGCTTTCTAGGTCAGAGCCAGCGAGGAGGCTGGATGGGGGCTGCGCTGGGTGAGGGGCTGTGGTGGGTGGGGGCTGTGCTGGGTGAGAGGCTGTGCTGGATGAAGGGAGGTTGGATGAGGGGCTGTGCTGGGTGAGGGGCTGTGCTGGGTGAGAGGCTGTGCTGGGTGAGGGGATGTGCTGGCTGAATGGGGTCTGGATTGAGGGGCTGTACTGGATGAGTGCTTCTGGCCAGCTCCTTGTCTCATCTGGCTCTGGTTAGGAAGGAATGCCCCTGCTCTCCTGCCCTGGCTCTGCACCCAGAGTGTGCAGGCTCCTGGACAGGGCACCCCAGTGTACCCCAGCATCCAGCCAAAGGCAAGCTCTGGGGACAGAGACCCTGCCGTGCTGCCCACTCTGGGAGACCCTCCCAAGTCCTGCTGTGGGGCCATGGGGGATGAAGCTGTGAAGCTGTGTAGGTCACTACATGGCCCTGTGCCCAAAATGTCCTGGTGAAGTGGCTGACCCCCAGGACATGTCCCTGCGGATAAGGGGGTCCTGCGCTGCCCTGGCTCACTCCTGCACCCCTCCTTGGGGAGGGTACTCAGCACAGAGCACCCAGTCTATCTCGGGCACGGCATGGCAGAGAACTCCAGGCACATCCAGGGCATTGTGCCAGGGACTGTGGCACCTGGCCATGGCCCAGCTCACCACAGCACTGACAGCCTCACCCACACCAGAGGATTGTGGTGCTGCCAGACACTCTCAGCCCACAGCTGGAGCATGACAGGGCAGCAGACAGCCGATGCTGTGTCCCCTGCAACTGCAACATGCATCTCTAGGCCGTATCTGTGGAGCACTGGCCCCAGGATGGGTGTGAAGCCACAGGCTGTGCTCTATCCTGCACCAAACTGACATGACTACAGCCCCCCAGGAGGACCAGAGCAGCACTGTCAGGAGGCCAAATACCTCCTCGGGCTCTGGGACAGCTCAAACGCCGAATTTATTTATTTTCTCCTGTGCCAAAACACGAAACCTCCAACATGTTCAAACCCTGGACCCTTGCCAGGGTCAGGCGCACCTCAACAGCACAGCAGGAGTTGGACACATCTGGCAAGAAAACATGAGCCCTGGGAGTGCTGGGTTGTGCCCATCTGGCAGGAGATGGCCCTGGCCCCATGGGTAGAGGGATGGAGGCCAATGGGGGTCCCAGAAGGAGGGACCCTGCTCAGCAGCACACCTTGCTGCATGTAGTGCCACCCATCAGCAACGACCCCTCGGTGCCCAGTTCTCACTGGGGTGCTGAGATCTGACCCAGCCTGTCTCACCATGGACCACCAGTAGTCCCACAGGATATCCCCACAGTGTCACAGGAAGCAACTTAGACCGACTGGTGTAAACTGGAGAGTGCTTCTGAAAGCAGCAGCATTCACCCCAGCAGGACTGGCTCAGGGCTTCTGCAGCCACAGACCACGCACTTTTCTCAGTTCCCTGCTCTGGGAACACCCAGATCAAGCTGGACACTTCCCACAGGTTGAGAGAGTAGCTCATTCTGGCTCAGGAGCCCATCAGCCCCAAGAAGACCCAGCTGGCCCAGCACCACCAGCACTGCTGGCAGAGAAGCATCTCCTGGGATGTGGGGACACGATCCAAGCCTAACCAGACTGGCTGTAACCTGTGTACCACTCCCTCTGTCCCCACTGTGCCAGGTGTTCCCCCCCCCGCCGGCTGAACAGGAGCAGGTGACACCTCCTGGAGAGCCCCGGGCCAGGCACGACTGCCCGCACAGCACGTACCCCGTGGTGATGTCATCGTCTTCCGTCAGCGTCTTTCCCATCAGATCACTGTCACTCATGTACCCCGACTTCAGCTCCACGTCGTCGCTGTCCAGTGCCTCGACCAGCTCCAGGCGGGAGATGTGGCTCAGCTTGCTGGGGCTGCGCATGGGCATGGTGTGCGAGTAGTGCGCCCGCTCCCCGTGCGGGTACCAGCTGGGAGTGCCCTCGGAGCGGCAGGTGCCCCCGACCGACGGCGCGTCCCCGGCCTGCAGGCGCGGGCTGGACTGCCCGTAGCGCCAGGACAGCGGGGACGAGCGGTTGGAGAGGCTGGAGATGCTCCGTGGGTTGGCTTCATCGCTGTCATAGCAGGTCATCTCAAGGGAGCTGCAAGGACAGGCAGTCAGGGGGTTAGGGCAGGGTACAGGGGGCAGTGGAGGTCTGTGCCCTGCCTCACTCCTCTAGAATTGGGTCTGCAAGTGCTCAGGTACCAAAACTGCCCATTTTGAGGTAGCTAGGCAAGGCCAGAGGCTCCCAGGACTGTGGTTGCAGGGACGCCATCTGTCCTGGACCCCCCTCCACCGCAGCTGGCAAGGAACGGTCAGCCCCCTCCTTCCCTGCCCAGTGCCAATCCAGTGTCCCAAAGTCCAGAACCCACTGGGACATGCACACCACAGTGTTCAGGGTTGCCCATGTCTCACCAGGGACAGTGGAGTAGCACATGGGGTGAGATGTGTGCTCAAGCTACCCCACAAAGGCAATGCTCTGCCACAGCCCCAGTCACCCACCTCGGAGCAGGGCTGGCAGCACCACAATCCTCTGGCAGAGGGGTCAGCACTGTTCTGGAGACTGGCCTCAGCCCCAAAACCCAGCTGTGCTGACCCAGACGTGCTCCCCTGTGTCTGGGCTGCTTCTGCTCAGCCACTTCCCCCCCAGCACTTCACCATCTGCACCTCAAGATCACACCAGACCCAGGACAGGACAAGTTGGTGTAGTGGCACTGATCCCAGGAAATGTGACAGTGGGCCATGCCAGAGTGGAGGCTGTGAGCGAAAGGATGCCAAGGGACAGACCTGGGACCAGACCCCACAC
Source organism: Orthonyx spaldingii (assembly GCA_013397795.1). Taxonomy (NCBI): domain Eukaryota; kingdom Metazoa; phylum Chordata; class Aves; order Passeriformes; family Orthonychidae; genus Orthonyx; species Orthonyx spaldingii. The sequence goes on along the minus strand of VZTJ01002464.1, from coordinate 49,048 downwards.
TGAACCCCTGCAGACTGAACCCCCACATCTGGGCAGGAAGGATGATCCCAAGAGAGGGCTGCCCGGCCCCAGGGGCTGCCCCCAAGCACAGTGCTCTGCAGCCAGCCCAGAGCCCGCAAGTGCTTCAGGAATGGGGAGTTCCAGCACTCCCTGTGCCTCTCGGGGTATATTTTGGGCAAACAGTGATGCTAAAACTAAATTTAGCCACGAGAAATGATTACTTCTTGGAGCAGCTCCTTGGGAACCCACAGTCCTCAAATTGGCTCCAAACGCTACTATCAGTAAATTATTCCCTAGCTTGGATTAAACATTCCTGCAGGAGCACCCAAAGCCAAACCCTGGCTGCAGCATTGAATCTAAAACAGGGAACTACATAAAAAACTTAGGAAGTTTGTTAAAGCGGAACTAAAAGGGGCAGCTAAAAGGGTTTTGTTTTTGTCGGCAGCACAAAGGCTGTTTGAGGATGTGCTGCTGGCAGCTCAGAGCAGATGCCAACCATGTCTCTGAGCAGGAGGAACAGAAGCCTCACCTCCAGTCCTGGGTTCAGTTCTGGGCCCCTCATGACAAGAAAGACATTGAGAGGGTGGAGCGTGTCCAGAGAAGGGCAACAGAGCTGGAGAAGGGTCTGGAGCACAAGAAGCAGCTGAGGGAGCTGGGAAAGGGGCTCAGCCTGGAGAAAAGGAGGCTCGGGGGGCCCTTCTGGCTCTGCACAACTCCCTGACAGGAGAGGGCAGCCAGGGGGGGTCGGGCTCTGCTCCCAGGGAACAGGGACAGGAGGAGAGGAAATGGCCTCAGACTGTGTCAGGGGAGGTTCAGATTGGATATCAGAGAAAATTTCTTCCCTGAAGGGGTGGTCAGGCATTATCACAGCTGCCCAGGGCAGTGGTGGAGACACCATGTCTGGAAGTGTTTAAAAAACATGCAGATGTGACACCTGGGGACATGGGTAGTGGTGAACATGGCAGTGCTGGGGGAATGGTTGGACTTGATGATCTTAGAGGCTTTCTCCAAGTGTTCTCCAAGTGTCCACTGAGTCTCCTCAGTGACTTTGTGATTCCATGACTCTCTAAGCTCCAAGGCAGTTCATGCAGCCCTGCTGCCAGGAGGATAGTGACATCTTTCAGGAATAACATTGTGCCCTATCAAGGGAACAGCAAAGAATGAGCCCTCAGCCACTGGATGGAAGAACTCAGTGAGGATAACAAGAGGAATCTGAGGAAAGAGAGAGCCCAAAGCAGCTACAGGACACCAGCGATGCAGGCACATCCAGAGGACTTGCAGATGACATGTGTATTGGACAGACTTGTAGGAAGTGTTCCCAAGAGCAGAATGAGTGGGTACTTGTGTAATTACAATGTACCAGGGAAGAGCTGACACAGCTTCGGGAAAGGAAAATCTGGCTCACAGCCGCAGAGGAGCTCCCGGAGGGGTGCAGGGAGCTGCTGAGGCTGCTGTGGGCTACTGGAATAAAAAAAGCTTCCAAATAAATTCAGCTGCCATGGGATAAAAGGGAAGATCTTCACATATTTAAGTCCTGCTGGAAGGGACAGAATGCAGGGGTAGGGATCCCTGGGCTATCCATAGCCATTTTTCTCCATGCAGGAATGCTGCTGAGGCATCTGCCATGTGATGTACTCACAGCTCATCAAGGAAAGGAAGCGATAGTGAAGAGTGAAATCCCACCAGCAATGCTAATTTAATCACCCTTAATGTCCTCGCCCTATTTTCCTAAGACCCGAGCTGGCAAGGATTTCCGAGGGAGCTGAGCGCTGGGGTGAGGAGGGGGTGGGGTTTGACACTGATGAAGGCGAAGCCAGCACAACGCAGCCCAGGCTTGGTGTGAGCAGTGCTGGGCTCTGACCCAGCTCCTGCACCGAGCAGAGCTGTAATGGATCATTTCAGGAATTGGCCAGCTCAGAAAATACTGTTGTGGCCCCACGCAAATCCCACTGCCACAGCTCTCTGCTGCTCCTGGCTCGGAAAACATCCAGGAAGCACAGCAAGGGCGAGCAAGATCTAGAGATTCTGGGTGATGAAGAGTGAGATCAGGGGGCTGCTTCCTCCTGGGCAAGGCTGGTTGAGGGGTGATACGGGAAGGTCTGCAATGGTGAGAGGTGGATGAAAGGTGGGAGGAAGCTGCTGCTTTTTGTCCCTTCCAAGACAAAAAACAGCATCGAGGGAGACCACGAGGTGGCAACACACTCCAGCAGAAGGATGTTCCCGCATCCCCACTTTCCTGACCGGCTGACACCCACACAGCCTTGCAAATCCGGAGCGGAGCAGAAACCATGCGAGATCTCAAGTGAGTGACCCAGGGGGACGCAGGCAGCTCCAGACGTGTGTAAGAACCCCCTAAGCACAGACACCGTGCTCTGGTTCTCCACCCAGTGCTCACCCTGTCCCCATCCCGACCATCCCTTTGCCCCAGTCTGGGCAGGGCACTCCACCTCTGCTCCTGGGCTCAGACTGAGAGTTCCTCCATCATCATCATCCCACACAGAGCAGAGAAACTAAGTCACGGATGGGGATGAAGCCTCTGGTGCAAACCAGGGTGGGTACAGGGGATACCTTCACCTTTGGTGGTCCATTCAGGGTCACCCGGCCACTGGTAACAAACCTCAGCCCCTCTCTCTGCCCTGTCAGCTCCCCTCACTGCCACCACTCCCCAATTCCCACTGTCCCAGAGCACTTCAGGGGACAGGACTCTGCTGTAGCACCACCTGACACCCCACGGAACTGGTGGCTTTTCTCCAAGCCTCCATGCAGAGGGTCCATGGAGCACTGCTGATTCCCTCCCACCCCATGGCCCTCATCAGGAGCAGAGCGGCTTTCTGTCTGCCCCAGGAAGGACACTGACTGTGGGGAAGGGCTGGAGGGGGGAGGTCTGGTGCCGGGGCCTCACCTGTGAGACACCTGAGAGCCCCTTAGGCTGGACATGGTCTCCTCCAGGTTCTGACGTAGGTCCAGCACATTCTGCACTGTCCTCTTCCTCTGAGACTCAGGGTCTGTGGAGAGACAAGGTGATGGCTTTAAAGGGATGCATGGATGGATGGATGGAAAGGATAGTGCACCCTCCTGCCCATGGCCATGACCAACAGCCCTGGCTCTGCCCCCCAGGAATGGACAAGGCAAGGCTGGCACCATGCTGGAGCTGCACCACCCTGAAATGCCACTCCCAAGCATGCAGCTGGGATGGGGATGTCTAGTCCAGAAAGGATGAGCTGGCAGAGACTGAGTGGGGCCACAGGACCCACACAGGTGACAGAAGCAGCAGTCCTGGAAGAAAGTCGCCAAACCTGCCCCTACATCCCCCAGAGGTGCTCCAGCCCAGGAACATGGGTGCTGCAGCAGCATCATTGGTGTGCAGCCAGCGGGACCGAGGGGTTGTCAGGGAGTGGAGGACACTGAGCCCCACTCACGAAGAGTGGCTCCTTCTGTGCAGGGCTGGAGCAGCCGCTGGGACTGAGCTCCACAGACACACCCCAGAGCTGAGCACCCCCGAGCTCTGTCTGCCCTGGGACCTCTCCAGGTGTGCACACCCACAGCATGGGTGTGGTGTACACACACGCAGAGCCATGCACCCCCAAAATGCAGTGTGCACATGCATGTACCCAGATCACAACCACACGTGCAGATCCATGCAGGCACATCCACAAACATGTACATACTGCACACACAAGTGTGTGCACACACCCCAGAGACACCTGCACGGATGTGAGAACACAGACACCTGCACAGAGCAGGGGGGTCACTCCTGGCACAGTTCCAGCGGTGCTGTGGGCTTGGGGCCATGGCTCCAGCCCCGTGTCCCTGTCCCACTCATGGGCACCCTGGGCACCAACAGCCGTGCCACTGCGGCTTTGATCCCTGATTTCAGGCTCTTCAGCTGCAGCCTGCCACGGATCCGCAGTGACAGCAGGTGTCAGGGACACGGGATGTGGCTCCTCCTAATGTCATGTGGCAACCAGCGCTTCAGGATGTGCAACGCCACCGGCACTGTGTGAACTGCAGGGACACAGGGGTGGGGGACACCGCCAGCACACAGCCCAGCTGCAGGGACAGGGGGACGGGGGACACTGCCGGCACACATCCCAGCAGCTCCCCACAATGGCACAGCCACACACCAGCGATGAAGCAGGGCTCGTGTCCCTTGTCCCCACTGCGCTCTGGCCATGCCGCAGGCAGCAGCCACGGGTGATGCTGCCCCATCCCCAGGCTCCCTTCGCCCACCTGCCAGGGCAGGAGCACCTCAGACCAGTGAAGCGGCTGTGATTTACGCGTGAGCCTGGAAGGGGGTGACAAGCAGCAACGGCCCCGATGAGACGGGTTCAATCAAGCAGGTTAAAGTCAGTTGTAGATGAGGTAAAAGGGCTGGTGAGCCCACAGGGCACCCAGTGTGGGCAGCCACATCAGAGCATAAGGACACCCATTCCTGCATGTGTCCAATCACTCCAGTCCAGCTCTCAGAACCTGGCTCAGCAGGACACAAGTCATTGTTAACTCATTATTGAATCTCCATTGTGGATACTGGAGGAGTTAATCAAAGGCACAGAAGCTCCAAGTGCATGTTGCAATGGCACTGACCCACATCCCCAGCTTCATCCATTGCACCACTGGAGGAGTTAATCTAAGGCACAGAAGCTCCAAGTGCATGTTGCAATGGCACTGACCCACATCCCCAGCTTCATCCATTGCACCACTGGAGGAGTTAATCTAAGGCACAGAAGCTCCAAGTGGTCCCCAGAGCCACAGGATTGGGATGCACAGGAGAGGGATGGAGCTGAGGTGGCTGCACACGTGGAGCCAGGGTGCAGGGGAGGCTCGAGAAGCCCTCAGTGCTGAAGGGTGGCACCCACCTTCCTCTGCAGCCAGGGACAAGGGGACACTGTGCCTGTCTGGTGGGGCAGGCAGAAAGGGTCATGTGGGCACCTCAAAGCTGCTAGGTCCTGCCCTCAAGCTGCCTGCAAAGATGGATTTTCAGGCTTGAAATGGCAGGGTAGGAACCTGTGGCCAAGTCCCCAGCTATCACACTGCAGTGGGCAATGGGAGATTTGGGTTCCCTGAACCCAGGAGAGAACAATACAACCACAGTGTCCCCAGGTGGGTCTCCACGCAGGCAAGGACTTGGCACCCTCAGCTCCTTCACCCTGGCCTCATTCAGTGGGTACTGTTACCCACACTCAGCTCCCACAGCCAGAGAAGGCGGCACACACACCCTGGCAGTGCCACATCCCTGTCCTGGGACAGGACACAGTGGGATGGGACGAAGAGCCACTGTTGTTCCGTGGCGTCGGCAGTGGCTCCCACCCTGCCAGCTCGGCAGCGTGCTCCTCCCAGGCATGGCTCCCTCCCAACACCCGTCTGCCTCCCACACCACCGTTCCCCTGGGGACAGAGCCAACGCCGGGGCCTGGCGCTGCCTCCTCCCCGGGCGCCACTGCCAGTGGGGCTGCTGCAGCCATGCCCATCCGAGGAGCAGTGGGGTGAGCCCGCACTGTGTCCCCAGCTGCCCTGACTGAGGGGCCGGCACAGGGGGGCCACCTCCCCTGCACTGCTCTGCTGTGATAAGCAGCATCCCAGGGCTCAGGGACAGGAGTTTCAGGGCAACGGCACTGATCCCACATCCCCAGCTTCATCCATTGCACCATTGGCCCTCCATGCCTGGATGACATAAACCCAGTTTTTGGGTGACAGTCCAGGTCACTCTGGACTCTAGAAAAAGCAGCAGCTCTCACTCAGGAAAAGGCCAAATTGCAACTGGAGGAGCTGCTCACCCACCTCTGGCACTCATCCTGCTGCTAGCACTGAAGTGCCACCATCTATCCCCACAGTGCTGTCCCAGTGGTGACACGGGGACTCCCGCAGTCTGTTCTCCAGGGCCAGCAAGGGGCCAGGGCTGGCTCGGAGCTCACCAAGTCACTGCATGCCAGAGCTGAGTGGAAACCAGAGCCACTGGGAGAGGCTGAAGTGTGGGAACGGCAGGAGAGCGCTGGATTCCTCCCCACATCGATTTAGCAAGCTTGTGCAGCCAGATGTTTCCAGCTGCTGGAGCATGGAGCAGCAGAGAAGGCTCAGCCCATGCTGTGGCAGGGTCAGTCGGACACCCGGCCTAGGCCCGGCTCATTTTCCCGGCAGCTACAGTGGGGATGTGTTCCACAGTGCTCCCCACTCCACCAGTGCTGCAGGCTCAGGGACTGATGTCTCCCTGCCCCAGCTCCAGGCTGGCCTGCAGCCCCTCAGCAGATCCCGCTGCTCTCACAGGCTCCGTCCATCCTGCTGTTACAGAGGGAAGGGAGTGCTGGTTCTGGCCCTTTGCCCCCCCCCCCAATTTTGACCATGCACAGGGCAACCCTGAGATGCAGCTGCTCTCCCCAGGCCCTGCACTGGGACGTCATCAGACACCAGTGCCGAAGTCACTTGTCCCTTTGCCAGGTTGGGTCTCACTTGCCCATACCCTCTGCAGTGCTTGGGCAGCTCTCACTCAGCTGAGTGCTCTCACTCAACACTCCTTTCTCCACTGAGCCCTTTCAGTGCTCTCTTCAACATCAGCAAACATGATACAGTTCCATTTGGAGGAAACTGAGCCAGGAAGCCTCAGACCACCCCTGACCACCCCCACGGCTGCAGCACTCCCCAGCATGGCCTCCAGTGCTGATCACATTAACCACACTCAGCAACCTGGCACTGCGGGTGCCTGGCCCCAACCCACGCAGTGCCCACCGCCCCCATCTCCCGCCTGGCCCAGCTGGGGCAGCAGCAGGCACCAGCACCAGGAGAAGGAGCATCTGCAAGATGGGATGCAGGGCCAGAGGCAGCCAAGGAGGAAGAAGAGGAGGAGGAGGAAGGAGAGAGCTGTGCTGGAATGGCTGGGTCACCACTGTTTGCTGCAAGTCTGACTGTGACGGGCAGCACAAAACCGTGGCTGGACAAGGCCAGGGAGCTCCAGGCTGTGCTCATGTCCAGCTCTCCTCATCACCTCCCAGAGCAAGCAGTGGCAGTTCTCTGGTCCACACCTCAGGCGCAGCCACGGCCCCATAGCCGGGTTCTGCCGACGTGGCCAAGTACGTCAAAGAATGAGGAAATAATCAACTCCAAATGGCTCTGACAGCTCATTTCAAAGAAGCATGTGGCCACCAGCTCCCGCTGGGGCCAGGCAGGGCTGCATCCGTGGGACACGTGTGCCCCATGTGCCTTGGCACTGAAACTTGCGCGTGTGTGTGTGTATGTGTTTGCATTACTAACATGGGGGCCACATGGCAGCAAAAACCTGCAGAAAGGTGCGTGTGTGCATGTGTATCACCTATGCCTGTGACCTTGCCCATGTGCCCACGTGTCCACATGCAGGCAGCGGGACAGCAGGACCTGATACCAACACTGGCACAGGGGTGCCAGGCTTGCATGGGTGCACTGTCTGCACCTGTCTTCACACACCCAGTGTGAGCGTGGCACTCACACTTGTGTCTTCTTGCCCCCTCCATGATCCAACTGGTCTCACTTCAGAGGATCCAACTGGGAAAGGACTCCTGTTGACCCAGTAAAGATTTCAACAGCAAGTAGGAATTCACCAGGAAAGGCTGCATGGTGTTCCTGAGTCATTCCAGTGGGCCTCTATTACACAGTAGCTGTAACGAATTTCCCCAGGCTGGAAAACATTTTTAACTGCTTGCTCAATTCCTTCCAGTGCATTGAAAAATCCACTAATAAACTCTGCAATAAAACCCATTCTCATGAGGCTGTGAGCCTCCTCCAGCCCCGCTGCACTCTCCAGCTCCACGAACCCTCGCGCAGACTCGCACTGTTCCCTCCATCTGCCCCAGCCCCTGCTCCCAGTCCTGTTTATGCATGAATCAGCACAGGCAGCGTTTTGTTGGTATTTTTCTTGAAAATCCTCCACTCTGGCACTCAGAGACCACCCGAGGGGAGACCCAACAGCCCGAGTCTGGTGTGAACCTCACTGAGCTCCCGTGGGTTCCATGCTTACACCCTGTAGCCTGCAAGTCTGTCAGCAGCATCCCGGTGCACCAACAGCAGAGTCTTCCCCAACAGAGTAAATGCCTTTATCTTGCATTATTGTTATTACATCCAGCTCTGACTCCCACTCCTGGATGGCTGGGCAGGGGGATGGTCGCAACCTGCAATCCTTCTCTTTGGGGCTTAACTATCTTTCTCCCCCCAACAGCTCCCAAACAGGCAGAATGAGCAGTGGAGATGGCTAACAGGGCTCTGTGGGGTGACTGCCAGGTCTGGAGCGTTGGCATTGTTTTCCAGCTCAGCCCCAACCCTACAATTCCTGTGTGCTCCCACCAAGGATGTACCAGTAGCCCCAAATCATCTCTCTCAGGAGATGTCCCAGGGCACCCAGGCTGGGCAGAGCATGTCTTCCACACTTGCTCAGTGCCCTGGGAAAGCATCCTGCTCTTTCCTGCAAACCTGTTGCCCCAGCCAGAAGGCAGCAGGTTCATCAGTACTCCTGGTTTAATTGTTTTCATTGGTGTGAGCAGAGGGCTGGCTGCCAGCCCTGCATCCCCTGCAGCAGTGTCAGGAGAGAGTCCTGCTCCTCAAGGGGCAAGGACAGGGCCACCCAGCACCCTGGTAATGGGGTACTGGGGTACCTGGACAGCTGACTGGTGCTTTGCTGACCCCAGGCAGATGGATGGGGAAAAGCCTGGCCACCTTCCCTGGATGGCAGCAGCAGCCCCTCAGCTGGTGGATCCAGAGGTGCTATTCCCCATGGACATGGAAGCACAGCCTCTTGCCATCGGGGATGGGGATGTGCAGGGGAAGTTGCAGATACCTGAGGTCCCCACCTGTGACTCCTCCAAGGCAGGCTGGGCTCTGCACATGCTGCTGCCCTGCACGTGGCTCTGCAAGGCTGCGGGAGGAGGTTGGGTACAGCCCAGCATGTTCTGCACTCGCCCTTGGCTGAGGGAAGAGAGGCCAGCAGCAAGTCTTGGGGGAGACAATGGGGTTACAGCGGGCAGCACAGCGGGGACAGCACGTGTCCCGTAGAGCCTGAGCCCCTCAAGGAGCACCAGCCGCTGCAGAGCCAGAGGCGGAGAGGTGACAGGACCCAGCTTTGGCACAGCCACCCCACATCTCACACCCTGGTGGACTCTTCTCCAAGATGACATGGCTCTGCAGGAGGCTGCAAGGGTGGCTGCAGACGGGGAGGAAGCCAATTCCCTGCCTGCACTCACTGCCTCTATCACTGAACCCTCACCACTGCAGTCATCATCACTGCCACCATCACCCCACCATCTCCATCACTGCCACCATCCCCACCACTGCAGTCATCATCATTGCCAACATCCCCATCACCACACCCTCACCACTGCAGTCATCATCACTGCCACCATCACCCCACCATCTCCATCACTGCCACCATCCCCACCACTGCAGTCATCATCATTGCCAACATCCCCATCACCACACCCTCACCACTGCAGTCATCATCACTGCCACCATCACCCCACCATCTCCATCACTGCCACCATCCCCACCACTGCCACCATCCCCACTAGTGCAGGCTGGGGCAGCCCCACGCTGTGGGAGGGGGCCACCATGTCCCCGTTGGCAGGTGAGAGCAGACAATAAGCAGCTGTGCAGCAGTGACAGGCTGGGACTTGAGCCGAATCAGCACTTTAGGGGTGATCATGGCTGCTAAGCCTCGCGAATCACTGCTCATAACAAGGGCAGGGCTGAGAGACCTGGAGCCTGGACCCCATCTGGCTCCAGTGAGCCAAGCTTTTAGAAGGGATTCAGACTTTCTCAGGCTAGAGCAGCCATAAATCTACTTAATTGGGTCTCTCCCATACACAAGTTTCCAAGTGAACCCGCTGGAGAGATCCAGACTGGGCCTCCAGCCCATTTGTGGGTTATTCTTTCAATGGATGCTGCGCTTGGCCCCAAACCACCTCACCTGCACATCCAAACCACAGTTCCTTTTCCAGCTCCAGAGCCTCTAGCTGTTCTATGTCCATGCATCCCACCTCTGTGCTGCCCTCTGCTCCCCTGTGCTGATGAGCTGGGGGAGCCCAAAATCCCCCATGTTGGGACAGACCCTGCTCCTGCACAAGGCACTGCACACCCCAGAGCCACAGCTGCCTCCAAAGCTGCTCCTGAAAGCATCAGAGGAGCTGGGAGCATCCCAACATCCCTGTCCCCAGCACCAGGGGTCTCCAAAATAACCCATGGAAAAACCTGTGCAGCTAGGTAGGTGAACAGGCCAAATCCATGCTCCAAGGGGTGCCCCAAGCCTCTGGACACTGGCACACATGGAGGCAGTCACACACGGTGACACTGACTCCCTGCTGACAGCCCCAGGGCCTCGTGCACATGGAGACTGTGTCACCAGTGGTCACTGCACCTGGGCTCTGCACTCAGCTGACAGAGCAGGGTCAGACTGGTCACGCAGCACTCTGTGCCTCACTTTGTCCCAGAGTCTGTCATCCTCGCCATGGTTCTGCATTACCAAGGTGTGCCAGTGCCATGCTGGCCCCCAACACATCACAGCTGTGTCCAGCCTGGTTTCAGCACCCCAAACACCCCATCGCCATCAGCAGACAGTCAGGCGATGCTGCAGACCCTGCACAAAGAAAGGCCAGAAAGTGGGGAAGAAATGGAAAAAAGCCCTAATTCCCCAGGGTGAGGCAGAACAGCACAGCCAGACCCCAGCACAGAGGCCCCAGAGCAGCCGGCAGCAGCGGGTTCACACTCCCCACGCATCACCCAACGCAGGTTGGACATTGTGGAAATTCAAAATTCCAGATGGCTCTTTTTGGGTGGGTTTTTTTTCGCCTTGCCTCATTTCCAAGGCAACAAGACTCCCTGTCATCTGCCAGTTGCCATAGAGATTTCACCTGATTCTGCTTCAGCGGAAGAGAAAGCCGGGATCCTCGCTGCTGCTGAGGAGCCACGAGCTGCGACTGCCTTCAAACTTACTGGGAAGAGCACAGATAAATGGGGCTTTATATGAGGAAGGCAATGGGCTGATTCAGAGGATCAAAGGAAGGAACTGTGGGTTTCTATAGCACAAATCAGCCCTTCACTTAACTGCTTCGGTGCCCTCCAGATGTGCCCTGCATCTGGGGATGTCGTCAGCTCTCGCTCCAACCTTTGCCTGGTGGAGGAGGGGGGATGTGGGTGCATGGGGAGTCCTGCACCCACTGCTGACAGTGGATCAAGGACCAATCTGGATTCCCTGCAGGGAAGGGAGGGCACAGGGCGTGTGCAGGTCACAGCCATGTCCTAACCCCATAACGACCCCTCCTCACTGTGTACAGCCCTTCCCCAAAGGCCCCGTGACCCAGAGAGCCAAGGGGAGGATGGGGCAAATGCAGGAGCAGCCAGGGAAGAGGAGATGCCCATGGGCTGTGCTCAGCACGGCTTGGCTGTCATGGACAGGGGGTCGAGCACCACAGGCCCCCAGGGCAACCACAGGCAGGCAGCCACAGGGCATGTTCTGCATCAGCGCCATCCCAACAGCCCCATCACTGCTGGGGACCATCCGTGGAGATGGTGTGTCCACATTCAGTCATTTCTCCCAGACCCACCCTCATACCAGGCCCTTGTGACAGTAGCCCTTGGACTCTCAGTCAGATGCCCCACATCAGTAGATCTGATGTCCCCCTGCTTGGGGCTCCCTGTTGTTAATGATATCGTATCCCTTGGGCATGGGAGAAGGTCCCAGGCACTGGCAGGGTGCTCACAGGTAGCAGTCACCCCTAGCTACAAGAGGCCAAGGTCCCCACACCCATCCCTCCTCACTGGGTGCCCAGGCTTGGCTGAAAAGGCATTTATCAGTCCCCAGGGCCTCTCCCCTCCCCAGTCCACATCCCTGCACCGGGGCCACCGGAGAAGGGCCCGGCCGGGCAGCTCTTGGCTCGAGTTGGCTCCATTTTGCAGAACAGTCATTAGCAGAGCCAAATTCCCCATTCCCAGCCAGAATACGGCCACGCTTGGGGAAGCTTTATATTCACAAACAACTCACATTTGCTTTTTAACTGTTGGAATTGCACCCACTGGGACGAAGCAAACAGGGAGTCTTTTGTCCCCCTTGCCTTGTGACTGAGAGCTTTGTGCAGAGCAATGCGTTGCAAACACAATTTTCCCCGGCCTCAGCTGGGCTCTGGTAGACACTTGGTCTGTCTGTCCATCACCAGATCAGCCAAAGAGTCCTCATGTGTCTCCAGCAGGAATGCAAAATGTCCTGCCCAGCTTCCCTGGCAGCCTGTGGAGCTGCTCCACACTGAGATCAGAGCCACCCAAACGGACCCAAAACACAGCTGGCAATGGCAACTCTTCACCTCCCAAGTACCAGCGGTGGGCAACCAGAGTGGCAGGAGGCTATGGGCAGCAGAGCTGCTCCCTGGGGTTACAGCTCGCCTGGATGCAAGGAAGAGCAGCTCCAAGCATGGAAAATCCCAGCATGGCACAGCCACAAAGCACAGCTCATCGTGAGCCTCCAGAGAAGGTGCCCCAGTCACTCCCCAGACAGAGTGTCTCTGGAAACCTCCAGCCCACTGCCGAGCTCCTGAATGTCGGAGCTGGCACTCACAAAGCTGTGGGCATCAGCAGTCCTTGGAGCTGTTGCTCTGGAGAGGGACAAGGGACAACCCTCCCAGAGTGGGACATGTCTTCGAGCTGAACCTCCATCTTGGCCCAGCAGCACCACCCCGGGATGAGTGTCCTTCACTCCAGAAGAGCGAGATCCCGGAGCAGCTGCTCCCCTCCAAATGCGCAGTTTCAGGAAGGGGCTCAGCACTGCAAGCTCACGCTGGGCTCTGTGCAAAGCCCGAGGGATGTGCACCACGAGTGTCCAGCTGACAGCAGGGCCAGACCCCAGGGCAGGTCATCAGCCTTTGCACGAGAGGGTCCCTCAAGAGCCCGGTGAGAGAAGAGACTGGGCAGGAGGCAGAGCACCTCGGGGGGCAAACCCAGCTTAACGAGTTCCAGGCTCGTTAGTGGATCTATTGTTGCCACATCCCGTGGGAGGGGGGAGATAACACAGGCTATTTTTGCTTCCATCTGGGGAATCATTTTCCTCCAACATGTACTGCCACGATGCTAATTTTTAAAGCTGATGATTAATTGATGTCAGGCTCATTATGGGGCCAACGGATCCCTCTTCCCCGGGAGCGCCAAGGACAGAGGGGGACGTGTTTTGACAGATGTCGTTGGATCTGCGTGTGAGTGACGTCCTAACAACAGAGGAGAATAGGAGCCATTACCATGGAAAGCCCTGAAAATGGCAAGGGAAGTGCCTGCACGCGACCCTGGCGGCCCTCCTCGAACAGCCCCTAATCAGCCCTTCACGCTCTGCCCCGTGGTTACCAGGGCTTTGCTCCGGAGATAAACGGTCTTTGTGCACACCCAGGGAGAGCTGAATCTCCTGCCTGCGGCGAGGAGGGCTTGGCCTTTCTTCTCCCCCTCCCCAGCCTCGCAGGAGGGCCAGGTGCCAAATTCACTCTGGCACCAGGAGCAGCAGCCTGCGGGGAGCCGGAAACAAGTCTGCTGCACATATGATCACCAGGATCCCGCAAGGCTCTCCCTGCACCTGCGGGCCCCTGGCAGCAGGGTGGGCGAGCACTGCTGGGGTGCCTAGGGCTGCTGGTCTGACCAGGCACCGGGGCAAGGTTCACCCAAAAATCGTGACAGCATCTGCAATAGCATCCCAGGCAGGCTTGAAGGCCAACATGCACATCACAGATTTTGGGGTCCCTTCAGTCTGCAGCCTCAGCTGCCCAGGTGATATTCACCCCAAAGCAAATCCCCCACTCTCTCCCAAAGCTGAAGCTGTGCATGGTGAGCAGCAGGAGATTTGCTTGAAGAGCAATGGCACATGGCTCTGACAGCAATACAATGACCTCCTGCATTTCCCAGGTCTCCCACACCCCCTGCCCAGAAGCGGGATGAGGCATCCTTGTAACTCAGTGGAGAGCGTGGGGTGAACCCAACCAGGGCAGGTGAACTCCCCTGCCCGCTGTGCCAGCTCCCCAGGGCCACCCTCGCTGCAGTCTGGGGTACAGAGCATCATGTCCTGCCACAGCCTGCAGCCTGTTCCCCTCCCCACCAACACAGCCATTCCCTCTGCCAGCCCTGCTACCTGCTCCTCCAAACTTCCCTGGGAAAGGTGCCTGACCCACTGGAGCCAGGAGCAGCACCAGCCCCACGTCTCTCCCCAACCTGGGGCTCCACACCCAGCACCCACGACTCCATCCTGCTGCCACACAGCACTGCCTCACATCCCTGAGCCAGGGACATGCTGGGTATGTGCCAGGGAGCTCAGCAGCACCAGTTTCCCCCATCCACACTCAGCCAAATTCAACACTAGCTCCAAAGGCCACGCTGCCGATCTGCCGGCAGTGTCATTACAAACTTGTGTTAATTGCTGCACAGCGCCCCGAGCACCCTTCACAGGGAGAGGGATGCAGATAAACTGTCTATTCTTAGCACGGATGGTTCCCCACTCACGGTGCCGGCCCACACCATCCTCCAACTGCTTCCAGACCTACTCCCCCTCTCACAGCGCACTTGGAGAGTCCCCAGCACCAGGGAAAGGTTTTCTTGAGCAGCAGTTGTGTTTTTCCCACTAAAGGTGATTTGCAGAGAAGGTCCTGTCTCCTCCAGGAAATCTATTTGTGCCACAGGAGGGAAGGGGATGCTTGGGACTAGAAGGCCTGTGGGAGCCACCACTCAGTGCCTGCCCAGGTGCCCCAGGGGCCAGCATGGAGCAAGTGTTCTTTACCTCCAATTCACCACACACATTATGGAGAGGGAAGGGATGCTGACACACTTTACTATTCAATGCAAAGAGCTGCTGTTCTACCTACAACTCCAGATTTTACTGAGGGCCTGGCAGTACCTGGGACAGACAGGGTGGAAAATGCTGCAAAACAGGCACCAGCACCAATCAGAGGGATTTCAGTGGAGCCTCTGAACTCTCCACCGTGTGCCAGCTCCTGTGGCTGCCCTCACTACGCACCTGCCAACACCAAGGGCTGAGTGACACGTGATGACAGTGGCCACGAGCCTCCAGGCACAATGGGAGAGCAGCCATGGCCTCTGGAACCCGCACACCGACAAGTCCCAACCCCTGCAGGCTGCAGGATCCCTTTCAGCATGCTGAGACCACACCGAGTTACAGCCCCAGCTTGGACAGTTGGGATCCCCAGCCACACTCGAGACAATGCCATTCCCTGCGCTGTCACAGCGCCAGCACACACCATCCCACAGGCAGACCCTCCTGGGAATGCCACACTCCAAGGATGGCGCAGAGGGGTCCCTGGCAGCACCATTTATCTCCCCTCAGACATCTCAGCTCCATGCAATGGCTGCCTGCACAACACAAGCTCTCTTCGCCATGGGAAGCAGCTCTGCAATGTGCTTTGAGCTCTTCTTCCCAAATTCGCTCTGGGGGCCTGTCCAAGCACTGACAATGCACAGCCCAGAGCCACAACTGCTGCAAGAGAAGCCAAGCCAACACTACAGCTTGGGGGGAAAGCATCAGCCAAAAGTCACTCAAACAAGGAAGTGATTTGTCTTATTCTGGCTACACTCCCTTGAAAAAGGAGTGCGGAGAAGGGAAATCGGGATCACGTGTGGTGCGCTGACCGAGCGCCCACCGCAGCGGCAGTGGGGAGCGTTCACACCAGGAGCCTGACAGATAGAACACAACAGGGGGAAATGGATGGAAAAAGAAATGCCATGTGACCCCTCGCTCAATCCAAGGCAGACATCACATCCAACAGTTCAGAACATGAAATACGCACAATGAGCTCCAGTGAGTAATTAATCCCTTCAGGAACACTGTAAGTGATTGCAGCTTACCAAGAAAAAAAAATTGGAAAGTCATTGAAAAAATTACCATAAAACGTTTCTTTCTCTTTCCCAGCCTGAAATACAACGAGATCTGCAAGGAGCTCTCTCTGCTCTGCAGTGTGACAGTAGTGGATTTCCAACAACAAGCTGGTTTTCCAGCAATGCTCCATCTACCTGCCAAGGTGACAGTTGTGAGAAACCAGCCCAGCCTGAGGGATGGCAGCAGGAGTGGCCGGTCCCAGCACTTGGCTCTGGCCTTGGCATCAGTGGGACATGGCAGAGGAACATTTCTGGAGGGACAAGGCACAGCACAAAAATGTGTCCAAGATATCTCACAATTTCATCAGTGATTCAAACTCTCTGGATTACTTTCACAGGTCAGAGCTTGGCGTAGGGAGCAGGATAAGCCCTCCTGGTGATGGCATTTGGGTTCCCCGGTGATGCTCAGCTTGGTGAGCCAACTCCCTCACCTACCTGAACCTCTCCTCTCCACCCTTGTGCTCCCTCTTGCCTTCTTCCACTTTCTCCAGCACTAAGCAGCCAGTTCTCCAGCTGGAAGGCTCCAATTTGGACCACATTCTGTCCCATTGCACTCAAAGTACTGCATCTGCTCACTGCCCTGCACCAACAGGCGAGGAACCACATCTGCCCCTGTGCAAAGCAATCATGTCCGGGTGCTCAACCCTGCAATCCCCTGTGAACAGGCAGACGAGCACCCAGAGGCATCTGCAGGGGGGTCTGTCTCTCTCCCTCCTCCAGCCTCAGTCACCCACCTCCAGGGAGCACTGATGCCCAGCACAGCCAGCAGGAATTACAGAGCACAGCAGCTGACTTTTAATTCCATAATTCCATGGTATTTTTCAACCAACTACTACTACTTCTACTTGTAAAACTGGAGTTTATTAAAAAGAGTATTAGGAAAGGCATTTTCTCCTGTCAATAAAGTGACTTAAAATTAGTTGGAACTTTCAAATTAAAAACACAACCTAAACTTTCACTTCCACTCGCAATCACTCTGATTTGGAAAACAGAGCTTTTTCCTCATGTCCTCTCCTGTGTTTTCTCCCCTCTCTCTTGTTCTCTCCTCACCATGTTTTTGTTTAAAAATTCATCAGGTCAGGGAAGAATGCTGGGGCAGGAAAAGAGGGGGGAAAAAAAAAAAGCAGAAGAAACTATAGCTTTTGCAAACCCATCTCAGCACAGGGGAGAAGAAGAGCTTCCCGACTTGCCTCCCTCCTCTTGAAAAGCAAGAGGCACTGGAAGGACAAGGGAATATTGTGTATTAACCAACCTCCCACACGCTCCAGCAGCAGATGCGGCCTTGCTGACCCACCTCAGAGTTCTGTGATCCTCCCTGCCCTAACAGCTCCTCCAGCATGGCAACCAGGGGAAAAAGGGATGGATAAGGCAGGAAAACAACCCTGTGTGTCAGTGTGGGATGCGGCCTGCTCCAGCACTGACTGTTAAACCTGACTGCTGCTCCCAGCTCATGACAGGGCTCTTACTCCAGAAAGACAAGTGCCAGCTCATGTCTGGCCATGGCACGGCTCTGAGCTGGTCACTGGCTGATGTGAGGCACGTCCCACGGGCGATATTGATTTGGGGAGACACTAAGATGATGTTACACAGCAGCAAGGTCACTCCCGTACCCAGCAGCGCAGGGACACAGAATCTCCACAGAACAGTTTGGGTTGGAAGGGACCTTAAAGACCATCTCAACCTGACACCTTCTACTAGACCAGGCTGCTCCAAGCCCCATCCACCTGGGCCCTGAACACTTCCAGGGATGGCACAGCCACAGTTTCTCCAGGCAACCTGTGCCAGGGTCTGACCACACTTATAGTAATGAATTTCTTCCTAATGTCCCTTCCTGCATCCCTGAGCATCCCTGCAGTCTCAGGGGTCACTCTCACCCCAGACAGATTGCGCTCTGCTGTTTCAGAGCTTCCCCCTTACAACATGATTTTTGAGGACAGCTGCTGCACTCTCCACACAGGGCGTTTGTAGCATCAGCTTACGAGTGAGCACACTCTGCCAGCGGATGAAAACCTATATGGAAATAGAAGATCATTACAATGATCTCTGTGGAAACATCCCATCGGAGCAAGATTTTCTTCCTCCTCCTTCTCTCTCCCCATGTGCACAAATTCTGGCACCCCATGCACCACTTGGCGTTGCCTCAGCACTGTGGGTCCAAAATGCAGGCGTCTCATTTCTAAAGCCATTGTCTGGGATGTGCTATTGAGCTGGAAAACATGGATGGTTTGGGATGGAAAACAGGCATCTCCTGCAATACAAAAAGAAGCTGGCAACCCAGATTTTATTTGACTTTGAAGCTATAGAGAATGTCAACCAAACACAATTTGCTTTATTCCCACAAAAGGAATGAGAATCTCAGCCACAAAACAAACCCACACCTCTGCCCCCAGAAGGCAGCGATGGACAAACGGGCAGCAGAGCAAAGAGAGCGCAGCTTCACCCCTCTGGTCACCACAGCGGCACAGAGCAGCTGGGCTTGGAAACACATTACCACGCTCCACCTGGGAATGTGAGGCAGGAAAAGCTGCTTTGTAAATTTACTTTTGATTTGGAGCTCAGTGTTCGTGTGCCGTTCCATTCAGCCAGTGCTCATTTCTCAGTTCCAGCCAGGGAGGTTTGCAGGAATCCCCAGAGTTTCACCCGTTTTAGCGCAGTGACTGTTTGCCAAGTACCTGCTGTTCACTTTTGAAAGTGAGCAGGGTGGGAAGTGCCCGGTGGTGCAAACAGCAGCTGAGCTGAGATCGAACCCTGCCTCCAGGTTACGGCACTTTCCCCACCACAATATCTGATGGGTGACTTCTCACTGCAGATTCTGCTTTCAGAGGAGCAGCTCTAAAAGCCCAAGCTCAGGCCCCACTCTGCACAGTCCTGAAAGCATCTCACAGGCTCCAGGATGAGATTCCCTCACCCATCCCTCATGCTGCTTTATGAGAGGGGCCATTCCCCTCCCCTAGCAGGAATCGGCCACATGTTCTCCATCTGCTCATGGGAGCAGATGCCCATGAGCCAATAAGCTCAACTTGGAAAACTTCACTGAAAATAGCACCAAATTTCTGAGTGCTCTACAGACCGTGGCCAGATGATGGATATTATTGCTCCAGCAGCACCGGGACGCTGTTTGGCACAGCACAGCAAAAGCACAGCTAAAAGGGCTCAGGGAAATGGAAATGAGATGGCTGGAGGTGCTGCTGCTGGAGTGTCTGCCCTCCTCCAGATGATCCAGCCTGTAAGGAGGGAAGGTCTCGGTCTGCTTGTGAATCAGGCCCCAGACAGCTGCTGTACTCAGCCTGGAGTGTTGAAGGACACCAGCTTTGGCCTTATGGCAATCCCTGGCACCGCTGGGGCAGAGGGCAGAGTCCTGGGGAGAAAGGTGAGGCACCACGAAGGGCAGGGCCCCTCAATGCCACATCCCAGCCATGCCTGTGGCACTGCTGGCACAGGGCTTGGGAGCAAGAGGCCTGGGGTAGGTTCTGGGTGCTGCTCCTCCCCACAGGGTCAGGATGCAGCCAGCTTTTAATGCATTCACCACAAGACAGTGGGAGACAGGAGGTCCAGACAGTGATAAACCTAGCCTCATACCATCTGGGTGAGACACCAAAATGGAATTTGCCAAAGGACCTTGCACTGATGAGCTGTGAGCTCCAGGCTATGTACAGCCCGAGGCAGAGAAGACTCAGGCCTGCTGGCAGTCAGGCAAATGCTGGTACTTCCCCTTGGCCAGCAATCACACGTTCTCCAGAGTTTTAACCCCGCCAAGTCTATGTACATGTTACTTGGGAAAGATCCACCACTACCAGGAGCCAACAGATACCAACTGGCACCTCTGTCCCCAGGGCCTCTCTTCATTGCCCACCCCAAGGTGCAATACATGGCCTGTCCAAGGCGACCACAATTCCCTGGAAGAGTTTTTGTTATGTTTTTAAATGAACCTGGGGTCCAGGAGAGGCAGGAGTGCAGGGCAGCCACCTTTCACCATGCCCAGTGGATGGGGCAGCCCCAGAGAAAAGCCCCCGGGCTGTCCCCATTGACTCCCCACAGCTGCCTCCCTTTGGCAGCCCTGCCCTGCCCTGTTCCAGCAGGACAGAATACCCCATGCCAAGCACCAACACAGCCAGACTCAATTTACTCCCACACTTCGGTTTGTAGAAACTCAAGCCCTGCACAGCTTGGCTGCAGTGAAAGTCCAGCTCCTTAGGATTCAGCACATGCTCATCTGGGCCTACAGCAGCAGAATTTTGCAGGACATCATCTGCCCGTCCTCCCTGCTGAGATGGGAGGAAGCTGAACTTCATTATTTCCCTTGCTTCTGCACAGTCTGCTGGGAGTTTGGAGCCATCTCCTTGTCACTCCCTTGGTACAGTGAAGGTCTAGAGGCTGAATGCAAGGTGGCTGTGAAAGGCCACAGCTGGGTGGCCAGGAGTCCTGTGCCAATGGTGGCCTCAGCACACTTGGCTCCACATTGGTCCTGTCCCGGCAGAGCTGGACAGTTGCAGGTTCCAGCCAGAATCTGTCAAATGCCTTTCCTGCTGCTTTTAAGATGAGAGTAACTTGGTTGTCCCCCCTCCTGCAAAGCAGTGCTCCCATCCTGGAGCCTGCCAAAACAACCCTACCTTACCTGATTTCACCACTGCCAGCTTGGCCCATGACTCTCTACCCACCCTGGCAAAGCTGCCTCGGGCCTCTGAATCACCAAAGCTGGGAGAAACCTTGGAATGTGGGAGCAAGCATTCACGAGGCTGACAACGTGTCCCCTGCAGCACCACACCAGGAAAGGGCTGGGGAGGGATGTGCTGGCCCCATCGAATGCCCCACAGCACATTTTCTGCCAGCCCCAGCTCACCTCGGGGAGCTCCCACATCACAGCGATCGATGTGAATTAGCTGCTATCTATTCTTCCACTTGTTTGCATCAGCTTGGAAATACAACGCCAGGTCAGAGATAAAGTGAACTGGAAATACCCCGGCAGTGCCTAACACTTCCAGCCCGAGGGGTTCATTCAGCTGATGAGTTTCAGCATCACAGGTTCCAGCCCGAAGAGCAGGTTCCTGTGCTCCCCAAGCACACCCCTTCCTGCCAGTGCCCACATCTCACACACTGGGCTATGAAAGGGCTGCTCTCTGTGAGCTGGGTTTTACAGAGCCCAAACTGCTCCCCACCATGCTCCCTGCAAAAGTTGATGATGTCCTGACAAGGTCTGGGCCACAAAGCCCTGCTGTGAGTAACCACCTGAATCTCCAGGCCAGAAAAAACACTGGGATAAACTCCTTTTCATGTCAATCCAGGTTGGCACAAGGAGCAAGACAGACCCCAAGAAGACATGTGGGAAGCCTGAGACGACGATGCTGCGCATGGGTGACGGACGCGTGATTTTGACAAGTGTCTCCTCAGTGAGTTATTCTCAGTGCACAGCAATGCTGAAAGCTCACACACTATAAATAGCCAGCAACAGAGTTGTACCTGCACCGCAGCTCTGAACGTGCTTTGAGCCAGCTTGTGGAAATGGGAGAGCTGGGGCAGAGCCAGTGCCAGGAACGCTTGAGGCCCACGACAAAGCAGAAGTGTGAGCTTCAGGCAGTCTGGACTCCCAACAGAACCAGTAAGGGTTAGGTTCGGCCAGGACTGGTTGCTGTTGAAGAATTTTATCTGGCTGCAGGGTCTTACTGCCAGCTTCGTCACTCTTGATGACACAACCCTGCATAAGATGCACAGAGGTGGGACATGCAGCTGCCCCAGACACCAACCATGCAGGCTGGCACCAAGCAGGGCTGGCATGAGAAATAAAGGTGGTTCTACTTTTCTCCAATGCTAAAGGTATGGCACTACCCCTCTACCGTGCTGCAGATAGGGGGAACAGCTTTAAATTAAATGGGATGCGGTTAGACTAGAGATTAGGAAGAAATTCTTCCCTGTGAGGGTGGTGAGGCCCTGACACAGGTTGCCCAGAGAGGCTGCAGCTGCCCCATCCCTGGAAATGTTCAAGGTCACATCGGATGGGACTTGGAGCAACCTGGTCTAGTGGTATGTGTCCCAGCCCATGGCAGGGGTTGGAACAAGAGGATCTCTAATGGTTCAACCCAAACCATTCTGTGGTTCTACAATTTCCCCTCTGGCTCACACAGCACAAGCTACAGCACCCACAGCACAGCTCTGCCCGTTTTTCTGGGTTACATGAAAACAACCAGAACCTCCAGCAGCTTCAACAAGGACCTCAGCCATGAGCCATCCTTCCAGCTCACCAAGCAGGAGAGGTTCTGGCCCCACAGCCGAAGCCAGCCGGGCGGCTGGTGAGCCAACGAGCTGGCACGGAGCCCAGTCCTCCCGCTGTGTCACCTGTGGCTGCGAGTCAGGCTCGCAACCTGCCGAGGGAACCACGGCTTTGTGAGCACGGCTCAAACCCTCAATTCCAGTTCCCCACTGAAAGGCACCTCCTGGGTACCTCCTAGCCAGCTCACCATCCCCTCCCTACCCACTGGGCAAGATCCAGCCTGAGGGGAAGGCAGAGCAGCCCTGCTTTTACATCTTCAGACACTAATTTCTGAATTTGCCATAAAATCTTTCTGCAGTTTCAGGGGGATGCTACAGGGGAGGATTGCCAAGTGCCCACCTCTGGATGAGCAGGACGGCTAAGAAGAGAGACAACAGGGCTGACACAACACCAGAGCAACATGGAATGATTAAGAATCACTGATACCTATGCCAGATGGAAAATCCTGTGCTCCCACCATGCTCGCCTGCTCACATGTTCACAGAGGTGGAGGCACATGTCCCGGCTGCATGACACACCTGCATTTCACAAGGCAGCACAGGGGCACATGTGTGCCCAAGGTCTGCCCAGGTGTCCCCTCCAAGGAGTTCACACATCGTGCTGCTCCAGGGCCACAAGACTCTGGAACCACCTCCCTGATCCACAGCTGCTCCCAGGAGCAAGGAAAATGTCCTGCCCAGCTGTGCTGAGCTTCTGCTCAGCTTCCCTATGTGAATTCCGGCAGGTCCTTCCAGTGGGAGATGAATCTCAGTCCTCCTCCTGAATTAATAAAAAATACATTATGTCCTCGATTGAACAAGACATACCAGCGCAAGGAATGAGAGAAATGCTGGCGCGAAACAAAACATGGAAAGAACTGGATTAGAGGAAGGACCAGCAAATTGGTGGGCACTGGGCACCACTCCTCAGTGTCACACCCACCCTGACACAAGCACATCTCCATTTGCACAGTTTCTAATCTCAGCTCTGCAATGCAGCATCCCCTGACTTCCCAGCTTCCCGGCTGCAGCATTCCTGCCTTCCCAGCTCCCCTCCCGCTCAGATCCCTGCTCCAAGGAGCTGCAATGCAGCAGCGTGGGCAAGCCCTGCTCTCCCTTTTGCCCCTCCACCCCACCATGAGGCAACGTTGAGCCTCCCAGCCTAGTTCCGAGCCTCCTCTACCCTCCATAGCTCACTGCTTTCCAGCCGGAGAGCAGGCATTCCCTTCCCCGTCTCCCCCGGGAGAGCTGCTTCGTGTTTCTGGAGGAGGACGTGACTTTGCAGGGTGGGGGATATGGCAGAACGGCACCACATCTGGTCTCCTGTGTCCCCACAGCTCTGCATGAGACACACTCGAGGTGCGAAGCCTGGAGAGGACAAGGACTCAGATACCACAGAGGGATGGAGCCAGCCCCACTCCACCTGGGGAGTGGATCCAGGCTCAGCAGCTTCACCATTGCCACCAGTACCAGGAACACTGCACACACACAGAGCCCAGGACACCACTGTCACCAGTACCAGAACACCACACACATGGCCCTGGGACACTGCTGTCACTGGTACCAGGAACAGCACACACACACAGAGCCCACAGCACAGCTGTCACCGAAACAGCCGAGGACACCACTGTCACCACTACCAGGAACACCACACACACAGACCCCAGGACACTGCAGTCACCAGTACCAGAAACAACACACATGGTCATTACTCCAGGACACTGATGCCACTGCAGGGCACCAAAAGTCACAAGCACGTGCCACAAAAGACACTCTGGACTAGACAAATTACTGATTCAGAGGATGTGCCAGTGGGTCCACCTGACACTGCACAACCAGGCAATCTTGATCCCAAGACTGCAGCCCTACAGCAAACCCCCGGTCACACCCACAGCTGAGCCAGGGAAGCCAGAGGCACACACTGGCCACAGCAAACAGGCTGGGCTGGAGGTTGGCATCACTCACAGCTTACACCCCTCAGAGGGTGCAGGTTCTGGTTCTGTGCTGAGCTGGAACAAATCCTCTGCCATGCAGTGGGCACGAGGATCAGCCAAGTGCTGTCCTCAGATGCTCAAGTGAGAGTGGGCAGGGGGGATCTGCAGGCAGAGGTGACCAGGGACATTGTTTTCTGGCACCATGAGAAGCTGCACAGGAAGACAAAGAGCTGGGAACCTAAATGAACACAACAGGGTGATTGATGGTGGGGGAACTTGTGACAAGGAAGAGCTGTGGGCACAGAGACATGCCACAGCATGAGAAACCAAAACACACAAAGTTGGGAACAGGGGCACATGGAAGATGCTCTCCAGAAGGACTCAGAACTGCCAAGGGTTCCCCAAGTGCCACCTTACATGGAAGCACCACGAGGCACCAGGACCAGGGAGGAGCCATGGGTGGGCTGGGTCCATCCCAGCAGCACTCAGCAGTCACACCCATGGGACTGTAAAGCCTCCAGGGGGTATCACCCAGGTCCCACTGTGGTCACACCCTGCCAGCAGATGCCAAATAGCACTTCCAGAATTGTCATAATTTTCTATTCATTTACGTATTTTCTTTTTAGATGTGTTGGATTTGGGTGCAAGATACAGGCAGTAACTGGGAAAGCCCCATTTGAATGGGGATTTCCAGGCTCTTTGGGGAGAACTTTGTTTCATCAGTGCATCCCCAAATATGTTTGTTTTCAAGTGTTTGCTCTGCTACCTTTCCTTAGAAAATTTTGAAAGACAAATCTGAATTTTTTTTTCCCAGCCCCTTTTCCACACTGCCATAATCACTGGGAACAGGGCACATCCCAAACAGCTTCAGAAGAAGCTCTGGGGCCCTTGGATCCCATTTCCAGATCTTCTCCCCAGTCACTGCAGCCATCTCAGCTGGAGAGAGCAGACATCTACTACTTGAGAGCAGGCTGGAAGCAGCAACACAACCGTGTACCACTCCCCTTTCTCCTCACTACTACCCCAAAAGCAGGAGTACAGCTCTATAAGCAAAAGGAAATAAATCCCCATCTCAATGACCTCGTCACACAGACGCCGCCACACAGGGACCTTAAGGGAGGAATAGCATTAGTGGTATCAGGACAGCCACAGCATTTTACGAGGCAATAACCTGTTCTCATCACTGTGAAGAGCTACTTGGTCTCTGACCTCCTCATGGTGTCCTGCAAGGGAGCCTGGCTACTGCTGCACAGTGCTGCCACGGGCCTGTTAGTGCTTAATTAAACCGGTAGGAACAACATGGGGCAGAGGGAGGAATGCCATGGGGCAGAGGAGCTTCTTTGATCCCACAGCCTGCATCTTCCCAGCAAGGATGGCAATCAGAAGGGAATACCTTGGTTCCCACCTCCACTAGGGTCAGGAATGTCCTTGTATGGGACATGTCAGATGCCAGTCTTTTCTGCATTATGGTTTTCTTTTTAAACCAGAGTGAGATGCGACATGCAACTCCCACCCATCATGGAGCCCATCTGCCCATTCCAGCCCTTGGCTCTCCTCCCCACCACTGAGGGGCTGCTGGCACCCACTGCCCACCCAGCGGCAGCCTGAGCACGGCTGGGCTCTGCCCTGCCTGCGTGCTGGCACCACGGGGGTACTGAGTCCCCAAGGGCACACACTGCCCAGCAAGGACATCCCTGCTGGGCCACCAGGGAAGGGTAGCATGGCCCACCCAAAGGCTGCAGGACTGACACGGGTTATAGCTGCACCTGGAGAGTTTGGCAGGACTGCACACTCCTGCAGTGAGCATTTCGGGGAACACCACCTCCCCCGGGACCCCACGTGTGTCCACCTGGGCTCTGGCCCACACAACACTGACCACTTATTCGACGATGCGAATTAGCAGCCACTTAAGAGGCACCACATCCAGTAAGAGATGGACAAGGAAATGGCTGCAGAAAGCAGCTGCAGGATCTCAGAGGTGCTCTAGGGAGCTCTAGGTAAGTGCAACCACCACGCTGGGTACCACACGCACGGCCCATACACACCCCTGCACAGCCCCATCCATCGCACACGGACACGGCCAGCTCTGCACAACCAGCTTTTCCACCACGCTGGCCACGTGCCCTCCGTCCCCTTCATCCTGTGGTTGGGCACTGGTGTAATTAGCAACCCCAGCTGCCAGCCAGCTTTGATGAGAAGCCTCAGTCTTTGGTTGATGTGAAATGTATAATTTGGATGATGGAAATAGCCTCTACAAAGCACATGTGGTCGCTGCGTGCCCGTGACCTCTCCCGGCTTGCGCAGGCTGCTCTTTAAACATGGTTCAGCTACAAAGGCTTCAGTGCCATCAAACAGATGAGGCAGCAGCAGTGACCAAATGAGAGGTAACATTTGGCCATTACTGAATAAACTGTATTTCTCACCAAGAGAGGCTTGGGAGTGCTCCTGGTAGGAGAAGCATGAGATCGAGATGAGAATTCAGGTGCAGAGACCGAAGACACACAAGGTCTCTGGAAGCCACTGTGGCTGGCAGGCCAGGAGCTCAGAAACTGCACAGGCTTCTCAACATAGGTCAGCAGTTCAAGGACAACCATATCTGCAGAGGCTGGAAGTCCCCGCAATTTCCGTCTCTCTTCCCAGCACAAACCGAGCTTGCGGGTCTTTCCGTGCCGCTCTGGATAGGGTGTCCTTCAGCCAAACAGCTCAGGCTGATGTTTCGCTTGCCAAAGGGACTGA
The DNA here is from genome assembly GCA_013397795.1 of Orthonyx spaldingii. Classification (NCBI taxonomy): domain Eukaryota; kingdom Metazoa; phylum Chordata; class Aves; order Passeriformes; family Orthonychidae; genus Orthonyx; species Orthonyx spaldingii. Next base: position 22,278 of record VZTJ01002464.1, on the reverse strand, counting down.
TGAAAACAGCAGAGACCTTCCTTCCCTCCCTCCCAAGCATCTCCTGTATCAACCAGGAGAAAGTCCCTCTCCTGGCGCTCCTCACCAGCCCTAGCAGGGAGTGAAGCCCACTCTCCTGAACCCCACTGGAGAAGGTTTTATGCACATGGATCACACCGGATGTACAAGCAAAGGGGCATCCCCACCTCACAGGCTGTCCTGGATGCGCCAGGTCACAGTTGGCTTGGGTAAGTAGGTGTGACTCAACATCACAACTCCCATGAATGTGGGAAATACAACCCCATGGAAGGGAAGTTTCAGCAGGGTGAAGCTCCTGCTCTATCCACCCCAGGTGCTCGCCCCCTCTGACTCTGGACACAGCCCTCAAACCCCCCCGCAGGAAGCCCAGCAGTCCCTATGTCTTGGAAAATTATTGTCAATACACACAGGAATGATCTGGCACAGTTTGGCCCTCACCGACCAGCTGACCAAGCTTTCAGATGCTAAGTGCCGTCCAAAGGGATGTTCAACACCTCCCAAGGTCAAAGTCAGCCCTGACTGATGCAGGTGGAGGCTTGGCAACACCCCAGAAACCAAACCAGTTGCTGGGGGCACTTCCACAACCATGATCTTCCTCAGAGTGTGCGCAAGTCCCTGTCTTGGATCTCTGGTACTCCAGAGTACCACAAACGGGGAGTCACTCCCACGTGGGCCAGTCCTGCAAGGATTTCTCTTGGACATGCTGGGGAAACTCCCACCTAAGAGCAGAGCATCACAGGGGGACACAGATTTCCCCAGGCATCCCAACACCAGTGAGGGGCAATCTGTTAGTCCCATAAGTGACAAATCCTTCTGCAATCCTGCCCTGCTCCCATGGCAGCTGGTGGCTTTAGGGCTGAGGATGGATGTCTAAACCCAGCTGTGGGACCACCGGGCAGCCTGAGCCCCGCAGACGGACTGACCTCCCGCCTCCCACCTGCTCATCCCCACAGCCTGCTGGCCCAGGCCTCAAGCTCACTCTGTGGCTTTCCACTTGCAAGCCCCGGGATGCTCCGACATCAGGGCAGACCCTGCCAAGGAGGGCACTGCTGCTACCCCCGTGGCTGGGCACGGCCAGGGAGCCAAGGGCAATGGTCTGGGCAGCCCCATACCTGTGCGCCAGCACATCCTGGTGCACGCTGTGCCAGAGTCCGGCTGGAGTGGGGTTGTGACACCCCAAAGGCTCCTGGAGCAGCCAGGGGTACGCAGGGAAGGGGACTCAGCAAGTGCAGCTTTCCAGGTGCCTGACTCCAGCACACAACCCAGCTCGCTCCACATCTCCAAACCACTTCCCCCAGACCCCAGCTGGGGCAAATCTCTCCCCTTTCTCTTCACCACACAACAAAGACAATGCATTTCAAGCCATTTCAAGAGCCAGAGAAGCTCCTGACCCCCTAAAAAGAAGTGCCAGGCAGGGAACTTGAAGGGACTGGACACATCAGTCCTGCCTGTACTGCTGCTCCCCCACCACCACCAACCACCAGGGCTTTACAGCCAGCCAGCCTGAGCACCGGGAGCACCATGATGGCCATGCCATCATCACGGCTCCCTTGACACCTCGTGCCAGTTTGCCAGACCAAACACAGCTCTTCAGAGCCACAAGCCCCCACAGTCTTTGCCCAGCCGAGCCCCCAGGCACGGCCGGTTGGGATGCAGGGAAGTCTGGGTGTCAGCGGGAAGCAGAGGGCTGCCAAGGCAGCCACAATTCCTAGAGATCAGCATGCAGCATGAGAGAATGGCAAGGGCTGGGCTCAGCTGTACTGAGACCCAGCGCTGCAGCCCGCGACGGGGTCAGGGGGTTCTGAGGTCTGGGGCACGGCCGGCGCTGGGCCAGTGCTTGCTGTTCTCATGGAAATCCACCACGCACACAACAAGCTCAGGGATCAAACCCATAGGAACAGCAAATCTCAGGCAGCCATAGCCTGAAACCGGCTCATGCAAACCCTGCAGCAGCATCCTTGGAAAATACTCCTCTGCCAGAGCCCCAGACCTCAGTGTAGCTCTGGATCCGCCCAAAACGGAGCAGCAGCACGGACCCCTTGCACGGCACCTCCACCAGCAGTTTCCCAAGGTCACCCCCAGGGCGAGCCACCCTGATGGTGGGGAGCAGCTGTGGCAGTGTTTAGTGGGTGTTGAGACAAGGGACGGCCGACAAGACATGTGGGGGAGGACAAGCTCCACCACCACCTGCCACTGCTCCTTGTGAGGAGGAACTGCCTCTCCTCCAAGGCAAGAGGCAGCTGACAGCACGTTCCCTCAAGCATGCCTTGGAGATGCACTGAGGGCTGGAGCCCCTCTGCTCTCGAGCCAGGCTGGGAGAGCTGGGAGTGTTCAGCCTGGAGAAAGCTCCAAGGAGACCTTAAAGCCCCTTCCAGTGCCTAACGGGGCTCCAGGAAAGCTGGAGACAGACAAGGAGCTTTAGCCAAGGGTCTGGAGTGACAGTGTAAGGGGGAATGAGTTTCCACCGACAGAGGGCAGGGGGAAATGGGATATTGGGAAGGAATTCTCCCTGTGAGGCTGGGCAGGCCCTGGCACAGGGTGCCCAGAGAAGCTGTGGCTGCCCCATCCCTGGAAATGTCCAAGGCCAGGTTGGATGGGGCTGTGAACAACCTGGGATAGTGGAAGGTGTCCCTGCTCACGGCAGGGGTGGAAAAGGATGGGCTTTGAGGTCCCTTCCAATCCAAACCGTTCTGTGACTCTAAGTGACTGGGGACACCGAGGCTGATGGCTCCTTTCTGCTCAGCCTCCCTTCACTTCAGTGTCCTCACTTCAAGACACTGAGGCGGCCACCAGCGGGTCCCTCACGGAGTGTCAGGAGCCCACATGCCTCCAGCTGCCACCTCTGGCCATTCCCGTCTCGGCGTCGAGCCCGGCGGTCGCGCCGGCCGCACTCACCCAGCATTTGGCTGAAGAGCAGCTGCTCCAGGTCGCCCAGCACCGTCACCACCAGCTCGGGGTCCACCTTCAGGTACGGCTTCTCCTCGGTGCCCGCCGCCACCGCCGGCGCCTTCCCGCCCAGCAGCTCGTCGTCGCACTTGCCGCCGCCGCCCGCCTCGGGGGCCTTGCTGAGGGGCTTCACCTCGGCGTAGGGCCCGCGGGGGATGCGGCTCGGCTTCCCGGCGGGCGGCGGCTTGGCGGGGCCGGCGGGGCGCGGCGACAGCAGCGAGTGCTCGGAGCGGGACAGGCTCCGCGACATGGCGGGCGCGTCCCGCCCGCGGGGGCCGCCGCGCCCGCCGCCC
>VZTJ01002464.1:1574-18429 GCA_013397795.1 Orthonyx spaldingii | reverse complement strand
GGCGGGGCCGGCGGGAGCGCGCGCGGCGGGGCCCGGGGGCGCAGGGACAGAACGGGACCCCGGGGACAGAGGCACCGTGCGGGAACCCGGGGACAGCGGCACCCTGCGGGACCCCGGGGACAGCGGGACCCTGCGGGACTCTGGGGACAGAGGCACCATGCGGGATCCCGGGGACAGCGTGACCATGGGGACAGCGCTCTGTGCAGAACCCTGGCACGACACAGCACCCTTGGGGCGAGGGATGGAGCTGGCGAGCACGGAGCAGGCCATGGCCCCCGCGGCCTACCGGCCCCGTGCCGCAGCCCCTCGCACGCAGGGACGCACTGGGGGCTGGCTGGGAGGTGGATGAAGCCAGCGCGGGGGTCTCACGCCCCAGCACCCTGCGTTGAAGCACCCCCTGTCCCTCCTGCCACGCACCCCACACCCATCTAGACACTGCACATCCATCCCCAGAGGGGCCAAAGCATCCCCGTTTCACCCCAAATTGTGCAGCAAGAGCCCAGGGTGGCCCCAGAAATCCTCCGAGGGACACTGTGGCCCCCAAACCCAGCAGGGCCTCTCCACTGATCCAAGGGAATTAAGGGCAGAGGGGGGAGAAGAGGGGGAGTGGGATCTGGTTATCATCATTTTTCATTAATTACCCGTCCCTTGGGAGGGGTGAATTAAGTCTATTTGGTGACCTCACGCGGGCTGCCATGGCAACCGCCGGGAAATATTGCATTAGAGCCCATCACTGCTGCCGAGATAAGGACGGGAGGACCGGGGGCGGTGCGAGCCCCCCAGCCCACCCCCGGGCCTGTGATCCGGGGTTCAGCCCATGGTAATGCTGAAGAGTCCCAAAATAACTCTGCCTGGATGGGACAGTAAAGGTGCCCCAAAAAAGGGGCATCAAAAGGTGCTTCTGGGGCAGGATGGGTGCACAAGCTGCACCCCACAGCTGCTCGGGGTTTGGGGGAGCTGTTGCCTGGGTATAGGGCCCGCTGTAGGGGCAAATCTGCGGGTGTTGTGTCGTTTGGGGGCTGGTGAGGAGATTCTTGGGGTCTCCTGATGTCCCCTGTTCCCTCTGTCTGGGTCTGACGGAGCCCCGGGAGGTGCCGCGGGCCGGGGAAGCCGGAGCAGTCAGGGAGCGAGGGAAGGGATCCGGCCCCTTCCAGTGCCGACCCCGCTCGGCTTTATCCCAAACCCTCCCCAAGGAGCAGGGCAGCTGCACTGGGCGCATGCCAGCCCCGCTCGCTCCCTCCTGCTTCCTCCTGGAACATCCTCCCGCTCGCCGCTGGTTTCAGCACTTTCCAAACCGGGGCTCAGCGCTGAACGCCATTATTCTCTAACTGAGGTCCCCAGGTAAAAGCCGGGCTCTGCCAGGAGCCACCGTGGATCTGACCGACTTCTGTCCCTTCAAATCACCCGGCGAAGCTCCCGGCTCTCCTTTTCCCCTTCCCTGCACATCTCTGGAGCATCCCGCCATTCTCCGCTGCCGCTGCCCTGGCAACCGCCGCCCCAGCATCCTCCCTGGACCCGCCCCCCCAAAATCTCCCCGCAAAGCAAGCGCCAGAGGGGACTGGGGTGGCCTCAGCATTGCAGCGGGGGGCTTGTACTCAGCCCCCGAGAGAGAGGTGACCCGGTGGTGGGTGTGGGGAACCAGCGGTGCCTCCGCGCCGGCTCCTTGGAAATGGGTCATTCCTGGAGCTCGCTGGGAAACTGGGAAGAGGAGGGAAAGGAGCCAGCCGGGGCGATGTCCCGGCGCCGTCCCCGGAGAGGTCAGTCCCCTGCGCTTTTCACGGTGTAGGGTTTTGGCCACGGAGGTCACCCGATGCAGGAGCTGCAGCCGAGCCCTTCCCAGGGGAGCTGGGGCACCTCCAGTGAGTGCTCCCCCCGCCACCCCACCGACCTCCAGCCCCGGCTCCCGTTCCAGCACAAGCCTCTGTCCCCCGGCACCGGCACGGCAGCCCCGCAGCAGGACCCCCCAGCAGGACGCCCCGGTTCCTGGCAAACCCCTCTGCACTCACTCAGGTCTCTGGCTTTGGGGTCAGGGTCAGGTTCCTTCTCAGGACTGGAGCACTCATCATCCAGGGCCGTGGCCCTCTCATGCTCCCGGTCCGGCTGCAGCCTGCGGGCAGAGCGAGGTGAGGGTGGGTGAGCAGGGGCAGCTGGCTGGGGACCCCCAGGAGATGAGAATGCAGTGCCGTGGGCTCTGCCACGGTCTGGGGACACTGGTGTCATGGCAGGGGGTCCCAGGGCACCCTATTCCCCAATGAGTCCATCCCCTGCCCCACACCAGCTCCCATGGGTGCCTTAGGAACCCCAGCACCCCAAGTCCAGTGGAAACCTTCCTTTTGGTACAGAGCCCCCTCACCCAACCCCACCATTTCCCTGCTGGGCCTGCCTGCCTCCTCCTGTCCCCATGCCCCCCACAGCCCCATGTCCCCAGGCCTCACCAGCTCCAGGTCCCCTGCTCCCTGTGCCCCACTATCCCCAGGGACTCACCGGTACTGGAAGGGTGCCACAGTGGCAGTGATGGGGTGGCTGTGTGGGGGCCCCGAGGAGAAGGTGATGGCCCCTGACCCAAATACGGGACCCCTCCCCTGTGAGCCACCATGAGACTCATCCCCTGTCCCTGCTGTGGCTGTTCTGCTTCCCCTCCCAGGGGACCCTCCCCACCGCCCCCCACCCCTGCCCTGTGCCAGGGGAGCTTTGGGCAGCTCGGTGGGCTCTCCCAGCCTGCCTGCCCCTCTCCTCCCGCTGCCCGCTGCCTCTGGCCATTTCCCAGGGGACACCAGGGGTCTTGACGGGGCTTTCTGCCCGCAGTGAGTGGGGACACCGGGGCTTCCCTCCCTGCCCTCGGCCGGCTCACAGCCAGCAGCTTTGCCAGTGCCTTTGGGCTTCAGAGTCTTGGGACCGGGGCCTGGCACCTTCCCTGGCCAAGGGGACGGAGCCCTGTGGGGGGCAGGGGACCCCGGGGTGTTCAGGGGGGCTGTGGCATGCAGTTTGCCATGGGCCATGGCACGGGGCACTGGGATGGCAGATTGGTAGTGGCTGCGGCCGGTGGAGTTGACATTGGCTGTCCCCTTCATCCCGGTAAGGCAGCTGCTGGCAAGGCTGTGGGGGAAGAGGAGGGTTCATTACGGCCCAGCACAGCAAGGGGTGGGCATGGGGGGCACCCACAGCCCCTTGGCTGCACCAGACCTTGGTCTTTGTTCCTACTGACCATGGGTGCTCACTGTCCCCGTCCCAGGAGGAGGCCACTGCACCCCACAGCCCAGGGTGAGGACACACATGATGTCCCCCCACAGGAATCCACAGGACCAAGGCATGTGTGATGTCCTCCCCCAGGGAGCCTGTGCAGCCCCACCCCTGTGTCCCCAGGTCCCCACAGCAGGTCCCTGCAGCAAGGACAATGGGCACAGACCCTCACCAGTTAGGGCTGCACCACAGGAAGGATGGGCCCCTCTTGGCCACTCAAACCTTTCTCCTGGTCCCCAAAACCACCTCCTGATCAACCAAGACTGTGCCCTGGCCCTCCAAGACCACATCCCAGACATCTGAGGCCATCTCCCGGTCACCTAAAACCACCTCCTGGTCATCCAAGACCAACTCCTTGTCACCTGAAACAATCTCCTGTCACCCCAGACCACCTTCTAGTGGCACGAGGACCAGCTCTGTGACCCCATCTACTGGTGTCTGGGTCCCATCCCCACACTGGAGTGCCCTCCTCATCCCCAATGTCCCCCCACATGGTGCCACCTGCCACACCTCTCCATGGTGCCACTCTCATCTTGCTTGCCCCGTGGTGATTTTCCATGTCACCAGCCCTCAGACGGTGCCCTGTGTCCTCCCCTTGTCTTGGTGTTTTTCTCCATGTGATAAGGATGAGGTCTCATCCCATCCAAAGCACTCACAGGCAGGGCCATCTTTTCCACCACCGGTGAGAGGGACATTGCCAGTCACAGTGAGTGGAGAAGCTCATCACTCCTCATGCCCACAGGATTTGCCCGGGCAGGCAGGGAAGCAAGGAAATCCACCATGGAACAAAGCTCCATCTCCAGCTACCTCCCACCTGCAGCTCTTCAGGAAAAAACCTCAAAACTCAAAAAGATTTTCTCCGGGGGATGGAATGATCTCTAGAAAGATGGGGAGCTGTGGCCCCACAGGCACCAGGTGCCACAAGTCTCCCAGGACACACATTCTACGTGTTGCTGCAGCATGGTTTCACTCAGCCTTCTTGAAGAAAAACCTCTGGGGAGGGGAGGGGAAGCTTTTTGGGGTCTCAGAGCACTCTGTGGGGACCATCAGCTCCAGGCTGGCCACCCATGGGTGAGAGGGTTCCTCTACTTGGTGCTGGCTTAGTGTTGGGTGGGTGCAGTGAGTGCACTGGAGGTGGACTGGAGCCCATCAAGGCTGTTCCTGGTGGCCTGGGGAATGCAGAGTTCCAGGTACTGTGCCCCACCTGCTCTTTCAAACCACCCGGCCGAGACAGAGCTTCTCCAGAGCTGGAGGTGAGCTGTGGGGTGCAGGGAGATGGCTCCATCACCCCGATGGGAACAGCGGCCCAGCCTCAGCCCTGCATCCATTGCATTTCCCAGCTGAGGGTGTCACATGAACAAAGTGCAAAAATGTCCCAAACCACCCTGTTTTGCCTCTTCCCCAACCTGAGCTGCCCCAAGCCCTGCTCCCCACAGGCTTTTGGGGGTCTGCAAGGACCAAACCATGCCCCATATTCTCCCCACCCTGGGATGGCCATATCCCTGCCACAGGCAGCACTGGGGTGAACGCACTCAAATTCCCTTTTTCCAGACCACAAGAGCTGGATCACTTGATCGTGGAGCCGTGGGTCATGGGGAGAAGGGCTGATGCAAGGGATGAGATCAAGGAATTGCAGCACCAACTCCAGCTCCAGCCGGGAGCTACAGAGGACTTTCCAAGGCAATTTTGATTAAGAGGCAGAGGAAACTGGCACACACAACTCCAGGCTTGCTCTCCCTCAAGCCTCTGAAACGCTGGGAGAGGTTTTTCTCTCTCCCCACATCCTGACTGAGCCATCTCTGCCTCTGCTCGCCGTGGTCATGGCCCCAAGCCACGGCAGGGGTGGGTGGAGGCAGTGCTGGGAGAGGCACTGAGCCGCTCTGGGACAGATCTGTCCTCGAGTCACTGCAGGAGCTGGGATGGAGGGATGAAGGCAGGCACGGGAGCCCTGCCACTCCCACATGGGCACAGATCCAGCTTGGGGGGCAACCACAGCCTCCAGGGTGGGGGCCTGTGCTGGCACTAGCACGCACCCAAGGGTGCTGCAAGGCGGGCTGCAGGAGCCAGGCAGGGCTTTCCCTGTGCCAGTGGGATTTCCTGCACCTACAAAGGTCACTCCTGGGAGCATGGAGGCCAGGGCTCAGCACCCAGCTGGACACCAGCTCATTTTTGAGGGCATAATGTTCCCAAACCAGCTGTGAATATCAGCAGAGAGCAGCTCCCCTCTGTCCCCCAGCCTGTTCCCAGGCTGTGCGCCACAACCCACACTTACAAACCCCAGTTTCACACTTTTTTCTCCACTCTTTAAGGGAGCCCCTGCCCTGAGAGTGCTGTGCCTGGGGATGGCAGTTCACAGCCTTGAGTTGCAAAATACCTTGTGCAAACACAAACGAGGTTGACCTTCACAGAACTACAGAAGGGCCTGGGTTGGAAGGGACCTTACAGACCCTCATCTCATTCCAACCCCCTGCCATGGGCAGGGACACCTTCCACTACCTCAGGTTGCTCCAAGCCCTGTCCAACCTGGTCTTGAACACTCCCAAGGATAAGGGGACCTTCCTCCCCACAGGTGCAAGGATGATGAAACCACCAGTTCCAAGTGACCCATTTCACCCCGAGGTCCCTCACACAAACACCTGCAGCCCCAGTGGCTGGTTCTGCTGGGTGTTCTCCTAACGCAGAGGGAAATCATCTGCTCCTCACTCCATAAAATCTGTCCCAAGCTCATCCTCAACCAACTCAGAGGCAAAATTTTCATCTAGATTTATGCTATGACCTTACTTTCCCCAACACCCACTGAGCACCACCAGCAAGCAGCACTCCTCCAGCCCTGCCTGCTCCCTGGGCATGTGGCATTGGGGCTGTAACCAGCTTTTGTAGATTTTTTTACCACTTTGGATTTCTCTCTTGTGGACACAACTTCCATTTCTCCCCCTCTGAGGCCACCAGTGATGCCACAGCTGCAGCAGAAGCCAAAGCTGCCACACCAGCTACAAGAAAATCAATCCTCCTCTTGTGCTCACAGGGCTGAGGTTTCTCAGGAGATGCCAATGCCTGCTGGGAGCCAGGCTCAGAGCAGTCCTTTTCTGACCACACACCCCAGGTGTCTCCGAGGATTCCACTGTGCCTGGCCAAGCGCTACTGACCCTCCTCAGGCTTCAGCCTGCTCTAGAGATGCCGTGGGCTTCCTTCATGGCTGAGGGGTGATGTGGACGCAGCCCCGCTCCCCCAGGCTGTGACACCAGCTGGACCCTCGTGCTGGGGTCCCACAGCCGGGGATGCCACCAAAGGAATGAATCAAAGCAACTCCTGCCAAGTCCCTGTTCCCCCCAGCAGCTCCAGGAGGAGCCACTCCTTTGCCCAGAAGCCTCCTACATATCCACCATCAACCACCACGAACCAAAACCATTCCTGGGCAAGATTCAGCCCATTCTTGTTCCCAAAGGATTCTTCCTTTGCCTCCAGACTGATTTTACCCTGTCCAAGCTTTGTCCCCAGGACTGACTGCCCCTGGCATGTGCCCCATTTGTGACAGTAGCAGGGGAGTGGGTGAGAGCCCCATTGCACTGTGTCATGCTGTGTCATGCTGTGTCACACTGTCACACTGTGTCACACTGTGTCCTGCTGTGTCCTGCTGTGTCGTGCTATATCACACTGTGTCATGCTGTGTCACACTGTGTCATGCTGTGTCACACTGTATTGTGCTGTCCTGCTGTGTCACACTGTCCCTGTGTCACGCTATGTCATGCTGTGTCACACTGTCATGCTGTATCACGCTGTGTCACTCTGTGTCACGCTGTATCACACTGTGTCACGTGTCGTGCTGTGTCACACTGTCACACTTTGTCATGTCACACTGTGTCACACTGTCACGCTGTGTCACGCTGTGTCACGCTGTGTCACGCTGTGTCATACTGTCACACTCTGTGTCACGCTGTGTCACGCTGTGATCCTACTGCCTCTGCCCGGCTAAAGCAGGTCATGGCTTGACCCAGATAGACCCAGCAGCTCCTTCGCAATTAGCTCAAAAGGGAAACAACTTTCTTCTTCGACCCAGGAACAGCTCTCAGGAACTGGCTGCTGCTCCCCCTCCGGGTAACATGAGCACTGGGAACTTGCACCCGATGCTTTAATTTGGGGACTTCCAGCTGCTGGGTGAGTTTTTGGCTCCATCACTTCCCTGGGTACCGGCTTGAAATCACTGGGTGCCATGGTAGTGGAAAGCAGCAGGTGCACACGAGGTATTTTAGCACCAGGGGATGTTGTGGAGCAGCCACAGCAGTGCTGGGGCAGCAGAGCCATGTCTGGGCATCAGGGCTGAGCCTCCCAGGCAGCCAGAGGTGCTCGTCTCCCAGCCAAGCAGAGGATACTCATCCCAGGTGCCTCCAGAGCTCAGGTCTGGAGGTGAACTTCAGTTTTTAATCCCAGAGGCCAGGTGGGCTTTGATCCCTTTGGATGATGCCATATACAGAGTTACGGGTGTTCACATTGAAGGAAAAGCCTTGGCCGAGCTGTGTCCTTCATCCCAGGAGAAACACAAGCCAGCACATCCCTAAAGGCATCTCCTTCAAAGAGTCATCTGTTGTGCCCAGAGCTTGAACTACTTCCTCAGCCTCGTGTCCAAATCCATCTCACACGTGTGATTTTAGCAGCCAGAAATGAACAGGGACCTGGAGCCTGGTCTCATTTCATGTCCCCATTTCCATCACCTAGAGGGGTCACTGGAGCATTCCCAGCATGGAAGCAGATCTGGAGCCATCCATCACCTGAGGTGAGCTGGGAACAGCCTCTGGCCCTGCGGGGGCTGCAAGGAGTGGCTGAAGCCCCTGGCACCACCACTGTGCCTTGGAGGGGTCCAATCACAGGGGCTCCCATGTTCCCAAGAGAACAGTAAAGGGCTCTGCAAGAGTTTTGCTCTGTGTTTTGTAGCATTTTGGGGTGACTTTTATAAATGAGATAAAATTTGCTTCTCTCCTATCTCTCACAGCTGCGATCCCTGTCAGGGATGAAACGCTGTCCCGTGTCCCAGGATAAATGTGGCAGGAGCCTGAGCATGGACACTGAGTGATGGAAAATATGTTCAACCCTCCAGCCTCTGCTGGTATCTTGCCACTGTTCTGTGCCTGTGTCCCCACCCTGCCACAGCCTCCGGAAGGGGTAAGAGAGCTGAAACCAGGCTGATAAATTGGAAAAAAGAAGGATGGATCCTTCCCTGGGTGTGCTTGGATGCAGAACAACTCTGTAAATTGGGAATCATCCCTGAGACACCCTTGGGACTGGCAGCACAGGAACACCAGGGGCTGCAGCACTGTGTCAGGTGTCCCTGGAGATGCTCAGGGGCTGCAAAGTTTCTTTCATTTTTATGGGGGAGGGTGGAGGGGGTAGCCCAGGGATGAAGCCCAGGGTGTGAGCGGCATGAGGAGCAGAGCCCCTGCCAAGGGACAGATCCTGGTGCTGTGACACAGCTTCCTGCACCTTGCAGCCCCGTGCAGCATCCAGCCTCGAGCTGCCTCAGGGATGGCCACGCTCCAGCACAGCCTCCTCCCTGGCACGCTCGGGAGGGGTGACAAAGAAAAGGCTCCTTGTGATACAAGGAACATAAAACTTTCCTAAGAGAAACAGAGGGAGCCGGGGCAGAAAGGGGCCTTCAGAGGAGAACAAGCTGCCGATTCAGCCACCAGGCCCAGCTCTCCAGCCCTCGTGCCCCGGCCAGGACCTGGCCTGCCCACCAGCCCGTGTCATCGCCGGGGACACTGCCACCACCCGCGTCGCCGGGGCACCAGACTCGGTCCTTCCCCTGGGAGGGGTCACTGCTCCCCTCCCCGCCCCTCCCGAGGGCAGTGTCGGGCTGGCCAGTCCGATGGCCAGGCTGGGTGCAGGCAGATGCTTCTCCTGGGTGTAGACAGTGGATGGACAGGCAGGGGGACGTGGAGGCCAGTCAGCTCCAGCTCTGCCTGTCGTGGATGTCTGTTCCCCCCAGCACAGTGCTGGGGCCTCGGGGAGTGGCTGGGAGATGGGCACGGGCAGGCACTGAAGGACAGAAATCAGCTGCTGTCCAAGCAGAGGTCATAGAGAAATCACAGAATTGTCAGGTTGGAAAAGCCCTCCAAGATCATCAAGTCCAACTGCTAACCCAGCACTGCCATACCCATCACTTAACCGTGTTCCCAGGTGCCAGATCCACACGTTTTTGGAACACTTTCAGGGACGCTCAGCCCTTAGCCACAGCACTAATCCCTGCTTTAGCCCCTCCACATCAATCCCATTAGCCACTTAACCCACTTCAATAAAACCGGCTCTGAGCAAAGCTGAGCTCTGAGCTGGACTTGCTGCAGCAGCCGCTGCCACCGACCCGCGGGTGCGGCCGGGAGACCGAGCTGTGCTCAGGCTGGGCTGTGCCCAGCACAGGTCCTGCTACAGGATGAGGCTCAATGGGCTGGGGCTGGGGCAGAGCCCGGGGGTCTGTGCAAGGGGCTGTGCAAGGGGCTGTGTGAGGGACGGTGTGAAGGGCTGAGCAAGGGTCCTCGACGCCCAGGGCTTCTCCCCGGGGATATCCCGGCACACGGTGCCCGGTTCGCCACGGCCCCTGCGTGTTCCCCCAGCCCGTCCCCGCCTGGGGTCTCTCGCAGCCGTGGTTCCTTCTAGGCCGGGGCCGCGGGGGCTCGGGGCAGGTGTGTCCCCTCCGCCGGGCGGGTATCGGGGGTGCCCGGCAGAGGCAGGGGGCAGCTGAGGACGTTCAGGAGACGCCGCTGCTGGACAGCTCCGCCTGCGGCACCGCCCCCCCGGTACCGCCCCCGGGCCGGGTCACCCCCCTGCCCCGACCGGTGTCACCTCCACCCGGTACCGCCCCCGGGCCGGGTCACCCCCCCGCCCCGACCGGTGTCACCTCCACCCGGTACCGCCCCCGGGCCAGAGTCACCCACGCCCCGACCGGTGTCACCTCCACCCGGCACCGCCCCCGGGTCGGTGTCACCCCCGTCCCGACCGGTGTCACCTCCACCCGGTACCGCCCCCGGGCCGGTGTTACCCTCCCCTCCGCCGGGATCCATCGCCTGAGCAGGTGTCATCCTTGGCCCCCGAACCAGTGTCACTCTCCTCGGTCCCGCACCTCCTCCCCAGCCGGTGCAGCCCTCCGGGACGGGTGTCGCACCCTCGAGCCCCTGCCCATCCCCTCCCCAGCCCGGTGCCCCCGGGCTGGCGGAGCGAGTCCCCAGGGACCACCCAGCTCCGGGGGCCCCCGGCCTCCCGCTCCCTCGGTTGCTTGTCTGGGACGGAGCCATCTGTCCGGTGCCTGGTGCCATCTGTCCCCCAGCAGCGCTGCCTGTTAACTGCCAGTGTCCCCAGCACCCACAGGGAAAAAGGCTGGGCTGTCCCTCCGTGGGGTGACACCCCACTGAACCCTCTCCAGATGCCCCTGCAGTGGAGGGTCCCCCGGGAGAGTTTGGGTTGTGCCTGAGGGTCTCCCCCTCTCCTCGGCCCCCCGCTCTCCCCGTGCCACGTGTCAAGAAGAGCCCTAAAGCCGTCGGTAACCCTGCGTTCGCTTCCTCCGGCACAGGAGCCACCACTGGACACCGCAGAGTCTGGGGTCCCTCCGGCATCCAGCCCTGTAGCCAAAACACAACGTCCTGAGGGCTTCAAAACCTCCCCAACACCACCCCAACACCTTCCCAGAACCTCAGTGCTGCCACGGGGCCAAGGATCTCCCAGTGCCAGATCAAGCCCTGGACCAGGAGCTGTCCCAAGCTCCGGTGACATTCAGCTGAACTCTTGTCTGGGCCAAAACTCCGTGGAGCCAGTTGCATCATTTATTTAGCTCTGTGTTCCTGCGGCATCACACACCTGGCCCTTTGCTCCCGAGAATTTTGAGCAAGACCAGATGTGGCAGAGTCTGCGCTTGCCGCCGCGGTGCGGAAACGGCCCCCCCGGTCCTCGCCCCGTGAAACCTGGAGCCCCTGATGGATTTTGGCTTGGCTGCTGGGGCGGCGGGGAGAGGCAGCTGCGCGGCGGGGCTGCAAAACACATTAACTCAGCAGATGCTGTCGCCTTCGCAGGCGTACGTGAGCGCCGGGGTGGTCGGGACGGCCGAGGAGATACCTGGGCTTGTCCCCCCATCCTGGCACCGGCACTGCATCCCCGGCACCCCCCGCTCCCTGGTGAGACCCTCACTGCCTGTCTGCTCCTTCCAGCACTCGGCTCTCTCAACACACAACAGGCAGAGTGGAGTCATGGGGGTAGCCAAAAAGGCATTTTTGCCCGCCCAAAGCAGGTTAAGGATTTAAAAATGCCACTGGGAGCGTGGGATGGGTATCACTAGGGACACAGCAACAGGGTGTGTCAGCAAAGTGGGAGGTTAAACCCCAAGAGCAGAGACACAGAGCTGAGGATGTGCCATCATCACAGCCGAGCTACAAATTGGGGCGTTTTTAGGTGCTGAATCTGCTTTGGGTGATGAACTGAGTGAATGAAAGCCAACCCATGGATCTGATTCCAAACTGAACCCCCCAAACCCTGCCCCAGCACGGGCCATTCCCACCATGGACCGTTCCCACCTGGTCTTACCTGGCCAAGCGAGACGGGTCTCCCCTAATCCCTCCTGTAATAAACAAAGCCACTCTTGCAGCTGGACTCTTCCAGGGGTTTGCCCCGAGAGCCTCACACACCCACTGGCACCCAAAAGGGATTTCCCTTGAGATAACCGGGTATTTGCAATGGAAAGCAAAAGCCACGGGGAGCCCTTAATGGGATGAGTGGATTTCCCAGTGAGCTGTAAATCCGCAGTGGCTGCTGGCAAACACCTCCCTGCTGCTCCGGAGGCGGCGGGGGTGTTGCAACAGTCGCCACTCCAGAGGGATCCACATCCCCAGGGTTTACCAGAGCTCCAAGTGTGTCCATGATGCCAACGCCCCAAGAGAGTTGAGGACTGTCACTTAATACATGAGGCTGGAAGAGGTTGGCAGGGGCTGGCAATGCCCTCCCTGGCCCCAGTACCCCTCCCCAGCCCCAGCATAGGCAGCAGCTGCAGTCCCACGACCTTCTTACACATAAAATTAACTGTGCCTCAGTTTCCTCCTCCCTCCAATGGATGCAGCTAATGGAGCCATCATGGGGCCATCACATCTGGAGGACGCCTGGCTTTCCCAGAGGGGAGCCCAAGCACCCCTCAAATACCCTTCAGTATCCCTCAGTTATCCCTTGAGAATCCTGCCTGCCCGCAGCGAGCAGCCCGCGCGGGGATGGCAGCGCTCCTGCCTTCCCTCGCCCGCCCCACACCGCACAGCCCCCGGCATGGACGCCCCAGCAGGGAGCGAGGAGCGGGTGCGGAGCACCGAGGGGCGAGGAGAAGAGAAAGAGAAGAGAAAGAGAAGAGAAGAGAAGAGAAGAGAAGAGAAGAGAAGAGAAGAGAAGAGAAGAGAAGAGAAGAGAAGGCGGGGGAGAAGGGGTGGAGGAGAAGTCGTGACTTATCGCCCTGCCCCGCTCAGGGGGAGTTTCCGCTGCCGAGGCGGCGCCGCCCGGCCGCATCCGCACGGGCCTTGAACGCGATCTGAGGATGAGGACGGAGAACGAGCACAAACCCAGCTCCCCCAGCTTCCACCTCCGCTCCTCCGTGAGAGCAGGGGAACCCAGGGAATTCAGGCAAACAGGGAGCGGCGTTAACTCGAGCGCTGGCTCCCACTTCAAACCCGCTCCCCGCAGCACAGCCGAGACCTTCGGAGCCCGGTTCGCCCACTCCGGCGGTAAGAGGATGCCAGGACCGCAGTACCACCGCCCCAGCCGGCCCCGGGCATGGGTGACTGTCCCCTCCGCATTCGATGCCTTGGGGCACTGCAGTCCCCAGTGCCCGCAGGCGTCAGAGCGGCACCAGGACCTGCTGCTGAGCCCGTGTGGAAGGGAACTTGCAGGATGTGATCCCACAATGAAACTCACGGCAATGAAACCCAGCACCGAGATGGGGTGACCCCGAGCCCCTCTTAAAAGTCCCGACAGCAGGGATGGTGCCACAGCGGATTTGGGGCCGGGATGGGGCACTGCCCAGACAAGCTCAGAGAAATGCAAGGGGACCAAGTCCCACAGCCAGACACAGCTTCACCCCAGCTACTCCACCACGACCCCTGGGACAGAGCAGAGCTTCAAACCCTCCCTGGGCCGCTCATCCAGGACCTCCCCCCATCCTGGTTAATGAAAATCCTGCTTTCCCCAATTACTGTGACTTCCTGTGATGGTGGTCGTGGGTGCTGCATGCCAGGGATCCTCCAGCCCCTCTCCTGCCAAGCGTCTCCTGATCCAGGCAGTCAACTCACAGCAGTGCCCGATGTCCACAGCACCGCCCAGACCCTGCAGCACGCTGGGCAAAGCTCGTTAGAGGTCGCTTGCTAATGAGCAGGGCTTGGGTTGTGCCAGCAAATGCACCAGGGAAGCCACCAGAGTCTGCTGGGACAGGTTGGTGGCTGATCTGTCACCTGAAGCATCCGAGGAGCTCCCAAGGTGTTGGCAACGTGTCATCTGCCTGCAGCCTGTGCCTCAGTTTCCCCATGCACTGCCCCCAGCCTCATCACCACCAGTGCCACTGACTGCCCCAGCAGGTCCTGGCTCCCTGCAGAGCACTCCTGGGGCTGGCTTAGGGCTCGGGGACCCATCCTGCCCAGCCAGGACAGGCCAGTGACATGAGATGGGCTTTCCCTGGGGACACCCAGGGCAGTGGGCAGAGCCAGTGTGGTCCCAGCTGCTCTCTCCCTGTCACTGCTGTTTTTCCCACTGCACAGGGCACAAAGGGCTATGGGAGGACAGATGGTGCTGTCCCTGCCCTGCCCGCCCCAAACGGACACCCCAGCCCGGTGAGGGGGGACTGTCACCCCTTTGCCAGTAGCAAGGCGGAGGGGATCACACTGTGGTGGGAACAAATGCTGAGGGCTTCCATCCAATACTGGTGTCCCCAGCCCAGACTGCTGTCCCCAGCCCGGGCTGATGTCCCCAGGCACTTTGCTGGTGCTGGAGCAGCCAGACCTCCCCAGGGAGCGCCTGCAGGTGAGGGGACATCCTGCTGGGTCACTCTGCTCCCACAGTGCCCGCTCCAGCTCCACATGGATCCTGCTCCAGCCAGAAGGGATGAACAAATTCCCAGGGTTCTCACCTGGTGGCTGCCCCAGCTGCTGGCACTGAGGACAGGACAGGGTGCTCCAGCCTGGTGACACCATGTCCTGTCCCCACAGCGGTGCCAGCCTGCCCTGGGGCCTCCCACCACCAGCCCAGTCAGGGCCCAGGGGGCTGCAGTGGCCCCACTGAGGTCAGGGGTCCTACCAGCCACGGGCTCAGTGGTTGCACCCCAAGATCCAGCCCGGGGGGGGGTCACCTGACCCCCCTGCCCATGGCCCGGGCCCCACATCCCGCTCCAGGCCCGGGGCCCCGCTCCCATCCGCAGCCGGAAACACCTTTTTCCTGTCCATGGGGCTGCAGCGTGGGGGGGACTGCAGGAAAAAACCTCGTGTCCTGGCAGGTTATTTACATCCTGCTCACTGGGGCCAGCCTGATTCCCCCCACGTCCCCACATGCACCCCAAGCTCTTCTCCAGTCCTGTCAGCCTCATCCCTGTCCCCATCCTATTTCTGTCCTCACCCCAATCTCATCCCATCCTATCCCTATCTCCACCCCTATCCTCATCCCACCCCCAACATATCTCATATCTCATCTCATCTCATCCCCATCCCTTCCCTCTCCCCATCCCTGTCCCCGTTCCGATCTTAGTTCCCATCCCAGTTCTCAGCCCCATCCTTTATTCACCTCCATTCCTCCCCTCAATGCCAACCCCCCCCAACAGACCAAGACTGGAGACCCCCTTTTACCAGAAGGACGATCCCAAATCCTGCCTTGGGGACACCATTCTCCTCTCAGGGAGCACCAGAGCTCACCCAGTCCCACGCTCCCCATCCCAACCTGTCTCCCCTCTCCCTGGCCTCTCAGAGCCAGCTCCTGTGCCAGGACGTGTGACATGTCCAAGTGCAAGGAGCCTTCTGTCTCATCCAGTCCCAGGAACACGTTGGGGGAAACTGAGGCACGGGGCTGGCAGGGCTGGGAGTGTCCCGAGGCCAGGGCCAGGGCAGCCCCTGCTCCCCGAGAGGCGCGGGAGCCCCGCAGCCCCGCACGGGCTCTTACTCAGCGCCTGCAAATGACTCAGCCGGGATCCGGCCGGGCCAGCCGGGATTTCCTGAGTCAGCTCCCCCGGCTGTGAAACCTGGGGGGGTCCAGCCTCTCCTTCCAACCACAGACACCAGCCCGCGCTGCTGGGGGTGCAGGGGGCTCCCCATCCCTCTGATCCCCTTGGGAGCACCCGGACCCTCTCTGGCACCGGCGATAACGGCACGGCAGCTACGGCAAAGCCTCGGGGAACGCAGGCAGCACCCCAAAAACAACCCACGGGCAACCCCTGCCTGCGCGGGGGCTCGCCCGCTTCGGGCAGCCGCGGGTGTCCAGCAGGGCCGGCTGCGGGCCTGGCATCCCGGCACACCCAGACTCCCTGGCTCCCCTCCCAGTTGTTTTTTTCCTAGGTGAAATCCAGGAAGAGAGTCGTTCCGGCACAGGCACTCGGCGGGGCTTCACCGCTTCCCTCGCTCAGGGTGGCGGCCCCTCCGTGTCCCATGGGGGCACGGCCTGCGATGAAGCCGTCCCAAAGTTTTCCCTCTCTCCTGTGCCACCCCGGTTTGGCTGCAATGTTCCCAGCTCCAAGGAGTATGGGGATGGCTCCTTCACCCCAGGCGGTGGAGGGTCCCCTGGGAAGCACCCTGGATGCCAACAGCCCAGAAGCACCTTCCCGTGTCAAAAATGAGGGCAGACACCAGGATCTGCCAGCACTGACCTGCTCTGCCTGTGGAAAGGAGATGTGGGGCAGCAGGACACACATTCCCGGCAGTCCCCGTGCCTCAGTTTCCCCCGTCACTCTTTGTTGGCCATTCTGTGCTCCCCAGGACTGAACTGGGGAGGCACCACATCGTCTTCCTGCAGCCCCCCTCTGCCAGGGACAGGAATTCGGGGTGTCCAGGGGACACCGAGGGCACTGGGACACAGGAATTTGCCAGCCCAGCCACGCTGCAGCTCCCAGTGCTGAAACAGGGTCTCTGCAGAGAGGTGGGGACATTGGGGGGCACAGAGGGGACGCGGGGACTGTGCCAGCCTCGGCAGCTGCTGCCTGTGCTCCCCGGTCCCTGCCAGCATCTCTCGTGTCTCCGCTGTCCCGCACAGCACGAGCGCGTCACCTCGCTCCTCAGCAGGGTGTTCCCCATCATCTGCCGCCCCCACCGTGTCTCGACGCTTCTCGACGGGTGCCCCCATCACCACCCGCTATCCCCTCTGTCAGCGCCGACCCCCGCAGGATGACCCAGCTGGGGTGTCCCCGACTGTCACCACCGGTCCCTGCCGGGGTGTTCCGTAGCAGAGCCGGTCTCCACCTGGGTGTCCCTTGTGCGTTCCAGGACCCCGCAGGACACCCCTTATCCCCCCCGCTCCCCCCGGGCTGCCTCCCGAGTGTCCCCGCTCCCCCGATGCCGCTCCCCGCTCACCGCTCGCTGCGCCCCGTCCCTCGCGGCCCCGCGGAGCGCCCGGAGCCGCTCCCGGTGCGCGGAGCCGC
>VZTJ01002463.1:292899-321420 GCA_013397795.1 Orthonyx spaldingii | reverse complement strand
GGGCCCCTCAGTTTTGGAAGGACGTTGAGATGCTTAAATGCGCCCAAAGGAGGGCAATGAGGCTGGTGAAGGGCTTGGAACACAAGCCCTACGAGGAACGACTGAGGGAGCTGGGGTTGTTTAGCCTGGAGAAAAAGGAGGCTCAGGGGTGACCTTATCACTCTCTACAACTCCCTGAAAAGTTGTTGTTGTCAGGTGGTGGTTAGTCTCTTTTTCCAGGCAACCACTGACAGAATGAGAGGACATAGCCTTAGGCTGTGCCAGGGGAAGTTTAGGTTGCATGTCAGGAAAAAATTCTTCACTAAAGGAGTGATTGGGCACTGGAATTTTCTGCCCAGGGAGGTGGTGGAGTCACCGTCCCTGGACATGTTTAAAAAAAGACTGGAGGTGGCACTCAGTGCCCTGGTTTGGGTGATGAGGAGGTGTTAGGTCATAGATTGGACTTGATGGTCTCAAAGGTCTTTTCCAACCTACTTCATTCTGTGATTCTGTGTGTCCCACAGAGGCTGCTGTGTTGGCTGCTGGTTCAGTTCACAGGTGCAGTAGGTTTTACTGGTTTGGTGCTCTTCCTGGGTGAACAGGACTCAAGTGTCTACTCATAATGAGATTAGGAAGACAAAGGGAAAGCCTTGGGATGTTAGAGAGCTGATTTGTTATGGGTACACTGAAGAAATAATAATAACAGTAGAAGTAGTTGTAGTAATAACAACAAGAACAGCAACAACAGCAACAATAATAATAATAATTCTATTCTGTTACCATACACTTCCTGTGATCTCATAATGTTAATAAGATCATAATGAAATTCTGGAAATTTTTGGTCTCAGTCATAAAACCAGAAGGCGATGCCCTGGTCTTTTCCAGAACGTCACAGGAGAGTGGGTCTCTATGCTGCTGACTGATCATAGCTTCTTCTCATGCAAAGAGAAGTTATGAATATTTGGAGGCATATTGTCTTAGGCAGGATTTACTGCCTGAACTGTGATTAGTGTCAGTAATGAGATAATACCATTCTTTACCCTTCTCCTGTCTGTGCATAAAAAACAGGTATTATCAAATACAGCAAAGAGGTGAGTTTGCTGCCAGCCAGGAGAACTTTTTGATTGTATTCCTGTGAAGGAGGTCTGATGTTTAGACCTTATGGATGTGTGCTAGTGATTTCCATGGTGGAAAATATACTAATCTTCTGTTTGGGAAGACATTTTAAGTACATTTGATTTGGATTAGTTTGTTTCCTGAGCTCTAATTTCTGAACCTCACGAATCTGGGAGACAAAATGAGAGCTGCAGCAAATGGATCAGTGCAGAGGCTGATGTAAAGAAAATATGGACAAGTTCCTTTCAAAGAGTCAGTGTGGTCTGTGAAATTGGATTCACAGTTCAACAATGTGAGCAGATGCATGAAGAGGCCATGCCTAATCCCAAATGCTCTCAGAGTCTGGGAACAGTCTCTCACAGATTTCAGGCTTTGCGGTCAGACAGTTTCAGACTCACTGATGCCTATTAATGGTCCTACCCCGTCATCTTCTCATTCACTGTGGAGTAATCCCCTTTAGGTTAGAGCATAACTCCTTAGCTTTCCCTTGCTCCTTTTGCTCCCAGGTTTGGAAGGATGCCTTCATGCCTCACTGAACCGTCCTGCTTTCCCCCAGGACAGGATTGCTGTTAGCGTAGAAAAACATAACCACGGAATGATTATGCCGGTGCTTTTATTGAGACCGCTCAGGGGACCAGGGGTTCAGACCCAAATCAAAGTCCCGACATGGTTTTGGAATAGATTTCATTTTATACTTTTTCCTGACATAATTGCTATTCAATCATATGTTAATCATCAACCTTAACATTGTTCTATTGTATATATTGTTTTCACCCAAGCATGAGTTTAAGCCCCCTTCCCCCCCAGAGTTTCACCGTATTGTTAATACTTTCTCATGATTCTTGTTGTGATTTATTATGTTTATCAAGCAATCATCCCATCAGCTACTCTACGGGTGGGTGCCCAGGTGCAGGTTCGCCGTGTGCAGGTTCACTCTGTTCACTGCCTTCAGCAAATACAATATCTATTACCGTTCCCGAGGCCTATGCTTCTAAAAACATTTTAACCCTATGCTATCATTGCTGCCTCCTTTATGGCCTGTGCCTGTCTGGACCACACCATCACCCCTCCTCCTTTTTCTTCCCGCTTCCCACCCCTGAGTTATTGAACTGTGGAATTATTGTTAGGCAAACTATGGGTCCTTCCCAGGTAAAAGCTTTCAAGCCCTTTGTACACTGTGAGTTTGTTGGTTACACCAACAGGTACAGAAATGGCCTCATGTCCCATTTTGTGAGCAGTGAACTGCTGTTGTTAATAGGTAAATGATGTAGGTAAGATTTCTTTTTGACCACTGAAGATGAGACTAAATAATATTTCATTACTTAATTGGACACATGTCCAATTTTAGTGATTTATTATGCCTGAGATACGGCAGAGGACAAGATAATGTGTGACTGGGGAATACCCAAGATAAAAAAAGCAAGGAAAAAGATTGTCCTTCGTGGACATAGCTTTGGAGCTTTAACTATCTAATATATATCTATAATGTTATCTCAAGGAATTTTTTTTTTTTTTTTTTGCTAATTAGTTAATCCCTGTCTGGTGCTAATATAAAACTGTGTTTCAGGGTGGTTTGTTGTTGCACAGCTGAGGAGTAAGGCAATTAGTAGTAACACTAAAGCTGAGTCTCCAAACTTACACAAAATGTTTAATGAGGCAACTGGGATCCATATGACTGGGAGCCAAATGTGTTGCAAGTTGCTTGCTGTTATTAAACTGAAACCACGTGGTTTGGATCATCTCCCTTATAACTGCCCTGTTCCTCCCACTCGGCTGGGCTGAGCCTCCCAGGACAGCAGCTGTTGGAATCAGGGTGCTGTGGGCTGAGCTCCCTGTCCAGATGTTTTACAGAGCTGTTGAGTGCTTTCTCCTGCTGCCAGATCTCCAGCAAAGTGAACAGCTTTGCTGCATGCGCTGGATTGCAATGTCAATAATTGATTATTTCAAATCCTACTGAGATCTTGGCAATCAAATTGCTGGCAGCCTGGAAAATCTCAGCAGTGAGGTAGAAGACCTTTTGTCTTGGAATCTTGTATTTTCTGAAGTTGTGTGTTTAATTGATGTGGCTATTATTTCATCTGGAAGAAGGTGTGTTATCAAATAAACACACTTTAGTCAGGAGCCTTTTGAATTCCTGTAACTCCAGTCTTAAAAATTCAAAAGAAACATAGACTGTGTGGATCTTGACTTACAGCCATCATTCATTGAGCTGAGCCCCAAATACCCATTTGAGGGCTGTTTCTCTGCAGATCAGCCACCTGCCTGTGTGCAGGCTTTGGGTGGAGAAGAGCCAAGTTAGACAGAGCTGTTGGACACTGCTGGCTTGGGCTGGGCTTTAAGTGCAGTT
The DNA here is from genome assembly GCA_013397795.1 of Orthonyx spaldingii. Taxonomy (NCBI): domain Eukaryota; kingdom Metazoa; phylum Chordata; class Aves; order Passeriformes; family Orthonychidae; genus Orthonyx; species Orthonyx spaldingii. The sequence continues at coordinate 317,978 of VZTJ01002463.1, read as the reverse complement.
TCTTCTAACCTGAGTTTCTTCTGGTGCTGGAGGGAGGTTATTCCCAAAGTGTTTGTGGTGGAGGGGAGGGCTGGATCTCCATCTATTCATGGTGGTGATGCTTAATTCAGGCTCATCAGCCTCACAGGGGATGGGGACCATTTTTACTGGACCATTATGGGCCATGAGATTTGTAGTTCATCCAGTGGTGTCTTGGATGTGAGTCCAGCTCTTTATCTCCTTGATGATAGGACAAGACTCAGGTGACTGGTAGGGTGGAGACCTACAGGTTTTTATTTTATTTTGTGCAAGTTGGACAGGACTCAGAGGCCCAGTGTGCTCCATCCGTGTCCAGTGCAACTCATGAGCATTACAGGTGCTTAGCAAAATGAAAACATCATTATTTCGGATGTCTCGCTGACTCACATCTATGAGGTCAGGATTAAGCCCTAGTTTGTGGCTGCTTGTCTCAAAAATGACTTAAAATTTTTCCATTCTGATTTCATAGAGTCACAGAATGGATTGGGTTGGAAGGGACCTTAGAGCTCATCTGGTTCCAAGCCCTGCCATGGGTAGGGACACCTTCCTTTTGACCAGGTAGTTCTAAGCCCCATCCAACCCAGCCTTGAACACTTCAAGGGATGAGGCATTCACAGCTTCTCTGGGCAATAATTTCTCTCTGGCATGCAACTTTCACAGTGGAGTAATCTACTTCTATTTTCATTATAGAGCTGTGGTTAAGAAACAAAGTTGTCCTTAACACAGTTAGGACAGTGTGATGTTGCTGCTCAACTTGCACCATCTCCCCCAGCTGCCCTCCAGCTGCATTAGTCTAAAACTCAAACAACTCATTTTCTTCTAATAAGTAACAGTCCAGAATGAACTTCCAGGGTGTCTGTCTGGAAAAATGGTTGGCTCCCTAGCAGTAACTGGCAATGTAGTAAATTAGAAAGGCATTCCATAACTTCAAAATTGATCATTTTAAAAATAAATGTTAATATATTCAAAGGAAATTCTGTGATCCAACTGTGCCAGCCAATGCACGCATTAAGGCTAAGAGTCAATCAAGACATAATTTTGTGATCATATAACTCAGAATGACTATGTATTCTTTTGAACTCACTTATTTTTATTGCTGTGACTCTATTATGGATAGCTGTAAAATTCTGTTTATGCCTTTTTGTTCCTTTTCCTGACCCTTATTTAAAATGTGTTTTTTTACAATTCAGTTTAAGCTGACAACATGTCAAACTCTGCAGGTAATAAGTGTGTTAATAGGAATACACACTTTAACCACAGGCTTGCTCAATGCATTACACATAAGCTGCTAATTGGACTTGGAGAAATTGCTAAAATATCTTATGAAAGTTGGGTCTGATCCACGGAAGCATTCCTCTGAATCTGTGTCAGTGCAATTTCCTGACATCTGGTTCCCTTCCAGTTCCTTGAGCCCAGAATAGCCTCCACATAGTTTGGATTTGCAGAGCGTAGAATTAAAAACTAGCTAAAAGTGACAGAAGTGATCCAGGTCACAGAAAGCACCAATTTAGTTTCTTAGCTTGGCTTCCTAAAGAAACGACCCTTGTGATATCAGGCTCTCAGTGTCGTGCTTGTGTGGGGGTGTGTCATTTCTTCTTGCCACTTTGGAACCTATTATCACATTTTAACTCTATTTTCTGATAGTAGAGGCTTTGAAGCGATGATATTCCTGCAAATTTAGTGAAAACAAATAGGCAGCAGAGAAAATCCTTTTCAGAGATTTAGACTAAGGAAAGGCTAAAGCATTACCTCAAGTCGTTGCTGAGCAGTGGGGAATCAGTAGAGGAGAGGGATCCTCTCTCAGGGGTGCTGCAGGTGAGCAGAAATCTTCCCCAAAGCTCAGGCTTTTAAAAGCAAGCAGGACCTGCACTGGCTCTTGCAGAACTGCTTGTTTAGATCAATAGGAGAAGAGCTGGATTTTCCAAGTGAGTCGCAAGCCCAGTTGTTTTTCTTAATTGCTATAAGACATTTTTCATACCTTATATTTTATCTTTGGAGTCTTTGCCTTGGAGTCAATCCAGAAATAAAGCAATCAGAAAGGTTCGCTGTGTGCACATCTGGATATTGGATGACTATCATAATACTGGTCTGATGTGCAAGGCTGTATTCCTGGCTGCTGTAGTGTGTTGGTACATCAAATTTTTTTCAGCAATCCACTTAAGCAGCCCCTTACAGGGACTGTGCCAGGCAGTACTTGCCTTCCTGTTCCTCTGTTGGGTTTATTGTTACTACAACACACTCTTGAGGCTGCTGCTTGCTTTCATCCTGCCTTTTGACTGCCTTGCTTATTTTTGTCTTCATCCCACTCTTCTCTAAAGAGGTCTTTAAGAAACAGTGTCTATCTGCTATGCACGTCTCTTTTATTAATAATTCATTAATCAATTTAGGCCAGAGGGAAAAGAAAAGGTACCAAAACCAACAGGTAAAAGTGATCACAGCTCAGGAACAGCACTGTGCATATCTTGCACCTCAGGCTGCATCATTTGCTAGTGCTACCTGCAGTACTCCTGCCAGAGAGCACTGGAGCTCTGTCTTTGTAGATCTGCATAAAAAAAACCCCAAAAAGTCATTTCTTACTACATGGAAATATGCTCCATAGGAAATCAAGTGATATTGAGCAAAAATGGCACCATGTTTCTGGAGCTGCTGTTTGATTTTTGCAGGGATGCAGACATTTGTGTGTGCTTACCTGAGTCTGCTGAGCAAAGCAATTACAGGTTCATCAAGAATTAAAATTCGCCAGTGGCTGAACATTCATTTCACTGCAGCTTCTGGTAATGAAGTCATAATTGTTTCTCTGACATGCAGGAATTAATGCCTGATTCTGAGCAGGCAGTTTATTTTCAAGCCAATATAATTTACCAGTTACTTTTAATACATGTTGGAGAGAGAACAAGCTTCCTTGGTGCAACTCACTCTGAAGAATCACAGAATGGTTTGGGTTGGAAGCAATCTTAAGAATCAACCAGTTGCAACCCCCTGCCATGGGCAGGGACACCTTCCACAGACCAGGTTGGTCCAACCCTCGCCCAATCCAGCCCTGAACACCTCCAGGGATGGGACATTCACAGCTTCTCAAGAAGCTCTACCCTGTGGCAGGGCAGCACGAGGGCACTGGTCTGTGGAACACCCAAAGGAAAACAATTGGCAGCTGGAGAAGGGAGTGGGACCACTGCTGTTGTGCTCATATCTAATTACTCCCAAATAAGTGCTGTCTAAGCACCAATGCTGTCTCCAGTGCTCCTCTGGCAGCTCCTGCAGGGCAGTTTGAGCATGCTTCTTCTCCCTAGCTTCAGTTGTGCACAACTCCTCCACCCTGATGCTCACCACTGAATTGTTTTGGCTGTTTTACCATAACCAGCTTTGCTCAACATGCCTCAAAGCTTCATGTGAAGATTCACCTTTACTTCTGTCCTCCAGGCAGAAAACATTTGCTTGTTTTTCCTATAACCTTCAGCGTGTTTCATGCAAGTCCTGCAGTGTTAAGGCAGTTTAATGCTCCATTAATTATTTTGGAGGTGGTCTGGGAACTGCACGTGCTAACGACTGCGCTGCTCACTCAACGGGAAGGAAGTTCTCAGCACAATGTGTCTGGTCATCAAGGAGAGACTTTTCCCTCTAAGGAAAGTCAAAGCCTTTTCTTAGCCTGCTCCTGACCTGGAGTTCACCCCCTCTAATACTCCTTTCAGTAGGCACAAAGCAACACATTGTGAATTAACGGAGCTCAAGCAACTCTCTGGTGGCAGATGAATCCCCAAGTACATAACATGTTAAAAAAGTTCCCATACTTCATCCAATCTTCTGCCACTAAGTCACAGGAAGGGATAACATTGTGAGTTTGTAATTTATTTCCATATCCCTTAATCATATTTCAGTAGCTGTTTGGTTTATGACCTTTAAAACCACCTTAGATTTAGATTGATAAATGGGTAGCAAATAAATTTAGCAAAATAAGCAATTTCAGCCTATGGAAGGTCAGCAGAGGGCTGTGCAATCACAGCTTCCATTAATATGTTATATTTCAGTCAAAAGCTTTTAAATGCTGAAGGTTTTCAGAGGGAAAACCTACAGCTGTGATGAATGGGTTTCTTCTAATAGCTGAATGGGAAATGAAAATCAAAGTTAGGGGAAACCGCTTTGTTTCTGCAGCACAGATGAAGTTAGACTGTGGTTTTCCTCTGGCACAAGGGCAAGACAGTCAAGAGGGCTCAGTAGCCAGCAAATTACATTTCAGCTCAAAGATCATTTGAATAGTCTTGTAAATTAATAAATTATTCATAATAGCTGTTATTCATAATAGCTGTTATTATTATTGATATGAGGCTTGAGCTGAGTAAAATGAGAGAGGACAGGTAAACTAAATAGGCTTCTCTATTAGGAGAGAGAGAGGGGGGAGAGAGCTCAGTGATGTCAGCTCTCCATTTCCCACTGGCAGCTCTTCCAGCAGCTTCTGTCAAAGAAGGCTGGCTGGGCAGGGGATTACGCCTCTTTGAAGAGGAAAAGTTTGTTAAATTAATTGCTAGCTGCACATTAACTCAGCTGTATTTATAACCATGTATAAGACTCTCCTTTTTGCTGGGGTACTAAAAGTCAGATTCAAGGAGAAAGCAATGCAAAATCTTCTTATGGGAGTGAGATGATCTTTCCTTCATGTCTAAAGTTGTGGAGCTTTGGATGGGGCCCTGAGAAACTTGATCTAGTGGGTGGCATCCCTGTCCATGGCAGGTGGGTTGGAGCTGGGTGATCTGTAAGATCCCTTCCAATCCAGACCTGTTTTTAAAAAAAAAATTAAAAAAAAAAAGAAATAAAGTCAGTTGTTGCTTCTAAGAGCTGTGGGTCAGAACAGCCTGGATAAAAATCTCTTGGATGCCCACAAGGCAAAGTTGCCTTACAGTGATGTGAGCGGGTCTAATGGAAGGTGTCGCTGACCATGGCAGGGTGGTTGGAGCTAGGTAAGCTTTAAAGTGCCAATCCAAACCATTCTGTGAGTCTATGACTTGTGGGGCTGGGATTTGCACGGGACAGGGAGTTGGGATGGCTCTGTACCCCACTGAGGGGTTGCTGGGGCAGGCTGTGGTTTGCTTCTACCAAATGAGTGGTTGGGGTGGCCTCAGCCTGCTCTGCCCTGGGACTGACAGGAGGACACCTTGCAGCCCCCGGCCCCAGGGAAGAGTAATCAGGGACGTGTCATTGCCCCATTCCTCTGGTCCCACAGGAGGCACAGCTCAGCTGCAGCCTTCTCCTGGCACCTAAAATTAAAATGCATGACCTCTGAGGGAAAGACTCGTCTGTGGGATCAATGTGCACAGCAGCAGTGTTGGGACAGGTTGGAGGGAGCGTGGTAGGGGCTGGCTTTGTGGGAAGCTGTGAGGGTTGTGCTGGCAGAGGACCTGTTGTCTTTGGAGCGGGGAACTGGTTATTAATGCTTGAATTGCCAGTGATGTTTGCGTCTGATTTAGTATCACTTAAGTAAGTGATGTATGATTTCAATTAGGGAGCAAAGATGCTTACTGCATCTCCATGATATGTTTGGATGGAGAAAAGTGCTTTGCACAGTCTTTCTGTTTCGAGGGAGGTAAATGGAGCACGGGGTGTCTGTAGGTTGCTTGCTGCAAAGTTATTTCAATGTCGGCTGGGAAAGCAAACTGTGCCAAGTGCCAAAGTCGCTGCAAAGTCGCTGGGGTGGGCTCAGGGCTCTGCCTGGCACCAGAGCCAGGCTGGTGAATGCCATCAGGGGATGCTTTCTTTTGCGTTTGGTGCTCTCTGCCAGTTGGAAGAAGAGCAGCTCTGCTGTGTGCTGTTGGCTCTGTGCTGCTGACACCCAGCAGATCTCTTAGGGTTGTAAGATCCTGTGGTCTTGTTGAAAAATGAAAGGTTTATCTTTGTCACTATTATGAAGTTCATCAGTGCCTGTATTTCACAGACTGCAGCAGTCTGATGACCCTCTGTATGTACTAAAGTGCAAAAGCTTTGTCCTGAAATAAGGGACAAAACAAAACCCAATGCTAAGCAGGAGCAGGCAGTGAAATGAGGGAAGGCAATATCAAAAAATTTTTAACCAAGACCAGCCCTGTAATGCTTGAGTCATTAACATCTCAAAGGGCTTTGTGTAGCAGGATACACACATATTGCTGCCTGGAATTAGCACATTGCACACAAAGAGAGCTATATTGATGTCTGTCGAGGAGGCAACACCTCCTCCTCCTCCAGCTGTAGCCTTGTGCCCAGGTCCTGCTCCAAGCCTCAAACTGAGATGTCAGTGCCACCATGTGCCACCCAGTGCCACCAGCATCTCAAAAACACCCCAGACCCTGAGTCTGTGTTGCTGGCATTTGCCTTCCTCTCCTGTTGTGTGTTTTAACAGCAAGCAGCTGGAGATGAGCTGTTGGTTGTGCAGCCCAGCAGCTGCAATGGCAGGAAATGGCTTTGAACTAACAGAGGGCAGGGTTAGATTCTATATTGGGGAGAAGCTCTTCACTGTGACTAAAGATGTTGGCACAAGCTGCACAGAGAAGCTGTGGCTGCCCCATCTCTGGAAGTGTTTATGGCCAGGTTGGATGGGGCTTGAAGGGACCTGGTCTAGTGGAAGGTGTTTCTGGCAATGGCAAGGGGTTGAAGTGAGATGCTCTTTAAGGTCCCTTCCAAGCCAAACCATTCTGTGATTCTATGTTCCTATGATTCTGAGATCACTGACTGAGAACAGTGAGGGGTAAGAATAATCAGGTTGTATTTAGGAATAAGTTTTATTTTAAATAATAAATAATTAGGAATAAGTTGTATTTTAAATAAGTTTTAAAATTACAAGTGAGAAAATTTACAGTGCCAGGAACAGCCAAAACCAGGATCTGTGAACTGATGTTTTTCACACTGCCCAGCATTCCTGCTTGGGTCAGCTGGAACCCTGCACTCTCCAGGTAGCTGGGCTTCAGCTGTAAAACACACAGAGCACAGAGCATGCATGGATGTGTGTTTGGGTACCAGGGCTATACTGGATTTGGTGGGAAAGTGAGAATTTTTGGCTGACACACAGATCTCCTCACACTCTCCATGTGAATGTTGCAGTAGCACTGTGATTTTAAGCAGATGAACTGATACTAGAACTATTATACATATAAAATAAATGCCAATGGTGATTTAAAATGTTTTCAGAACTTGGTTGCTGCTATCTCTCCTGGTGAGAGACGTTCCCATGTTTCAGCCAAATGAACTTTCAGACTGCTGAGCTAAATGGGAGAGAGATAATTTTCCTTTAAAATAACATGGGGAAGTGCTTATAAATGAATGAGAGTTACCTTGTGCTGATTAGAAGAGTACCTGGGAAGCCTCTGTAAAGCAATAAGAGGGATGACTTATTTGCTCAGTGTGATGCATCACCAATTGTGGCAGTGCTGTTTTCCTACCACATCCCATCTGATCTGGAGGCAGAGCAGATTTCCTAGAAGAGGCAAATCCCAACCTTAATATTTTTCTGTAGTAGCTGGCACATTGTCTTAGTGAGAAGACAGAAGAGATCTTTTATGGGAGCTGGGGTGACTGGAGGTGCTGGGTAAGGTGCTCTGCTGAATACTGGAGTGTCCCTTTGATGGTCTTTGCCACCCTTAAAGACTCTATGATTCTGTGATCTGCTAAAAACCACCATCCTTCCTCTCCTGCCACCTCCTGTCTTGTCTGTGACCATTCCTGCTTTACCTGCACAGTCCATCACTTTCCTACATTGCTCCAGCGTCCAACTTCAGGAAGGGTTTCCCCCTTAATTAAATATGTTTTATTTACATTGTGCTGAACTTCAAAAGGCTTGAGAGCCCAGCCCCCTCCCAAGAGCCAGGATCAGCTCCTGAGCATGTTTTCTATCCTCAGCGAAGGGATCCTTCAGGTCTGGATTCCCACAAGCCACATTTTCAAGCTGAAGGTGAGGATGACAGCAAAACTCTTCAGATTCATGCACTATTCATGCAGTCCTCTAGGCTCCAGTGAAGCTCTTATAAGATAATAAGAAATTAATGAAACGTGGCAGTCTACAACTCCACTCCAGTTTTCATCCAGGGATCTCTGCATTTCACTAATATTTATTAACTGAGTCTTGCCATAGTCTGGAGAGGTCTGAGATTCTTTTATATCTGGGGGGCTCTTGCTGTGCAGTGAGTCTGTGCCAGGGTGGGGGTAAAACCTCAACTCCTGTTTCCACCTGCTAATTGGTGTGCGAGGACACAGGCACCCTGTTTTGGACTTCTCACCCCCATCTCTCTACATAGGTGCTATGGGTTTTGCTGACAGAGTTCCTAGCACCTCTGGGTGCCTCCAGCATTGTGGGAATGAAAGGAAAGCTTTGGATCCAGTACCTAAGGAGGGGGAAGCAATATTAAACACAGCTGTGAGTAGAGGTTGGTACAGGGGAAGGATAAAGTGGGGGCTGAAATGGAGGACAAGGTCAAAAATTGTGCCCTATTTCTCAGCTCTCCTGGGTCAGATAGAACTGAAGTGTCTTGGGTCAGAAAGTTATGGATGAGAAAGGGCAGGAGATTAAGCAGGAAAGTTTAGGGAAGGACAGACCTGAGTGAGAAGGGAATGGCAAAAGCAGGAGCTGGAAGGTGACAAGAAACAGGGACAGGAAAAAGACCTTTGAAGACTGCCAGGAATAATGGTCTGGAAAAATGAGAGTTACTAGAAGGGATCAGAATGCACCTGTAAGCACCTGCGTGCGGCTCTGTCTGCAGGGTGGTTATGGCTGAGTCAATCCCTGAACATTTCCTATTTTTAGGGAGATATAGGTGTTTTTCCAGCCCAGGTTAAGCGTGGTGGTGGCTCTGTCTGAGATCACCCAGCACCAGGGACCGTACTGTCCTGCTCCGGCATTTGGAGCTGCAGCCGGGACAGCAGGGTGACCCTATGGATGCCCGTGCTGAGAAGGAGGTACCCCACTGTCCTCCTGAAAGGCTGTGCTAGAGAACATCCCTGCCAGGACTGATGTGGCTGCATAGCTGCAGCCTATTGCATGTAATGATGAATGGGAAGGAAAAGGTCCATAATATTTCAGGTTATTGAATCTGTCTGTGCAGCCCACAGATATGAGGCAGCCAACATTCTGTTTGCTTCAGAAATGAGAATAATCCAAACCCACAGGCTAATTCCCTTTCACAGAGATTTCATATGTTTTGTTGTCTTTTTTTAAAATAAATCGGACAATTAGACTGTAAAGAACCTTTTTCTTCTCTATGCTTCCTAAGCAATATTTGGAAGTAAGCTCCTTCTGTACTTGTATGAGCTTAATTTAAAACTGTTAGTTTAGATCTGTGATATTAAGAAACTAAGCATCTTTCACACATAGGTAGTAGCATCCTTGCAGAGGCAAGGATGTTAAAAATTGCCTGAGTGACTCCACTCCAGGCTGTGTTGACTCTCTTTCATGGTGGTGGATATCAGATGCTGAAAGAGTCTCATCACAGGCAAATGTTAGATAATCTACCTCTACCTCTCAGTACCTGATCTTCACCCCTAACAGACAGTGAGTATCTTAGTCCCAGAAACCCCAAAGTCTGATATTCTTTGTAATGTTTCCTCCTGTTTTTAATTATAAACCTCAGTCAGTTCAGTTGATTTTCTGCACCTTCATCTAAAATCCTTGGAAAAAACCTCATCCCAGCAACTTAAATGAAGACTGGTGTAATTTCATTTCTCCGCCTACTAAAATTAGATTCCCTTTATATTATGTACAGTTGTTTACCATCATCCTGCTGCAATAAAAACAACACCCTTGTGGCTTTTCTGCAAAAATCAGTTGTTAACTTGTCGTGACAACCCCTCACATGACTGTGTGGCAGCACAGGGTGCTCCTCACGCAGTGTGTTAAAAGTCAGGAATGATTTACATCTGTGAAATGTCACCTCTTGCCGAGGTTACTTGTATGAAAATCAGTGCTTATAACAGCTACTCATGTGGGTTGCTTGTCTGTTGGGTTTTTTGCAGTATCTCACCCTCTTCTCTTGGTTTAAGCCTCAGAGGAATTTGGGGTCAGGTGGAGCTATTCCTCTTCCCTAGAGCAAGGTGAGTCCCCATGATCAAAGCAAGTGGTGACAGTGACAGATACTGCCTGGCTGTACCTCTTCTTTTGTAGCCCCAGGGCTCTGGCATCAATACACCTTGTTGTTTCTCAAAGATAGGGGAGAAAGAAAGACTTTCAAAGCACTGAATGGGATTCTGCAATGCAAAGCCTAAGGGATGATGTATACCTGAAATCCTGAGTTGCTGTAAAATCACTCTTTCAAAGGAGTGGAGCAAGTGAGGGAAGAAGGTGTTTGGATTCAGTAAATGAAATAAGGTGTCTGAGTGAAAACCAAGAGCTTGTGAGGAGTAGGACTAAGCAAAGCCTCTCCATCTCTGGGGCGTGTTCATCATTCAAGTCCGAAAATTTGTGACACTGAGGTCTCATGGCTGAGACCTCCCATCTGAAGTGCTCATGTGACCCAGCACTAGTGGCCAGGGCTGGCTCCCCATTCCCTGCTGCAGAGCAGAGAGGGGCTCTTTGGGGCACACTTCCACACAGATCTGAGTCACCCAGCACTGTACGTGTCACCAAAGATGCGGAGGGGTGTATCTCACCTGCCAACGTGCTCTGCTTCTTGCACCTCCATGTGTGAGAAAAGGATAATTTATTTAAATTTATGATGGCTAACGGGCTTATCTAACTACAGTTAAAATAACTTGATGAATTACTTGTGTGAGATTTGGAATCATGACTGAGAACAAATTAGCTGACTGAAAAGTGGAGACTGATATTGCTCATTAATAATGCATGGAGGGAAGCTGCTGCTGGGTGAGCAGGTGGGCTGGCTCCGAGCATATAAATGGGGTGTTTCCATGCTAGAAATGTTCTCCATGTGCAGAGATTGTGTGGAAAAGTCACAGGTCTGAGTGGTCAGCTGTGATTGCAGAATCAAGAGTCTGTGTTTCATTGATCAGATGTTCTGTTCCTGGTGCTCAAAAGTACTGGAGAGCTCAGTGGAGGAGCTGAGGACCAAGTCCCAGGAAAAGGCATGTCCATCCCATGGGGAATTTGATAAGCTGAGGACCATAAAGAGCAGGGGGACTGAGGAGCCGTCCAGGAAATGATCATGTCTCAGGAGAATCCTGGAGGATTCAGGAGAATCATGTCCCAGCAAAGTGTATGGCCAGAATGTCTGCTTTTAAAATGTCTCCAAAAACATGTGACTGTTGCCCGCTTCACTTGTGCAAGTACACCCAGCAAGGACCTTTTGATTCTAGACTTTCCTTTTAAAGATTTAGTGGTACCCTGGGCCACTTGTATTTAGCAGAGTGATGCTTTCCTTCTGTTAGGTCTTGTTTAAAAGGTCAGATAAAATGGTGGATGTGTAACGAAAGCCCTTTCATCACCTGGATGCCATCTAACAGACATTGCTCTACATAGAAATCAGTTCTTGCAGCACAAAAGAACTGCAAAATATTTAAGGACTCAGGCTTGCATTAGCCCTGAGGATTTGCAGATGATTTGGTGTGCCATCAGATAAGGATGATATAATACAAACAGGGCACGACTTGGATAATTGGGGGCTATAAGTGAAGTGACATGATTGCTTGATTAAGATAATAGTTGAAGCATGTGGAGATGGAAATTATAATTTATATATTGCTGATTGTCAGGTTTATTTTAAGGACATAATTTGAAGATTGTCAAAATCAGAGAGGTCCCGAGTAAAAGAAAGTCACTGAAAGAAAAAAGAAATTTCTTCCAAAAAATAAATATCTGAGGCCAAGCAAGAGGTGGGCAGCAAAGCTTGGAGAAGCCAGAGGCAGGAGCTCCTGTTCTTAGAAGAGAACCAGGAGCCAAGCACCTGTTGTGGTCAGGAAGGGCACTGGATGTGTCTCCATCATCCTTCAGGCGTGGGTGCTGCTTGAGCTCAGCTGGATGCAGAGAAGCTCCTGCCCTTGCTCTTCCAGCTCCCCACACCCCGTGCTGAGGACACCAGTGCCTGGTCTGAGCCAGCCAGTCCCTCTGCATGGCTGAAGCCACCTGCACAGTGCCACCATCTTCAGCTGTGGGCAGGTATTGGACAAATGGATTGCTGAACCTGGGGGAAATGATGGTGTTTTCATACTGGGCCAATACATCCTGAGTGAGAGTACCTGCACCCAGCCTTTGGCATCTGGGTGAGGGTTTGGTGATGGGGAATGTGGTGATGATGGAACACTGCTGGGTGATAGGAGACTGAGAATGGTGGCCGTGGGGCTGGCATGGCCCACGGACATCTGCAGTGACATTTAGGCCTCCCTGTGTCCCCAGTGTCAGGGGCATGTGAGGGCTTTCTTCAAGGCAGCCAGTTTTCTGCCCACATTGCTGATTTGTTCATCTGCAGTGTCTTTAATATGATTAATGTAGAGGGGTTTGCAAACTGATCAAGACAGACCTGGTCTGCCTGTAATTTCAGTTAAATTACAGTGATGTTCAATTTCAAGCATACCTTTGATATGGTAATAGAAAAAGCTAATTTAGCATATTGCACAGCCTCTGGGTAAAGTGGAGGCGATACTGAATATTGATCAGATCCATACACAGCTAGTAATATTGGGGAATAGTGATAGATATTTCTGTAGAGCCTGAGTAGATTTATGTTGTTATCCTTCTGAAAGCTTGTACCTTAACTCCTAATACCTTTAACTGAAGCTGTTGGAGGCAGACTTTCAGCTTGCTTCCATTGTGTTCCCATTAGGAATCAAAAGTTTATTTGCCTCTCCAGTGGATGTGTGGGAAATAATGATATGGCATATGAGCTCCCACCTAGCTCAGCCACCATCAAAATGCCACGGTGAGTGAAACTACCCATGTGTTATGACCTTGATGCACAATTTAAATAGATGATTTTTCAAGCCAAATAAAACCTTTCACATTAGGCAGTAGATGAGCCACCCATATATGCTACAAATACTCTCCCCCCTCTCCTAATTAATAATACAAAATAGTGGTGGAATAGATTTATGCTTGTCAGCAGAGCAGTTAACTGTCATGCTGCTGATGAGTCAATGGCTTGTTGTATCATAAGTGCCAAAATACCCAGATCTGGGCTGGGCACTAAGCTGTGATATGGCAATTTAGTTTTCACACGTCATTTAGTTATGCTTTTATTTCACATTAATCTCTGGTTTTTTTCCTTTTTTATTTCAGTTCTAATGCAATAGGCTCAAAAGTGACCCAGGTCACAGTGTGAGAACTTGCTGTCACAGGCTGAACTTCAGCTGGGACTGTCCCTGCAGGTTTTGGAGAGGAGGATGCCTGGCAGAGCCAGGGAAACAACCAGCTCATAGGAGCACCAGCACCTGGTGATAACTAAGAACCAAAGTTGGAGGTCACAGGGATCCTAAAAGCAATAGGGGAATGCCACCATAGGTAACTGAGGTTGCATTTGCCTTTCCACAGCAGCATCCGGTTCAAGAATTCAAATGGATTGCAAAAGGAAGAGGTGTTCTGTTCCCAGCCAAGTATTTTTTAGAGGAAGGGTAAGGTGAGGGCTTTTAGGCTGCACCACTGGAGGGCTATTGCTGCTCCATGTGGGATTTAAAGGGGGATTTAAGATGCATTTAGGGAGTGCAGGAAGGGCCTGGGTTAGAACTTGGAGAATCTGAGCCTGACAAGCAGAGTAAGACCTCCCATGCACTTGGGAGAATGGAGGGATCTCTGTCCAAAAGCTCTTCTCTGTATTTTCTCTCTCCTGGTGATATAGTAGAGAAATCACAATGAGTCTTTATTTCTGTTGCCCTGAATCTCAATTTTTTTTTTTAAAGTCCATCTGAATCTTTTTTGTGCTTGTGACCTACACAAAGGAAAAAATTACAGTCCATCTGGAGTAGGGGCTGGAAATTTATTGAAAAATGCAACAAATATTTTACAACTAACCGCAGACTGTTCAGATGGAGGGGGATGCTGGAAAAACTAGTACTGAAAGAGGTAATACTGTGTGTGTACAGGTAGCTGCTAACACTGTGATATATATTCTGCTCTGAAATATTAATGATATATTCTATGTACCATGGCAGCAGATGGTACCAGAGATGGTTCTGACTAACTTTTTATCTTGGTGCTGGAGCAAACAACCTGTTTGGGGCAGATGTCCTGCATGCCATACCCAACTCTCACAGAGGGACCTACAGTCTCAGAAGCCAAAAGGAGATTTTAATTTTTTTTCCACCTCATACTCCTGTCTGGAACCTTCAGCTCTGGTGTATGGAGCCTCCAGGAAAGGAGAGAGGTGCACAGCTGAAAGAGGGTAGACCGAAATTGGATATTAGGAAGAAATTATTCCGTATGAGGGTGGTGAGGCCCTGGCACAGGTTACCCAGAGAAGTTGTGGCTGCCCCATCCTTGGAAGTGTCCAAGGCCAGGTTGGATGGGGCTTGGAGCCACCTGGGATAGTGGAAGGTGTCCCTGCCCTTGGTGGAGGAGGGGTGGGACAAGCTGGTCTTTAAGGTCCCTTCCAACCCAAACCATTCTGTGATTCTATGAATGTCCTTGTCCACTGAGGGAGAACTGAGGTGCTGCAAGAAGCACGCAGGTGTCTGGAAGTACCTACAAATTGGTAAGGCAAGGCAGATCCTGCTTTGTGCTAAGTACCACAGAAAGGTTGTCCTTCCCTTGGCACTGTGCTAACACTGCCATGTACCCGATACACCTCGTGCTGAGTCTGCCCTACCTGAGCTCGGGGCCACTGCCTGTGGCCAGTTAGGTCTGGTTTATGTTCCCTCTACCCATCACATATTCTTTGTTCATATACATAAGATAATAAGGCTGAAAGACGAAAATGGGTGTGCTGATGGGGAATATATAAAAAGAACAGATGATGCTAAGGAACGACCATTAAACTACATAATAAATCCTTGGTGATAGTGCAAAACCTTTGCATCTGCTCACAAGGTAGAATTATTTCATTGCTTGCAGGCCTTGTACGTGGAGATATGTCAGTGCATCAGCATCTTCAGGGACACATCCATAATAAAGATAATACTAATTTTCATAGCAATGTTTTTTCCTGACAGGCAAAGGTAATTAAGTGGTTAAAGAAGAACTCAGTTTGCTACCTAATGTAAAAAATAACTCATGCATTTTATGTCTCTTACTCTTCCAACTTTCACCAGTGTCAGGCCACATTGGTTTTGCATTTATGGTAACAACCTTTCAGAAGATATGAGACAGAGCATGGTAAGTGTGGGGTTTCTAATCATTTTTCTTTTGTGTCTGATATCTTGGCTATCCACAGACCTTAAATATGATCTGATCATGGCTCTGAACTAAACAGATTTAATGGTGAAATAAAAGAATATGTCCAAAATGAGGTGGAACTAACAAATGAAAATAATAAGGAAATTAAATGTCAGTAATTGAAAAGATTTCTAATGTCTTAGATTCAGTACAATAACTCTCCTTTATGATTTATCCAGCCTTGACACCAGTTATTTGCTTTTGGAAAGTTTTTCAAAGGTATATAGATTGATATAAGTGCTGTATTTTCTACACTTATTCTACCTAGACTAATTGAAAAGCTGTTGCAGAGAGGAAATTGGGTTGGTGTTGTGAGTTTGTGATTGTGCTCTGATCTTCAGGAAGCTGTGGAAAATCTCCAGAAAATTAATTGTTTAGACTTGAAAGCGCTCCATTAAGCTGAGGTAATGGGCAAATTCAGCATTCCTCAACAGTGATCTCGGGTTTCTTCCAAATCTTACTACACTAATCATTATTTCTGCACCATTCAGTCCTGTATATTCTGGGTTTGCATGGCGTAAATTGCCAAATTGCCTCTGCAGTTGACAAGGCATCATGGCAGAGGCAGGTACATTTTAAATTAAAGTAAGTTTTGCACTTACTGTTTTAAAAGAAATCACTATCCCAGGGCAGCGGCATTCCCACCTCCAGCACTAGAGGGGTTGTTAAAAATCCCCATAAGAATAAACACATGTGTTGAATCTTCATTTTTAATGTTGTTCATGTTTGTGTGTATAAAAAGAAAGCTTGTTTTGGGGCTAGACCCCTGTGAAATCCATCCCTTTGAGGACCAGAGCCCTCCTGTGCTACAGGAGCCGTCCCTGTGCTGTCAGACCCTCTCCATGCACCACTGGTGACATGTCATCACAGAAGCATCACAGAATGGTTTGGGTTGGAAGGGACCTTAAAGATCATCTCATACAGTTCCACCTCTCTGCCAAGGACAAGGCCACCTTCCACTAGACCAGGCTGCTCAGACCTGGCCTTCCAGGGATGGGGCACCCACAGCTTCTCTGGGTAACCTGTGCCAGGGCCTCACAGTGAAGAATTTCTTTCTAATGCCCAACCTAACCCTGGCCTTTTTCAGTGGGAAGCCATTCCCCCTTGTCCTGTCACTCCAGACCCTTGTGCAAAGTCCCTCTCCAGCTCTCTTGGAGCCTCTTTAGGCGCTGAAAGGGTCTCTAAGGTCTCCCTGGAGCCTTCTCTTCTCCAGGCTGAACAACCCCAGCTCTCTCAGCCTGTTCCATGGTTTCACATCCCTTCTGACCTGCAGTGCCTTCCAAGAGCAGGAAATGATTTTCTTTTCTTTTTATGCTTTTCCTTTCAACGGTGTATTAGTGGCAGAGAAGCCATAGAAATAAAAGCTTTCCACAATAAGGCTACAACAAAATACTTGATACTAGGGAGGGATAAATGGGACCTTGAAATTATAGCCTGCAATATACGGCTCAGTCCTGCTCATGGGTACTAAAGGCATTAATTTCTGAATACTGTCTGCTTTGGTAGGTAATTTTTGTGAAATGCCTGGAGAAGCTGTTGCATTTCCCCATATATTATAATGAAGTATGGCAGGTTTTAGAGAGATGAAGGACTTTGCAAAGGTGCAACAGCCTGACACCAGGATTCATTTTGAGCATGAGCTGGTTCCTATTTTATCTAAGCCTGATTCCGTCATCCTTGGGAAGGAGGGTGCTTGCTTTTGATGGTGAGTCTTGCTGTAAGTACTTATTTGGCATGCCAGTGAATAAGAAAAGCTATCATGATTTGACATGTGAAATGTGAAGTCTCAATTACTTTTATGTTGTTTTTCTGTAGATCGGAAGTGAAAAATATATTTTAATTAAAAAGTGAAATATGATATCCAGATCTCAGCATGCCTCGTGGAGAACAATCTGAATTTTGGAGTGCTTCCTAAGTCTTGGAGCAGAACTTATGCTGCACTTCCCAGGCACGTGCAGCAGCGTGGCTGATAATACTGACTGATTTATTTGGCCATTATCCGACAGTTTCTTTACTCACTTTAGGGGAAAAGAGGCTGCAGAGACATCCTGCATATTCAGATAGCTGTTATTGTAATCTTCTTTTGTGTATTTTATATTTTGATTACTTTTCCCTTGCAGGCCTATTTTTTTAATGCAAATAAGAGTTATGAGAGTGTGTTTTCTACCTTCCTCCATCACCTCCTGCCCAAGTCCTTTTGAATCCCTTGACCAGCCTCACCTGAATTTGATCACAAGATGAAGGCCAGAGATATTAAATCTCTGAAAGTGCTGCACCAATAAGTGGCGAGAGAAAATTTGGCTCAGGTAAAACCAGAGTGAATTTGGTTTTTATGTGTTTTTGCTGATGTGTAGGTTATTATCTGGCATCTAAGAGGGGCTGGCTGCAGCAAATGCAGCAAACCAAAACAAAACCAAAAGCCACTGAAAGTACAAGGGCATTTCTGAATATGTTGTGATGCTGAGGTTGTGTTGGGAGAGTGGCTGCCCCTGAATTAAAGAGTTGAGCCTCTATGCCCCAGGTCACTAGAACCTGGCATTAGATTATTTTGCTGACCAGAAATATAAGCAAATTAGCCCTGTTGCTCAAATGAATGCGTAAGTTAAAGTAAAAAGGATGAATTTTGGCATGTTGGGCATAAACATCTCCTAATGCATTTGGAAGAACTATGTCTGAAAATGGAGTGTATTTTCCTTGCCTGTGTTTCTTTGTGGTCATTAAAGGCATCTCACTCTCAATAAAGAGTAACACATTTCTTGAATCACTCTATTTAGGATAAAGACCTTGGCTCCTACTCTGTCTAATTTCCAGATGTAGTGCACCACTTCAGCAATAGAACAAGGTCTTTTTAAAAAATAGATAATTCTATTTACCCAACACTTTGCTAAGCTGAGGCTGTTGAAAGTAAACCATCTTTAATATCTAGCCCATAATGATGCTTGTGCTTTCCTTTGAAAGCTCCAGCTGCTCGGGGCTGAGATCACCACATACTGACAGATACTTCAGCTGGTGCTTCCTCAGAGCAGCCTCGCCAAGTGAGCCTAAATTTAGTCCTTGTCTTGTTGAATACCATTAGAATTGTAGGATGCTATGCTATGACATTGGCAATCACTGTGCTTGGTTGTGTGTGATTTAAGAAGTGGTCTGTGTATTTAAAATCAACAACTTGAGAAGGAACCAAAATCAGGTATGACAAAAATATAGATGGTTAATTTGCAGTATTTCAATGGAAGAAAAATAATTCTATTATCTGCATACCTTGGTCTCTTAAAAAAAGTAAATCAGAAAACGAAAAATTTAAAAAATGTGACTTGGTTTTCCTACATTAACCTTCTTGACACTCAAAGCCACGATAGAGCTCATAATAATTGTTTATTTAATATTTAATTTATGTCACCACACATCTTTACTTGCAAGGAACTAATTATATTTAAGCCCTGGGAAGCCAATGAGTATTTTATTACCAATTCCATTATGGCCAGCATTTTATTCCTTGCCATCTAAATCTCCACGTTTGAGTAGGAGAGCTCATTACTTTAAATATGAGAGCAATGGGTGAACCTTCCTGATCATAGCATTTATTATTATATTTAGTACTGGGGTAGCTGCAATGCTAGAAGAACTCTTCAAATAAACAGTCATTAGGTATGACAGTGGTAATGGAATGTGCACTGTGAAATTATCTAATTACTGACACTTCAAGTCTGTATCAACAATTTGTTTTGAGATAGAATATAATTAAATTATTTTGCTCCAAGTACATCCTGAAGAGCAACGAACTTTCAGACTTTCACAACACAGAGTGAATAAAAGGTGCCATGTAAGGATGATTTTGAACATTTGGAGGATAATATTCTTGCAGAAAATGTTTGTCATTCTTGGACCTGTTTGCTGGGCTCTATTAAAACCTGTTGATGGTTATGGAAATGAAAAGGATGTTCCCAAAGGAAAGGGGAAGATGAGAATAGGAACAGATGCTATGGCACCCTAGAATGCTTTACTGTTGGTTATGGAAGGTATTCAGAGTCTGATTTGAACAGTAATTACTTTGTTTGGTCACAGCTTTGAAAAGTAATGTAGCAACATGAACAGATGCATCTAATGTGTTATTTGGAATAAGAATGATTATAGATGATTTTCAGTGTGGAAGGGCATCACAGCAATTTGTTGATACAGATTGTGAAACAGAAATACAAGCTGGGGTGTGAAGTAATAATCAGAGTTAACTGGTGTCTTGGTCTTGGCTGGGATCTAAGTAATTTTCCTCCAGCTGAAACCAGAACAACTCGACACCTGGAGAGCTGTTTGATCCCAATCCGTTAGTTTTCCACAAACCTGCGTGTGTGAGTACTGCAGGGGCAGGCTGTGTTTCGCAGAGGTGGAAGCCCTGGGAGGAGCATGCCTGTGCTGCTGGCGGTGGAGAGCAGAGGGAAAGTGGGACCCAAAGGAGGAATGGGGCTGGGAACCCACTCCTTGCTTGGCATCACTTGTGCTGTGGGTGCTGCTGATCTGCTCATGGGACACCCAGATACAGGGTGCTGTGACAGTTTCTGTCTCCTGGCTCACGGGAAAGCATGGACTGAGCTTTGCTATGAGTCCTCAGTGGGGAGAGAGACTCCAGAGATATTTCCAGGGAGCTCTTTCCAGTCCCTAGCACATGTACCCTTGTCAAGAGTAAGAGTAAAATTCAGGAGTGAAAAGATGACAAAAGGAAGAAAAAATCTGCTCCAGATTACACTGCTTGTAGCTTGCTACAGCTCCCCTGCTTGTGTCTCTAACAAGAAATCTAGGTTGAATGCATTTTAAAAAAATGTTGTTTTTCACCTACTAGCAAAAAAACCTTGGGAGTAGCATTCTCCTCTCATCATTTTTTGGAATTAATTACAAGACATATAACCCAGCAGCATAGAACAGCCCAGAATGTTATCTCTCAAGTATCACAGCCTTTAATAAAAGTCAGTGGCACCATTTGTGACCATCTGATGTTTATGGCTGCTGCCTCTGAAGTTCATTGTGTTTCAGCGGCCACCTTGGCTCGTCTCCATTCTTGCTTTAACCTCAATGACTTTGGCATAGTTATTCCAGTGCTGAACTTCGCCCATTTTGTCTTCCACAGAATACGAGGTCTGCTGCTTGCTTATCAAATATGAAACTGTGTACAACTGGGCAACCTCATGCTAATGGAATCAATACAGCGAAGAGATCTCACAACCTCGCTGCACTTTTTACAATTTACTTTGTTCGTCACCCATTAATTCTTATATTGATTTTGCTATAAAACACAAACTGCATTCCTATCACAGCCTGAGAAAAAAGCACATTGATTATATTGGAACAAGGTATGTTGTAAAAATGAAATGCCTAAAACATTTAAATGTAGTAAGCTCTGCTAAAGTCCATAAATCACACTGTTTAATGTTGTGAATGAGCGGTGCTGCCTTAAGGGAAAAATATGGCACCATAAACCAATTTTGACACAAAATAACAGTCTGTGTTTCTCCGTACCTGCCATTCGAGAAATGCTATCAATAATGGTTATGCTTGTTTCCAGGTGTGGGGGGGAAACATTCTCAATATCCCTTTTAGAAAGTTCCTTCAAAGTCACTTTGTAAAATTGACAACAGTGGTGTTTTACCTGGCTATAAATAAAGCCTGATTATTACTATGTCCTGTTTACTTTTATCATGCACTCATCAAAAACTTTTTGATGGATCATTACCAATAATTGTTTCGGGAGCCAAAGTCGAGCCATGTGCTTGACTGTTATTGATGGGGAGGGACTGCAGCTGCTTCCTACCAACCTCAGTGACCACACCATCTGCTGAGGATCATGGACATCATTCCACCAGCTTAGAGGGAAGATGGTTCAAAGGGAATTCAACTTTCTGCACCATTTAGAGTTTAACCCTGAGTAGAGAACCCATCCTGAGTATCCACTGCTGAGTTATAATTCTTCACTGTGAGAGTATCATGGCAGGGAGGAGTGAAAAAGGAGAATTTCATGGTGATTACAAAATAGGTGCTTTTTATCAGCGAAGTTATGACTGCAGATACCTATTCTAGTTGAGATTTCCATAGTGTTTCAAGCCGTAGTCATTATCCAGGACTTCACTGAGCCCGGTACAAGGTCAGGAAAGTCATCTTGGAGAGCCTGCAGTCAACAAAAAGACAAGTGACAACAGCCAGTCAGGGATGGGTTTAAGTCCAGCAGGAAACAAAGGAAGGATGGGGGTAAGAAGGATTAGGACTGGTGACAGCAGCTTAAAAACCCAAGCTGTTTCCAAGGTTTTCAGGATCTATGGAGACAGATTGAATAGGGAGGAAAAAAGAGAGGAAGGCAGGAAGAAAGGAAAAAGGAGGCTGATCAAGATGGATATTGTGCATTCGTTTAACGTTTAAGCTGGTCAGAGAGGGAGCCTTGGCTTCCTGCTCAATGTTGTGTCTGTGCATGGCACTGCTGCATCATCCCTTGTGCCAGGTTTTCTGGAATGAGCTTGTGAAGGGGGAGAAGAGGAATTAACACAGCTCAGAGATCATAAAGCAGGGATGGGACTATTTGCTGCCTAAATCTTGGATGGGTGCTTCTGTTTAGTTCTTGTTTCATCTTGATACATTTACCTTTTTGATTCATTTTTTTGGTGTGTTTTTCTCATATGTGAATCAGAGCAGCTGCTGCAGAATCTGGGACAGCTCTGTCAAACTTTATCTGTCAGTTAAAGCCTCCCTGCTTCCAGCTACATCACTCTAAACCACAGCAAAACTCAAGTGACTATAAAGAGGCTGCTCTATGCTTTGTCTAGTGAGAGGAGAGTTTGTTCAGTTCCTCTGAAAGAAGAAGAGAATTTGTTTCAAAGCATGTGAAAATTCATTAAAGCTGCTGAGACTCTTCCCACACAAGGGCTGTCCCATGACAAGGCTGGTAGAAGTGAAGCTGGGTGACAACCCTTGGGACAGGCTGTACCAGTGGACAAGAACTGGGAGAAGCCAGATCATCTGGAAGATGTGCTGGGTACAGATCCTGTTCTGCAGGGAGGGAATATTATCTGTAGGAAGCTGTCAGATGTGAGACTGACTTTGCTCACCAGGAAATTTGCAGCTGCAAAATTCCAGTGAATTCCTGGGTGCTTTGTTATTTGAATTCATTAGCACCAGTTTTCCCTGTATGGCTGTCAATCATTATTCCTTTAAAGATATAATGGGTTTTTTTGATGGGAGGTTGCTCTTGTCCCTGTTGGGCCAAGCCTGTTTTTTTCTAGTTCTTTGGGAAATTGCACCACTGGCAGAGCACACTAGTTCTGTCCTTCTCCATGGCTTTGCAGGACAGCAGAACTTCTTCCTTTCCCACTTTCACCCTCCCTTTTTCTCCCAGTCACAGGGGCAGGGGGAATTAACAGAATAAGTTTGGTGTTGAAATGCCTGTGAAATGGTTTCCTATTCCTGCAACAGGGAACTCTGTGAGGACTGTGCTTATCTGAAAGGTCACCATCAAGGCTTTTCCAAGTTAATGATTAAAGTAAATTATCTCAGAAGTCTCATCAAGAAAGGCTCTATTTTTCCAGGTTTAAACTCTTAATTTTTTTATTGCAAGGATCATTACTGTAAGATCCTCAGAAGTTTAGTAGGGACATTTTGTCCTGATCACAGCTCCTTTGGTCAGTGGCTGCAGAACTCCCCTGGCCTGTGTGAGTGGTGGGGGGAGTGCTGGTCACTACTAAAACAGTTGTGAAAACACAGAAAAGCTGAGAAATTGGAGAGGAAAATAATAAAGAAAAGAGCCTCATTTATTTTTTTTTTTATGAGTGTTAAGCCCATCTAGCTGTCATGCTTTGCCTGCAGGCAGCATGTCTGGGCGGGCAGGTTGCTATTACAGATGGACAGGAGCTGCCCGGAGAAACCGCTTTAGTTGGACAATTTGCTGCAAGTTGCTGGAGTTTTTACAAAGTCACAAGTGTAAGGAATTAGAGGCAATCCTCTGGGAAACACTGGGAAGCTGAAAGCCTGGACCAAGGTTTTATAAGGCTCTGTTTGAAACCCAGCTGTTGCCACTCCACGGGGCTGTTTCTTTACTGACACCATCACCCTGTGCTGGGCACG
Organism: Orthonyx spaldingii; assembly: GCA_013397795.1. NCBI lineage: Eukaryota > Metazoa > Chordata > Aves > Passeriformes > Orthonychidae > Orthonyx > Orthonyx spaldingii. The sequence continues at coordinate 294,604 of VZTJ01002463.1, read as the reverse complement.
GGGAGCGGTAACCAAGCCAGGAAATCCAGTTCGTGGGGTTCTCTGCGGGAAAAACCGGGGGCTTTGTCTGAGTAACAAGCAGAGTTACAAGGGGCAGGTTCAAACGGCAGTCGCCGAGCTTTCCTTTTCTCCTTTGTGGAACGTTAATGAGCAGCTCCTGCTGCCCTCTTCCCTTCTAACTCGTCTGCAGCACCTGCAGGAGGTTAATGATGGAGCCAGCCAGAGCTGGGGCTCAGCTCACACATTAGGAGTCACTAAGTGCTTTCTTCTGTTAAAACTAAGGTGTATTTACAATCCTGCCTTTCATTTATCTAATGAGGATAATTATCCACTGCCAGAACAACATGATCCACTGGTGCTAAGGCATCACTTCTGGATATGGGGAAGATGTTTTCCTGCTGGTGGTTGTCCCTGCAGAGCAGCGTGGTGGGGAACTGGCCTGGGGAAGCAAAAGCAAAGCTCAAAGCCTGCAGAACAATGGTCCCGACCTGGGTGAGCTGAAAATATTTCCTTTGTTCTGAGCTGAGTGTGTCTTTCCCGAAGTGAAAACTGAAGTTGCTGTGGTGCAGTGCCAGGAGCCAGGGGTGAAAGCGAAGGTGTGTGGTGGGGGAAGCTGGACCTACCTGGTTTGTTGGTTTTTCTTTTTTTGTTGGTGCAGGATTTTTTTATTTATTTTTTTTTTCTTGGTTAACTGTTTTCCAAATTTTTGTAGGTCAGTGTCATGGCTGTTATTAGTTAAGCAGTTGCTTGTACTTAACAGATGCTGTGGAGAGGGTGCAGCCCAACTTCTGATGTGCTTTAGACACCTGGTTACCTAACAGGCCTTGTTTTTGCTCCAGGCAGTTTCTCTTTTAAGCAAGTTGTTGTTAACTGTAAGTGCTGTTCTGTGATGGCCCAGTCTCTACTTCTAAGGTGCTGTGCCCTCAGCTTGAAGTGCTTTGTGTCTGTAGTTACTTGAATTGTTACTTTCTTCCTCAAACATAATTGCTATTGCTGCAAAACACTTTCTTGGATGATTATCGGTTGACTTGTATTAATATTTACAATAACTTTTTCCTTAGTAATTTTTTTTGCTACAACAGGAAATGAAATGCAAATTGACAACTGTAAAGATCAAAACATAATGAAATAGGACATGAACTCCAGAGAACTAATGAGTAAAGTGGCTCGAAGGCACAAAACGATGTTCTTTGAAAACAAACATACAGATAAATAATAAGATAAATAATTTTGAGGCATTAAACCAACAAACAGAAAGAAATACCAAGTATGGGATAAATTGTTTCATGTCAAAGTTATAATTGCATTCCTTTTTCTTAATAAAAAGATGAAGTTTCTCCCTAAAATTAACCAACTGTGTAATCACTACATGGTAGATTTTTTCCTACCTTACAAATCAGCACATCAATATGTCTCTCTGTTTGTTTACCTTTTCTACTTTATCTGACTGTTTAACAAACACATTGGTTTAGTGATCTGAAAATGATTTTTTTTTTTTTTTAAATAGTATTTGCCTCCAGTACCTTCTGTTTTCTAAAGCAGAAATCTGTATCTGAAGCTGCTGGGTGGTTTTATGAGGTATTTAAAGCTTGTCCAAGCTGACAGGTATCAGTCCCTGCTTCAGCAAAGCTCCCAAGCCCCAATACCTATTTTCCTTCATGAGGCTCAGTTTAGTGGCTGGTTTTAAGATAGTACATAATTCCTT
>VZTJ01002463.1:228688-292878 GCA_013397795.1 Orthonyx spaldingii | reverse complement strand
TTTTTTTTTTTTTTTTTTTTTTAACCAAGGGCCGGAGGCAAAAATCTGTGCCAAGTTGTTGCTGGCTGCTTTTTGGGGAAAACCCCACTTTGATTAGAGAGCTGTGTGGTGCATCTGAACCCAGAGCTGACCCTGAGCTAATTTGTGTTGCTGTAAATGTTGGCTGTGTTTTGACTTTGGTTTAAGTGGTCTTGGATCTTGTGAAATCACAAGGTATATCTGATTCAGTGTATCTTTAATATTCTTTCACATCCTGCTTAGTATGTTATGGCTTTAGCACAGTGCAAACATCTACATGTACACCTCAAGTCTGTAGGTATGAGCCTAAAATACTTCCCTTTAAAATCAAGGAAGAGATTCCCAAGGGGTTGATCACAGAGGGGGTTAATCCTTTAATTTATAAATGTTGTCAGGGCTGGGGTTCTCCCTTCTACTCATGGTTAAGCCATGTACAGAGGAGATGGAGGGGAGCCTTCAGGGAGCTGCTCTCCCTGATTAGATAAGGTTAGGACAGCACTTGTTGCCAGGAGGATATGAATCTGTTTGTAACCCCGGGTGGGTTGGGTTACACAGCTGTATCCTGAGATGTTTCTTGTCTTGGCCATCTTCCATCACTACCAGTTTTGTTTGTTTGTTTGGGTTTTGTTAGTTGGTTGGTTTTTTTTTTTGTTTTATTTTTGGTTTTTTTGTGTGTGTGCTTTTATTTTTTGGTGTTTTTTTGGCGATTCTCTCTCCCATCCTGCTGGGGAGGGGAAGAGTGAGCGAGCAGCTGTGTGGTGTTCAGCTGCCTGCTCTCTAACAGGTTTTGGTGGCCTCAAGGATGCAGCTTGACTGGTCAGTTAGTGCTTTCCAACTTGGTAGCATCTCAGGATGTCTGAGCAATTGGACTAAGCATAAAATTAATATCTTGTAGGCTATTTCCTGTAGAAGATGCTCTATCCTAGTAAATATATCTGAAGGAAAAAAATCCTGTCAACATTGATAAACCTTCTCCTCCACCTTTCCATAACCTTGGTGGCAAGTTACATGCATGTTTCATCTGCTGAATGCAGACTTGGCTTTAGAAAGTGTGTATTTTAGCTCTCCACAAATAAAACCAATGGGTATAATTTTCATTTTCGCTAAGGACCACTTGTATCTAGTTGGGTATAGATCCTCAGCTGGTGCTCATTCTCCCAGCATCACTGCAGCCAGTGGAGCTTGGATGCCTCACACCTACCCATGGTTTGTTCTTCAGTGTTTCATGGCCCTACCAAGTAAATGTAAATTTACACCCAATCATTGCACAGGGTCTGAGCTGGAATGAGAAATAGGCCTAATTAAGTTTTGTAACTGAAGTTATTATTAAGGTCTTGCTCATTTTCACTATACAAATATTCCAGCTGAAAGAATTATATTTACAAGTGCTATTTATAATTAAGCATTTCACTTGATTCACCCACAAACAGAATGTGAATCATATTTTGCTCTGCTAAAAGGCAAGGAAAAGGGAAAGTGTCTCTGAGTAATTTATATTGCATTTTGTGGTTGCAAACACTTGCAAAAATGCAGGTTTATGCAAGTAGGGATTTGTTGAGGTCTGTGTATTTTACTTGTGAAGGTACTTCATTTCAACTGGGCTCCATTGGGCAGAGGAGCAGGGAAAAAGGATGGACTTGCTCATCCCCTGCAGTGTAGCTGAGCAGGTTCTGGGGCTCCTGGGCTCTGTGAGCCCTCTGTGAGGGTTGGATGGTGAATGTGTCCCCCCATCAGTGGCTGTTAGAGCCAGCCTGGGCTCACAGCAGGTGTTGGTAGTAGCAAAGGTATTTTTTGCAGTCTGTCTGGAGATACAACTTCATCTGGAAGTTCTCTTCCAACCTCAATGATTCCAAGCAGGCTACAGTGTTATGGGTGGCTTGAGCTGCTGGAAAATGCTGCAGCTGACAGATGGGATGTTTCTGACCCACCCTTGGCTGCACCAAGTGTTTTCTCCTGGAGAAAGACAGAGGACCCCATCCAAAAATGTTCCTAAAGAATTGTAAAAAACAAAAGGAAATGGTTTCAATTGGATCCATGAGCTTGAGCCTTTCCATGGACATGTGGTCAGTAAAGCTGACACAAGAAAGGAGCATGGCTTCATTCAATGATTTAATTTTATACATAAACTATAAAAACATATTGTGTTCATCTTAAATTACCTGCCTTTTAAACTCAATTTTTGCTACACTTGAGGTATTTATCCCTTGGTTATCCCAGGTACTTGAGAACTGAGCCTTCAATTTACATTTGGAAAGGAAATATTTTCATTACTGTGGTGATTAGGAGCTCCAGCTAAGGGTTAGCCCCTGCTTGTGTTAGATACTGTACAATCATAGCTCAAAAAGATGATACCTGCCTTGAATGCCTCATAATCCTATAGGAAGACGAAGAAAATATATGTATCTAATTACAAGGGAAGGGTCTGATGAGCAGAAGCCCAGGAAGGCAATAACCAAGTGGCAGCTTGCATGGGGCTGCCATTAAACCCTTCCCTACAGGGAGGGGGATGTGAACAGATCTCCAAAATTAAGAAAATTTAAAATTAAAGGCCATCTGCTGGTAGATTAGGTAAATAAAAATACCCCGTAATTGGATTTGGTGCTCATTTCAGCCCTCTGGGTTATAAATGATAGGGAAAAGGTCACATTCCTTCAGGCTATCTGAAGTGGATTGAATATATTGTCTCATCTTCTCATGACCCCTAGGTTAAAATGTAATATCAATTTCACTGCTGTCTTTTTTTTAGCCATGGAGAATCTTGTGATGCTGTGAGCAGCACAGCACTGTCGGGGCTGCCTGGACCCCTGCCAGAGGGTTGCGTGTTTGTATCTCTGCCGACTGTGTTTGGAAACAAGCAGATTTTTAAATGACAGGACAAATCAGTTGGGTTGGAAGCTTCCAGCTCAAGTAATTACAGTTCTGTAATCTGTTTCAAATTTGGAATTGCAGACACCAGCCTCCAGGTGTTAGGGGAATAGTGGGAGCTATGCTAGCACAGCTTGATCCTGACTGGAGAGGTCATGAGGCACCTCTGCAGTGGGGTGAGCAGGAGAGGAGGGCAAGGATGGGAAAATGGGAGGGGAAACAGTGGGAGGACTTCCCAGGCAGGAGGTGCATCAGAGGATGAGCGATCAGAGGGTGTGATGTAAGAAAACCATAGCTGTGATTAGTGTTATTTGGACTGTCCTTCAATTAGTTGTTGCCCAGAGAAGCTGTGTCCCATCCCTGGAAGTGTTTGTTCAAGGCCAGGTTGAATGGGGCTTGGAGCAACCTGGACAGTGGAAGATGTCCCTGCCTGTGGCAAGGGGGTGGAATGAGATGAGCTTCAAGGTCCCCTCCAACCTAAACCACTTTGTGATTCTGTGATAACTGGGAGGCCCTGAAGAGACATATGGTGTGACTGAGGCAGAGATGAGGAATGTAATAAACTATTTTTGAATGTGAAAGTCCCCATCTGGAATATTTGTATCTACTTGTCAGTGACACCATAAAGATACCTGAATTAAGAAAACGCAAGTTGCTGCAACATGACTGATAATAATAAGCACTCAGTTTAAAGCAAGAATTAAATTTGGAAACTGAAATACCTGTATTTTTAGACAGAGATCAGGAGCCAAGAGAGAGTTGAAAGGAGGAGAAAGATGTTGCATAACTGTATCTACAAAATTCCCTCAAATGAAAACATGACTACACATGACTATGTGGAGGGCATTGAGGATGGACTTTTAGTTCTTTCAGTAATTTCTTTAGAGCTTTTCTCTAGAAGTATTTATTTTCCGTTTGAAATAATAACACACTAAAATCAATTATTCTGTAAAAATGTAATTACAGAAATTAATGTTTCAATGTGAAACTACACAGGTTTTAGAACTTTCAAGTTGATTTACCACAAGTAGCTGATCTTTTTCACCTCCTCTTGCTGGTGAGATACACACGCTGACTTGGACATGGGGTATGTGGGTGCCCAAGTTACTCAGCTTCAGGCAGCACAAACGTGCCTCTGGGCTAGGTAAAGCAAAGCCAAGGATTTCCTGGAGCACTGACACAAATCCATGTGAATTCAGTCTGTGTTCAAGGAAACAAAGCCCATGAAGATAAATAGGGCTAATCCCACCACAGCCTGCAAATAAACACTACTGTTCAAACCTGAGACAGATAACACAAACAACCCTGGGAAAGCAGTTTGGAGAGTATCAAATCACATGACAAAGCCAATATATTGCTCTGTGACTTCCAATTAGAGACTTGCTGCTGTATAATTAAGTTTCTGATGACACAGTATTTAAAATCATGTCAGTCCTTTCATTTATAAATATTTCTCTGCAGGTGCTTGAGCTCCCAGCTGGAATCTGTTTTTCTAGGATCTAATCCTAGAAGTGGGATTTTTTTCCCTTCATTTCAATGTTGAGTAAAAAAAAAAAAAAATCCCTCTGAACAGCTAAGGTATACAGGAGGGAAAAGATTGGAGTATTCTCAGTATTTTTTAGTTCTGCTTTAGGTCCCAGCTGCAGATATGTACATTTTATTATCACCATAGTATGTGTGTCCCCATGGTTGCACATCTCTCTAAATCAGGGGTAATCAGACCTGGAACCTGTGCTCTCTGATGTGTTTTATACTTTACAAAAGTTGCAAAGGACATTAGCCCACCTAATTTTTTCCCTTTCCTCTATTTATACTCCTTCCCTCAGAGGATTCAAAGCAAAATATCCTTGTTTTTCCTGCACTCTCTGAGGGTTCCCAAAGTGATCCCACTGTTTGGAGTGACAGAGGGCCTGGGGGTGTTTGGTGCCGAGGCAGCCCCTCTCCCGCGGGTGAGACTGTGCTGCTTGGATGGATTTGTTTGCATGGTCACAGTCAGGATGTGCTGGGCTGAACCAGGGCTGGTGTGTGCCTGGCTGTCCCACGGTGTGACAGACACTGAGTGGTGCTAAATCTCCTCACGTCTCAGCACACGAAGCAGGGCGTGGGGGGGGACTGGGGAGCAGCCCCCTACAGGCACCAGTTCCTACCCTCATCTTCTGGTGTGCACAGAGCTGAGAAGATCCCAGCCTGAGCTGGCTGCCAGCCCCAGCCACAATGGCTACCCACAGGCTTTCACTTCAGCTTTTGTGCTTAATAAACAAATAAATAGAAGCAGATTAAAAGAATTGCAATAGAGAGAAGAGCGTCACTTTTGGACTGTGCTTTGCTCTGAACCCCAAAGCAGACACAGCAAACTGAAATTTTCACCCTCAGCTCATCTCCATCATACAGGAGTGAGGGATGCTGCCTGCAGCAGGGATGAGTGTGGCCAGGGCTGTTCCCCTCTGCCAGCCTGGGCTGAGGACAAGCTCTCGTCTGAGCTGTCTCCTCCTGGGCAAACACAGCTCACAGTATGGTGAGAGGTGTTACTGCCAGGGACTACTCTTCTGCAGGGGTCACATACCCCAAAGCAGCACAACCTCTGCTCTCACCAGGCTCCTTGGCTCAGCAGTGGCTGTGCCAGGCACAGGAGTTCATGGCATGGCATGTGGACAGGGCAAGGGACAACCCTGTCCATCCTCCACCTTGTCCTGAGCAGTCACTGCCCATGGCAGGGGAAACAGTTAAATGAGTCGATTTTCTTCTTAATAGCTTAAAAAAGCACTCAAGCTGTTGGTCATTACAGTACATTTAGAGCCAGATGAGACTGTCTGCAGGTCCTTTAGATTGCTGTTTTTTCTGTGTTGATTGAGATGGTGTGGAGCCCTGAAGGACGGGCATCTGCACAGCCCCCTGGGGTGAGGAGGGCTGTCAGTGCCTTTCTGCCAGAGGGTAGTGGATACAGGTCCTCCTTCATTCCAAATGACGTTTTCTTCATCAAATCCAACAGACATAAATAATGATACCCACAGAGCTGCAGAACCGTGTGTGTGCGCACTTCCTGAGGACTGAGCCATTTGATTCGGTGTGGAATTTCTGAATGGATAGCTGAACTCCTGAGTCCATTAAGCAAGCAATTTACATGGTTCTCAAGCTTTGCCCATGGAAACACATTTACACAGCTTCCCATTTGGCTTGTGGAAAAGCCATTATTCTATATACAAAAAGGAGAAGAAAACTAATATTGTTTTTTGAAGTTTGTCTGTTGTGTTGAGTAGTGAAACCTTGGACAATATTGAAGGAAAGTAGAGAAGAATGCCATATTCTTGTGTTAGGAGTGCTCTCAGCAGCCCACATCTATCCAGGTAGCATTTGCTGCTGCCATTGAAATCTGAATTTTAGTGGTTTAGACATGATCTAGCAAATGAAGAATGAAGGTGATCCTTGGAGCGGACCAGGGAGCTGTATCTTGGCATACCTGACTGCTCCTGAAATCACCAAAATATACGTGAGGAGAAATGTTAAATTGTCCCTGGTGCTACCCCTGATAATTTGGCAGCTCTAAAGAGATTTTTAAGATGATTGATCCCTTGCAATAAGATCAATTGTGTTTTGGGGTGTTGGTTTTGTTTGGGTTTTTTTTTCTTCTTCTAGATATGCTGGTGTCGTGGTTTGATACTGGCCAAATGCCAGGCACCCATGAAAGTCACTCTCTCACCCTCCTCTGCCACAGATGGGCAGAGGAGAGGAGGAAAAAAAATTAATGAAGGATTCATGAGTTGAGATAAGGACCAGGAGAAAACACTCCAAGGGCAAAACAGGCTCAACTTAAAGGTACAAAGTGAATTTATTACTAACAAAATCAGAGGAGGATAATGAGAGGTAAAATAAGCCCTTAAAAACATCTTTCATTCCCCAGCGACTCCCTCCTTCCCACTGACAGTGCAGGGGACAGGGCATGGAGGTTTTGGTCAGTTCATCACCTGAGGTTTTCTTCCACTGCTCAGGCAGAGGAGTCCTTCCCCTGTGAGACCGCGGGGTCCCTCCAAAGGGAGACAGTCCTCTGTGAACTTCTCCAGCGTGGCTCCAATTTCATGAGCAGCAGTTGTGCCAAAATTGCTGCAATGTGAGTCCCTCCCATGGGCACACAGTCCTCCCAAAACTGCTCTGGCGTAGGTCACTCTTCCACGGGCTGCAGTCCTCCAGGGACAGGCTGCTCCAGCCTGGGAGCTGAGGGCCCCTCTCTCTGCCAGATCTTCCCCTGGATCACAGCCCCCTCCAGGCATCCACCTGCTCTGGCGTGGGCACCTCCCCCAGGGGCTGAGGGTGGATCTCTGCATCCCCGTGGACCCCATGGGCTGCAGGGGCACAGCTGCTTCACCATGGTCCTCACCAGGGCCTGCAGAGCAATCTCAGCTCCAGTGCCTGGAGCACCTCCTGCCCCTCCTTCTCCACTGACCTTGGTGTCTCCATTGTTGTTTCCCTGACATGTTCTCACCTCCTCCTCTTCTCCAGATAGAAAAATACTGTGCCCTCCTTTGTTTTGATTTTCTTCTTAAATGTGTTATCACAGAGGTGTTACCAGCCTCTATAAATGGCCCAGCCTTGGCCAGCAGCATGTCCATCTTTAGAGCCATCAGGGATTGGCTCTGCTGGACATGGTGGAAACTTCCAGCAGCTTCTCACAGAAGCCACCTCCGTGCCCCCCTCCCCGCTACCAAAAACCAGGCCCTGCAAAACCAACACAGTTGGCTTCCACCTGCCCCGCCGCTGAACAAGCATATATCTCCTTTAGGTGTGAGAGGGCGCATGTATTTGAGGGTAACACATATTATGAAAAGAGCTTTTTTTCTGCGGTTAGGAGTACTTTCTCTCCCTGAGACTTTGTTTCCCTCTGTAAGCTGAGCAGTTGCTCGTGACATCCAGTTTCTTGCTCATGGCTTTGACTCTCAATGGGTTTTGGGGACAGAGCACAGGTACTGGATAGCTCTAGGGATGTAATTTGTTTTCTGCAAGTATTGGCTAGTGACTTTTTCATTCTAATTTTGAAGAGAAGTGGAATTTATCAGTAGTTAATACACTTTGTCTTGGAGAGGCAGCCCATGCAATCTCGCTGTTCGATTTAATGCATTAACAGCATTTTACTTTTTGTCAGGGTGATGCTGCCGAAGGCAGGGACAGTTGTGGAAGGGGATACCAAAGTAAACAGGACACATTATTCAAGTAGATGGGTAATTTTAGCCTTACCTTGCTCCTTTATGTTTCCAGCAGAAAACACTTTCAGCACATCAATACTGGGAATTAGCAGCAAATCATGCTCATCTGCCAAGCTAGCTAAGGAAACACTGTATTATCTCGGGCCCCTGTGAGAAGTTCACTTGAAAATGACAAAATGAGCAGGACCTTTTTTCTTTTAGTGGTGACAGTGTCTCCAGGGAGATCTACCTGGGGTCAGTGTTGTATAAAAGTCACTAAGCTGGGCAGTAAAGTGTCTCTTTATACTAAGTTAATTGCTGCTAATCTCTGAATTCCTTGTGCTGGCCTCTACTTTGTAGTTTTTTATTATTAGTTACTATTATGCCTTTCTATCAGTAAGGGGGATATGTAGGTTTGAGTAACTGTGTTCTAACTTTTATGCTTCCCAGCTCCCTTTGACAGGAGTTCACATATTGTAGGTAGAAAGTCCTTATTTCTGTTGACTTCAGTAGCAATTTTTTAATCAATTTGCTTGCTTTTTCAGTCAGATTGCAATAATCTGTCTAGCTGGAATCACATTAGTTAATAGTCTCTAGAAAATTGCTCCACCTGGCAGGTGCAGCCGAAGCCTTATAGGTAGTCAATAAGAGGGTGGTTTTGTAACCTTATAGAAATGTGTTTTAAATACCAATTTTGGCTGACGTAGCTTTCTATTGCATTTTTTGCCTATTGCATCCAGCCGTGATGGCTCATTTTGCTTTTACATGCTGATTGCTATCTGCTGGTTGAAATTTTGGTAGTTTGTTTGAACAAGATGATGTGCACAAGTGTAGGAAAGAAAGGAGAATACAGATAGGCCATCCCTGTAAAGAGAGGTGCATTTGCAGGAGAAACTCACTTCAAACCTATTTAGAGGTCTGACAGTTGAAAGATGACATGTTTGTACACATACAGGGAGAAATGGCCTTTAGAAAGCAGTGGGCACTCTTTATCATTATTGCTTCTGTCAATACAAGTTAAAAAGAACAACTTTAAGGATAGTTCCACAGCACACAGGTAACTGCAGCTCAGTGCCAGGAGGCAGACTTGTACCCAAATGCTTGAAAACACTTAAGGAAAAATTAGGCAGGAAAACAGCAGTAAAGTTAACTCCAGAAGATTCAGAGATGTTAATATGAAAGAAGAATCATAGGATGATTTGGGAAGGGACTTTAAAGACCACCTAGTTCCAACCTCCCTGCCATGGACAAGGACACCAAAAAGCATAGAAACAAGGTCATTAATTCAAACCAGAACAGTGATGAGGAAAATGCCCAGACCAGGTATTTCATTGTGACTGTGAACAGTCAGTGTGTGCCAGCATGTGTGTACTGACACTCATCTCTGCGAGTCATCTTCGGGCTCATAGAGATAATTTGAGAAGAGGTACTTGGATGCATGGTTTTCCTTGTTCTTTCCTTCTTTCTTTCATGTTTTCTCAACTCTCAAAAAAACCAAACAGCTTTCAGAAAGGTGGAAATTGAAGGTTCTTCATGTTCTTTACTTTGCCCTGTGGTGCTCTCTTAGAACAGCCAATGTGGTTCTTCAGGCTTAATCTGGTAGACCTTGGCAGACCTTCAGACCAGGTGGGATTGTCCATTTTTACCCATCAGTGAAGGAGTAGGAGTAATGCAGAATACAAAGCTCCTAAGTTATCTCACTACATGGAAAGTTCATTGGTATCCCTCTTCAGAGCTGTCTGAATTTCCCCCAGCTTTCTGGTGAGATTTAGGGTTCATGTGCCTTTCCCAAGGCTCACAATTCATCATGGGCTTAATGGTGCTTTCAGGCTTGCAATGCAAGGTGAGACTTGCAGGATCACTGTCTCTGGAGGTCACAGTCTGAAGGTCAGGCAAGTACCTCTCTGTAACGTGCTTTATAGAAGGCAGGATGTTTTTTCCTAAATTATCTTGTACTACTTTAACACCAGGCTGCAGAGTTTGTCCATCACTGAACCGCTGCAGTATGTGATAACCAACATGATGCGAAGGCTCTGCAATTCCTGCTGATGATTCACAGCAGATCATTTGATATTTAGGGCTCTGTTCATTAATAAGTTATGCTCCATTTACCTTGTTTTCTGTGGAATTTATGAGTCAAAAGTGCAGAGTGCACCAAAAATGATCCATTCATCAAATTCCTCTTCTCTCTGTATAATTGGCTAACCTATCACTGCAGCCCCCAGGGGCACATTGCACAAAAGGTGTGTCCCGCATGAGAGAGCAGAGTGGCCTTAGGAGGGAAAACAAGAATTCAGCTTTTGTTTGAGTCTGCAGGTTGCCCCAGTTGGTGTCTTTGAGTTGTATGGGCAGGAAGCTTCCCAAGCCAATTTGTTTTCTTGTTTGCTGCGTGCACAGCTCAGGCCTTCTGACAGCGAAGAAGGTGTCCTGCTCGTCCACAGCTCCCACCAAGTGCCACCATTGCGAGAGTTGAGAGGGAATGGAGGGAGGAAAAGGCTGTTCTGATAATGTAGATCCATCTGCAGTTTGTCTGTCTGCACATTAGCATAAACCAGGTCTGTGACACAGAATAAGGGTGATTTTGTTGAGTGACAGAAAAGCCTTGAGGAGACAGAAGCCATAGCATGAACCAGCTGTGGGAATGCAGGGGTGAGGGGAGGGTATCTAAAATCAGAAGAAATGCCCTTTGCTTGTAAAAACCAGGAAAATGTCTGCAGATCACAGCGTCTCTGGTTGGCATCTAAACAACAGCATTCTTTCTTTTTGTAATGTTCTTTTTAGTTAAGAACATAAATACTTACCTGTTGGCACAATTACTTATGCGTTGACATAAGCTAGGGAAGCAGTTTAAGAGCGATCAAGACAAAAACCTAACCATTGCATATATCCTTTTGATTTCCCACCACCTAATGGGCAAAGCCCTAAGCGGAAGACAAAGAAATAATAATTAGCACGTACTGCTTTACAGGATGAATTGTGAAAATGTCTCCAGTGCTGTCAGCAGTGTAGTGTGAAGATATAACAGCTTTAAATGACCTGTCTCGCTGGTAAAGCAGGGAGACTAATGTAGATTAATTCACCATTCTTAGCACTTGGTATCTTGTTTAAAGCTGCTGTTGGTATCTACAGCCTCCCACAATACCCTGCAACCCTGCGAGACTCCCTTCTTTTCCCGGGTTGCTTGGTGAATAATCATTCACCATTGTGGATATCTGGCACATGGTCTTGGCTGACTTTGGGAGAACAGAGGTTGAGGAAAGTGGGATTTAGAAATGAAAAATAAAATTTGATTTAATGTGATATGAAAACCTAATTTCATATGCAAATTGCTAAATTCTGCATTGTTGGGGAGATGATTTTTACTCTTTCCAGAGAGTGAAAATGTGTTGGATTTCCAAATGTCGTGAATATAAATTCAGAATATTTTATAACAGACCAGAGGTTCTGCATTATGGTAAAAGCAGCAATTGAAGCAAGTGGTTAGGATTTACCTACAAGCAACAACTAATGAGAAAATCTCTCTTAAAAGAAAATGTTGCCCAACACTGCTTGCTGCCTGCTGTGAGTTGGATGGGCTGGTGCTTCACCAGGCAGCACCAGAGGGATGGGACACAACCCTGGAAGACCCTGATCATGGTTCCTGGCTCTCTCTATTGGATAGACCAATCATTCCACACAACTAAAAACATTTGAAAATGTCTTTAAGCTTTGAAGCTGAGTCAGGAGAAGCTAGACATGCTCTTGGGACTCCCAAAACCTGTGTTTCACTTCCACAGAACCCAACAGGTTCCTTACGCTGCAGCCAGGGTGCATTGGTTGGTGGCTTGGACAGAAGGTGGTGAAGATGGCCATTACCTTGGACAAGTCCTGGCTGTTGTGTTGAATTTGGGTGAACCTGTGTGCTTTGTAAGACAGAAATGCAAATTGATGTTGGCTGGAGCTCTGGCTTCCCCACACTGCTGTGAGTAGAGAGCAGGCAAGACAAGCAGGCAGATTGGGAAGGGGAAATCCAGGCTTCCTGGCACGTAGGCAAAACTGAGGTATGATTTATTATGCACTTCAGCTCTGTGCACAAAGAACGCTTTTTTTGGTATCAAACCAGGTGAGGGTGTGCTCAGCCCCCTCCAAGAAGGGAGGTTCCAGGCTGAACCTCTCCAGAGCAGCTATAGGACTGCTGAGCTCACGTCTCAGAGCATCTTCCTGCAACAGCGCTTGTGTTTGTAGGTGCCTAGCTTGGAAAGAACAAAGCTTAGCTTGTAAAATAGAGGGCAACTCCTGATGGAAGCCTAAAAGAAGAAAAAATAATCTTCATCATTTGTCTTAATTGTTGTAGTACTTAAAGAGAAAAATAAAAATCTGTGTGTATGAGTGGATGCAAGAAGAAAATATTTGGATGAGTTTTGAAGGTCATGAGTATTAGAGCTCATATGAATGTAATTTCTGTTGGGAATCAGGTCTAATAGCAATGTAATTTATATGAAATATATAGCCAGAGACTGTGCCTTGGTTCCACTGAAGTTAATAGTAAAACTCCAGTGTGCTCAGCAGAGACAGGATTTGATGCCTGGAGAAATGTTTTATTATTAAAAGTTTATTAACACTTCATGTGGAAGGGCTATCTTCCTGTGCCCTGTTATGTGTGTGTAGGTGTAAGAGGTGAAGAACTAAACAGTAGAAATAATGCACCAAACCTTCCTTCCAGCCTAAAGTTCTCCACACAGTATTGTATTAAAGGACTGTATTGAAAACATTTGGCAAACAGATTAAAATACAGTTGTTTTAGACAAACAGTCCTCAGAGCAGGGTATAGAGAAGATCTGTAATGGATTTTTATCCCCTTGAATTTTACAGTATAATAACTCCTACTGAATTACAAGAGGCAACCTGCACAAACAGTGAGCAATTTTACTTGTTAATTTTCCATCTTTTGTCATTGTTCCTCTGGGATTGGCTTTTCACACATCTGATGACTCTTTCCCTTCTCTTGCTTCTGTCTGCTTGGGATTAATCTCACTCTGCTATTTTTCTGTGCACATTTTGAAATATGTCACATTTTTTCAAACTTAAAAGAAAATTTTGTGCCCTACAAACATACTTTATGACTATCTTATACCAGAAGTGCCACGTCATTTTCTTTCCATCCATGTGTACTTCAATAGCATTTTTTTTATGATCTTACTGTCCCACCAAAGCTCTACTGCAGTTATGGGTATTGCTCTGTGACATTGCTTTTAGAGATTGTTAATCTCATAATTAATTCCCACCATAATCTCAGTTAAATGTGCAGACACCTTATCTTAGTGCTCCTGTCGATGGGAAATGGATGGTCTCTATTGTGAGTGAAAGTGCATCGCCTGCACATGGAGCTGTCAGCTGCTTTTCTAACCTTGGATAAAGGTGCCCTGCATGGAAAGGGAAACCCGTGGCACAAGCAGAAATGTTCTGGTTTGCTCAGTTTCAGACCAGTTTTGCTGCCAGTCTGTGGGATTCATGGGCAGTTTATGCATGCAGATGAGAGTAAATTGGAGTTACTCACTTAAAGGATTTCAGCAGCTCTCCCTGGGTGCTTTTCTGCATCTTTAGGCAGTTAAATACATTTATCAGCCTGGCTGTTTGCTTTGAGAAGTGGCTGGCTGCTTAAACACAGAGCTAGGATACACCTGGATATAGGGATGGAGAATGTCCATGACCTGTGATGGCTGAGGGCTGTCTTGGTGATTCTATGACTTGTGTTGGGTCAGTGAGATTGGGCTGCTTGTTTGTGGGATGATGTTACCAACCATCACCCTGAAGACCTCCACGACCTAAAGAGAACTTGAAAATTCCTTGTACAGCTCTTCATCTATGTTAGAAGCTGGAGAGAGACAAATTTATTAGTACTTCAGAACATTTTTCTTGTTAATATTTCATACAAGTAAGTTCCTGAAAGGCTTGAAAGGAGTTCTGAAAAATTACCGAGGATTAGTTGTTAACACTGTTGATAGTGGTGGAAAATTCAGAGTGCTGAGCACTTGGAAGGACCTGCCAAGATTAAAAGGCTGTGATTATGGGGGAGGATATTTTTGATGTATCTCTGGAGCAAGCGAAAGGGTTGTGAGGCTGTATGACTTGCGAGAAAGCACTTCTCCTTATAAGCATTTGTAGAAGAAAAGCCTGCTCCTAATCAGTGTTGAAGTCTGCCTAATTCGAAAGCAGATATTATGAAATCAAATCTGAAATGACAGCTGTGTCCACAGCTGCCACAGAGCAGGTTGTAACCTTTGCTGATGTCTTGAGAAAACAGAACAGGCGTTGATTCTTAGCTGTCAGTTCTGCTTCCCTCCTTTTGGCTGCACGGTGTGATTTCCATTAACTGCACTATTTTCCTTTAAAACTGTCCAGACTGGAAGATTTATTCTGCTGCTTCCTAAGATTTCTTATTTTGCTTCTTCCTTCCTGTTCTTCTATTTTGTCATGTAGCTCTGCTGAAATAGTTTTAATTGAATGTCGTATTTATAAACTTGACATCGTGCAGGATCGGGGCTGGGGAGGATTTTTTTGGGGTTTTGTGGACCACCCGAGGTGTGACGGTGAAGAGCAAACAGGGCTGGTTCTCAGGTGTGATGCTGCAGCTCCCAGGCCGAGCATCACTTATTGTTTATCTTGAAGAAAAACAAGTTGAAGCTGATAAATCAGCTGCCACCTAAAAGGTACAAGCATTTAGGAAATGGGATTTGGGGAGAGGAACATTTGAAGCAATCGAAAGCACTTGAGAACTGCTTCATGCATAGTTAAATGTCTTACATATTTGCATTTGAAAAAACCAGCCACCCCAGGTAAGGCCTCTAGCCAGAGACTGTTTTAACAGCTTTGAAGTCCAATTCATATTTTCTTTTGCAATTTTTTCCCCCTGAAGGCTCCGTTGTAAAGGCCTGGAAGCAAACAAGTATTATCCACAATGTTTCATTTTAATTCAAATTAGTCCCAAAGCCTTCATGCTTCCATAGCTACCAACTCGGTGAGTTAATGGCATGTTCAATAAATAAAAAAATAAAGAGGAAAAATAGTGTTCGAGTCTTTAAAAAAAATCTCACAGATCCACAAGAAATGAAAACCAAACACACGAAAACCTCTAAACCCTCCTGAAAAGTCCCAAACCAAACAAATACAACAACAACAACAAAAAAAACCCCACCCAAAATACCTGCCTTTCACTTGGAGGTTGATTCTAGGTCCTGAGTGTAGGCTGGTATCCCCCAGGATGCCCCAAAAGCTTTAAGAATTCCCTGCTGCCTTGAGGAAGCCTCTGAAAGGGATGTGTCCAGCTGAAATCTGTACTGTGGAAGACTAAGATTTTTTTTGTCCCCCAGTTTCACTTTTAAATAAGACCTATAAACATTATAGGTTTACCCAGCATTTCATGAGCTTGGCTGGAGCAATAGACTGCAGCTTAAGAGACACCATGAATTAAACTTGTTTTCCTATTTTGATCCTTTTCTCCCTATGTTGCTGCTTGAGAAGGACCAATATGCAATGGCGAATAATTTGCCATATCTAAATTGTGAGGTTTCAAGTTGCAGCAGTAGCTAGCCATTTATTAATCAAGCATTAGTTATGGTAGTTAAACATTTAGGGGTAATAAAATGCAAATGTGCTTTCAGCACAAGTTGTGGTTCTTAAAAATAAGGAATTATTGAAGAAAAATTGTTGCTGTAAGGTTATGGCTAATATTAATTGCTGAATTTATTTGCTGTAGCAGACACTTCTTATACTAAATGGTAACTTAAGAAATTGGTTTTATTAGCATATACAACATGGCTTAAATTGTCTGATCTGCAAGGTAAAATGTGAAGTCTTTCCTGGAAGATTGTCATTTTAGCCTCCTTGCTAGTGCAGCTGTTTTAAAAGGTGGTAGGCAAGTTGACCCTGTTCCCCATCTAGAGGATATATAAGCACAGAATAGAATTTGCTGGGCTGTAAAGATTGCTCTGCTGTGAAATGGGAAGTGAGACCAGAAACATGGCCCTTCAGGTCAGGATTTGGTGTCTGTCTTTCAGCAGGAAGGATATGCCATCTCTAAAATCAGCAGGTTTTGTGGCTGTAGAAGAGGATTTGCAAAATACTGATGGAGGCGAGTTATTCCTCACCTGTTTGCCCATCTCTCTTTTTTGCATGCATAATGCCACGTTGGCAGGGTAAACGCATCTAGTTAAAGCAAAAATGTAATTATATTTTCGTAAGTAAACTTAAATAAAATCTAATTGCGAAATATTGTAAATAGAAACACCAGGCATGATACATAATCATGAAGGGCTTCTATGAAAAGCAGAAAATGAGCACATGTGATCTCAGTTGGTTAGGTAGGAATAACCATTTAGGAACTTGATGTCCCTTGGCAGTCTGTTTTGGAGAACATGAGAAGCAGCTGCTTTGCCCCTAGATAATAAAGATTTTTGCTAAAGGAGTGCTTTATCATGAAAACTTTGCTTCTCCATCCAACTGACTTGGAAACAGTGGAGAGAGCTGTGTGTCAGGTGAGGTTCAGATTGAATATTAGATATTTTTTTTCACTGGAAGAGTGATTAGGTGTTCAAACAAGTTGCCCAGGTGGTGGAGTCACAATATTTGAAAGCGTTCAACAGGAGTCTGGATGTGGCACTTGGGGCATGGTTTGGGGGTGATTATGGTAGGGTTGGGTTGATGGTTGGATTAGATCTTCTTTGAGGTCTCTTCCAACCGTGGTGACTCTGTGATTGTGTCCATACCCATTGCACCACGGGAGGGGGCCCCAGGGTGTTGTTACCAGGCTGGGCTGGTGGAGTCACAAAACAGGACTGGGGTGCTGAGACTGGGACTGGCAGAGCAGCTGTGCTGGATCTGACATCTTTTTGAGATCACAGATATATAAGGCCACAATCATCATCTACACCTCTCCTTGTGGAGGTTTTAGGATGTAAATAATTGCAGTGATAACACAAGAGTGGAAGGAAACCTCCAGGGTGAGGATGTTGAAAGCCCAATGCTGCTGCCAAGCACCTGCATCTACTGCTGACTGGAGTTGCTCTTTCACAGTGTATCAGAATACAGGAGACATTAAAGAGATTTTATGGGCTAATCTGTACTTTTGATTGGCTTTAATGATCTTTGCAGTCTGTTATTTATATGTGGCATTATTACACAGCGAGCTTTGTAATGCATGAGGTCATTAATGCATTGGCTTTACAGCTTGTTGGTTTTGCTGCTGAGCTAACCTGTCACGTGTATTCCTGGAGATGTGCCTTGCTTCAGGATGAGTCTTCTCTGGTGATAGAGGCAAGAAAAAAGTAGTAATGCTAAATCTAAAATGCTTCAGGAAGCAAAGGGGCGGTGGCTGTCTGATGCGATCTTATTTGCCCCCATCCTGGTGGAGTTGGACCTTTATTGACTTGCTCATGGAGAGGGTTGACTCCTTTGCAATGGGCAACAGGGCCAGACAAAATAATTTCTAATGATAACTTCTAATCCCTAGATAACAAAATGTAAAATCCCTCAGGTGATTTGTATAAAGCTTTATAGCCTCTTTACATTTTTTTCTGGACTTTCCCCATAAATCTGGGAAAAAGGCAAGTAATTGTGCAACGCTGCTTTCCATGGCCAGGCTTTGCTCGTCAAATCCTGATGGAAGTGGTGCCTGGGGCAGGGAACCCTATAGCTGTGAGATAACAGGTATGCTTTAGAAGAAGAATGAAGAGTGCAGAAGGAATACTGAACTCTCCTTTATATCCTGTCTGTGTTGGAACAGCTTTTTACATCAGCTACATTCTCTGCCTCTGTTCCCATGAGTTTCCCTTTGCTACCTTGTACTCCTGCCACTGGGATTTGTCCTGTTAATGAAAGTAGCAAAAATTGTCTGAATTATGTTTTATCACTAAGTGTAATTTTTTTTTCCTAAGAAAGGTACATTTCAGAGACTCCTGCTTTGATTTGTGCTGCAGAAATTGTTCCCCTGCTGCAGAGTGTCGGTTTTTAACACAAGCTAAACAAAACCACCTGATGGGAGAAAGTGACTAAAATGACTAATGCAAGAGCTTGAGCAAAAGGCATTTCAGCTACATAATGTTTTAGCAATGTATACAACGCTGAGTGTCTGAAAAGTGGAGGATTTTATGCCAAAGAAAAATATGTAAGTGCAAATATGTAGTATTTCTTCAAGCTGACTCATAGAACACGTGCATTAATATATTGAGGCAAATTAATGTTTGTAGCATCATAGAATATCCTGAGTTGGAAGGATCCCAAGAGGACCATCAAGTCCAACTCCTGGTCTGCACAGGACAAACTTGTCCAATTTATCTTGTCCAATTTTGGACAAGAACCACAAGTGATGTCCAGGTGTTGAACACCAGGACTTGGTTTCAGGGGTGCTGGAGTACTGGGCAGCTGGTGGGCATTCAGGGAAGTGGGTGCCTCTGTGGGGCTCGGGCTGGGAGCCTGGTGCTGTCGGTTTGTGGGGCTGGGTATAAAGGATGGGGGGCATCTCCCTTCCCTACCTGGGATGTTCATGCTGAGTCTGCTGCCAGTGGGTTCAGGACAGTGCTGGGGCTCATTTGGATGATGGTTTGGATTCCGAGGGACCTTAAAGTTCATCCAGTTCCAACCCCCTGCCATGGGCAGGGACACCTTCTACTCTACCAGGTTGCTCCAAGCCTCATCCAACCTTGCCTTGAACACTTCCAGGGATGGGGCAGCCACAGCTTCTCTGGGCAACCTGTGCCAGGGCCTCATCACCCTCACAGGGAGGAATTTCTTCCTGATACCAATCCTGCTCTCTGTCAGTGTGAAGCCACTCCCTCTTGTTCTGTCACTATCCGCCCTTGTCAGAAGTTGCTCCTATGCTCTCTTGTAGCCTCTTGAGGCACTGGAAAGATGTCTGTGCCATTGAAGTAGTTTTGATACAGTCCAATTAATTTCTGAATGGTTCTGTTGTGTCCCTCAGCTCTGATTTCTACACTCTCACACGTTTTCTGCACTTATTCAGGACGTTGCTCACTGTGGAAGCAGTGGATAATTTATAGCAGGTATTGCAGGGACAAACTTTTGGCAAAAAGGGGTACTTTTGGTGTCCCCTCCTGCCATGGGGGTCTGACAACACCCTCCTGCTATAATTGCTGAACAAATTAATGTTTTGAAGCTGCACTGAGCACTCAAGAAGCCTCATAGATGTAATCATTTCTCACTTGGCTCCAGTTTCTAATTTTTTTCTGTCTTATAAATTAGCCCAAGATGAATTTTCTGTCACGGACTGGAACCAGTCAGGACCTGAAATTTTCTTTTGGTGGGGAATTTTGTCATTTCAAGACAACTAGAATTGAAAAGATACAATTATGTGATGAAAGACAAATACGAAGGAAAAGTATGTGAATTATTCACAACTTCTTTATTATTTCAGTAAGATCATGTTATTACCTTTCTATATTCCTGAAATTTTAATATGAAGAAATATTTTATTTCAATTTCTTGAAAACATATTATGGTACCTTAAACATATATAAGTGGAACTAAGTTAATATTTCAGAATGATACAAAATTTGAAATGAAATTAATTGAAATAACAGGTAAAATACCGGGGTTTGTGTTTCAGAACACAGTGAGAGTTGTTCACATTTATCTTTGACTTTTTCTCTTTGTCCAGGATGGAGGCATTGCATATGTTTTCAGTTTTACAGGCATGGATATTCTCCAGGAGAAGAACTCTATTAAAGTTTGAACTTCTCAGTCTGGTTTTCAGTCTATGATGAGAAGAACAAAAACTTTGATGGGAACATGCAATAGTAGGAACCTGCCCTGTGTTTGCTGTATGTCTGTCCCAGCCCAGCAATGTGAGCACTGGGCTGTTAATGTTACATAAACACGGTCCAGGTTGAATTTGAGGCAGGGGCTGCTTGTTGCTTAGGCTGGGCATGTAGAGTTTAAGATCTTCCCCTGAATCTTAGGGTTTTATAGTCCAGAGGAGTGCTTGGTGTGTGCGTGAGTGAAATTAGATGGCAGGAATTGCTCGTACTTGCTCGAAAATTTATCCTTTCGGATAACATTACCATTGGAAAAAATAAGCTTCAAAGAAACCAAAGAAGCTATTTCCCTCCTCTCCTGCTCCTTGCAGGTAATGATGGTAGCAGTGCTCAGCCGGGATATTTCTGACAGCTCTCCTTGCCTGGGAATATCTGGCAAACCCAGAAAAAGCATTTTAATGGACATCTTTTGGCGGTGGCATCAGCTGCCTCGTAGCGCCAGGTTTCATTGGAGTCCTTGGTGAATGGTTTATCCATTCCTTAGGACTCTCCCAAGGATGGGAAAAGCGGAATACAGACAGAATATTCTTTTGAGCAAGAGCCTTCAGGACTGATAGTATTTTTCCATCTCCTCCACACTGTGCCAGCTGTGGTCTCTGCCATGTGGCACCTGAAGTGATGATTTGTGTGTTATCACAGAAATTTCCTGATATGCTGTCTGTACCTGGTGGGGCACAACTGGTGTGATGGGCCCGTGTCAGCTGAATGTATGAAAGTCATAAATCTTGTCCTGGTTTTCTAAAACAAAAGCATAACAGCATCCAGGGGTTTCATGACATCTCCTTAGAGATGTTTCTTTGTGCCAAGCTGGCAGCAGGTCTAGCAGCTACCTGGCTCAGCAGGCTGGTACCTGCAGAGGAGAAGGATGCAGGGTGACTGTCACACTGGGGTGTGCTGGGGTTGTTCCCAAGTGAACCCCTTCCCAGAGGCTCCTTCTGCCTGGAGATATTGTCTATTTGCAAAGAAATCCAGTGTATTAAGAAATGTTTTTTGTAGCTGAAGCCAGCTCAGTGTCAGCCATGCACCATTCTAGCGGCCACCGAGGGTCCCTGGAGGGGGGACCCTCCCCACCAGCAACAAAAGGCTGAATACCAGTGGGCACTGGAACAGCAGAGGCCGGGAGGGGAGCAGACACAGCTTCTCTGCTTGTGGATGGAATGAGGAAGGGAGAGGGCTGGCATTTGACTGGCATGTAAAGCCTCAGGAAAGCCAGATGATTTAAGGATTCTTGTGGCAGGCATTTGGCTCAGCCAGCTCTGGATTTGTTGTTCTGCCCATAAGCCTCTTGCCTGGACTCCCTAATTCTTGATAAGATGGACAAATACAATGTTGTCAGTGTAGTGCTGTTGAGAATTTCTGCAGCACAAATAATGGGGCCGTGGGGTCCTTACCCTGCTGCCTCTGTGGCAGGGGTGAGGGGACAAGGACAGATGTTCCTGGCTGGCAGCAGGGAGGCAGTCTGGGCTGCTGGGCACTGCAGACAGTTATTTAGAGGTCAGTTGTGTACTGATAATGAAATATTGATAAGCTGCACATCGAGGTAACAGAGGCTGCGTGTCCTGGCACTTGCTGTGCTGGGGTGAGTCGGGAAGGTCCCAGGGTGGGTCATTGCTGGGGTCTTACGCTGCTCTGCAAAGAGATGGTTTGACTCTGTGCTGGCTGTGTCAGGGACCCTGCAAAGGGATGGTTTGACTCTGTGCTGGCTGTGTCAGGGACCCTGCAAAGGGATGGTTTGACTCTGTGCTGGCTGTGTCAGGGGCCTTGCTGGTCCTGCAGGGATATGAGGTAGATGGTGCTGGCGCAGCTGTGGCAGGAGCTGTGCACGGTCTGCACCCACACACCCTGGCTGTGCTCTGGATCTTGGCTGGAACAGGGTGATGCCACATCTACCTGTGCAATGCTGCTAACTTCAGCACCTTGCTTCTCCTCTGCGAGGAATGGTAGCCATAAACCGTCTGTATAAGGAGAGATTTGTAAGGTTTACATTTATTAAAGTTTGTAAAGCACTCTTTGCTGCTGCAAACAGATGCTGGTGCTGGTACATGAGATTATTTTACTTCTGCATCACTTGGGAGAGCTGCTGTGATTTGCTGTTTCCCTGGCTCCTGGGGAATCTGCAAAGACTCTTGGCTGCTTTGCAGTCCCAAATGAGATTTTTCTGCATCCTTAATGCATTGAATTTACTGTAATGTAAAGAACATCATGACATCCAGGTGGTTTCATATCAGATTTCATATGAATAGCATTATGGCCAAGCTCAACTTCTAATAAGAAACTGCAACCCACTGCTCTTGCCTCTGTCATTGTTTGGGGTTTTATTGTTTTTGTAATGAAGAGAAATAGTTTGATACAAATATATACTGAATGTGATCACCAGCAGGAAAAATTTTGCTCTGTATTTCAAGTTTTGTTTGAGATGGAGTTTTTTGGTTTGAACATGGATGAATTCAGGTTTTTGTTCCTGAATAGGGTCCAAAGGGGAAGGAAGAGAAGCCTGAGGTCTGACTGACTGTAGACCCAGGACAAAATGTTTGCAGCTGGGCTGGAGTGGTGTTTGCAACTGCAGCAAGCAAAGGATGGGCATTGCTGCTGCTCACAGTGGCTGCCAATGCCTTGTGTACAGAGAACAGACTCAGGTCAGGATATTCATCGTCCCTAAGGACTGATTTCCACCCGCTGGTTGTTTCTGGAAAACTTCCCTCACCTTTGTTACCTGCAATGATCACACAGAGTTTGTAAAACACTTGTTTATTTCATTTTATAGATAGGAAAATAACATTAAATGTTGAACAGGATTGTGTCACGTGTAGAGGGAATGACGTTAAAACAGAAACCACGGTGGTTTACAAAAAGGAAAAGAAGTCATAAGCAGGGCTGAGCCAGTATCTACCAAGACAATTTGAGAGAAGGCAGTGGGAGGAGAAGCCCTGCTTAGCATATGACTAATGGCTTGGCCAAATTGCTCTGAATTGCTGGGCATGTGACTGAGAGCAGAATAAAGCCCAGATATAATCTGCTCAATTTGGGCCAGAAAGGTTGCAGGATGTTTTCTTCCAAATGAAGCTTTCATCTCTGATTTGTTTTTCCTTCTTTTTTTCTTTTTTCTTTTTTAGTGCAGCAGCTTTGATGTTGGATTGTGAGCCGAGCAGTGCTGAGCAGAGCTGCCCTTGCAGGGTGGTCTGGAGACCCCTCCCCACCAGGCTGGCAAGGAGAAACTTGCTTTTTTATATTTATTTAGCTTTTGCAGAATCTGCATTTTCTATAGAAATGAGCTGAAATCTTCTGATGTAATTTTGTGCTTGGCTATTGATTAAGCCCCTCCTGCTCCTCAGCAGGAGCTTGTTGTCCAAACGCTCCTTTTATTTTCTCCTTGTTGATGATAATGGTGGAAATGTAATCTGTGCCCTTACCAGAAAAGAGAGATCTCTTCTTTATCTAGTCATTAATTTCAGACACAGCTCTCTTGTCTAGCTGTGCCCTTCCTCTACCAGCTGCTGGTGGGTGCCCAGGATGGGCACTGCAGGAGGGCATGGAGCTTACGTAGCAACTGAGTGATATTTTGGATTTTTTTGTTACTAATAAGAGCATTTTTGAGCTGACTGAAATGGGTGTTAATATTGAAAGAGATGCTGTGATGCTGATCTAAGTGTGCAGGCAGGTTGTATAGATCCCTGCTCTGCTGTTCTAGAGATAAATTAGTCTTGGATGAAATTATGATTTAAAGCCTAAGTGGGGAATATGGAAATTTTTAATATATAATTTATAATAAACATGTCATCATAATAATATATCCCATTTTGACATTTCCAAAACAAAGGGTTTCTCTAGCTCCAAAAGTATGATTTGAGAGGAACCTTAATTGGTATATAGATTTTTCTTTTAAATGAGAGGAACTAAAGGAGACAATCTGACTGCAAACCACATTTTTGTTTGTTCTTTGACAGGTGAGAAATCTGGCACATTATCATGATGAATTTTTTTTTTTTTCCTACTCTTCTTGGTTTTCCTGCCTGAAAACCTCTGTTTGCCACAGGTCCACTTGGTCCCTGTTTCTTGAATGTCCTGGGAAAATGCTGCTGCAAGAGAAAGGATGGGGAAGGACAGAAAAAGAAAGGGCTCATCCTTTTCTGGGATACAATAGCAGAGCTGAGAGGTCCCTGGGACTTAATAGTGCTGCATTGAAACTATGTCAAATTAATTTTCTGCCTGTTAGTACAATGACAACCTCTGGCAATGGCATTGACTTGAAAGGCAATAAACAAAGAAATTGCATATTCTATTGCCAGTGTATTAATTTCATCATTTGAATCATGAACTCATTTTCTGCCGTTGCCCTGGGTAGTCTGTGTGTGTGTGTGCAGGTACCAGGCGCTTGGGAAGGTCTGTTCCTTGTCCCTGCAGAGGAGGGAAGAGAACAGAGTGATTTCCCTGTTGGTGTGTTGGTTGGTGACTCTTCTTGGCCCCTCAGTAGCACAGAAGATGTGCAGTTCACCTCAACAGGGTCCCACATCCATGAGGGAAGGAGGTGTCTGCATTCATGCTGCTCCTGCTTATTGTACAAAACCTTTATCCGAGGTTTCTGTCCTTAAACTCCTGACCATTCTGTGACTTTTATTGAAAGTTGTTGGTTGAAAATGTCCTTTTCAGAGAGATAATCGTGTCCAGGTGCAGGGCTGTTTTTGCAGTATTATTCCACTGAATACATCAAAGGGACTGGAGATGGTTTTCAGGCTGAAATTTAAAAGTGCCAGAATTAGAATCAAGGTTAAAATGTATTCCTTGTAGCACAAGTTTAGTTTTGCTGGAGAGTCAATTTCCTTCAGGTTTAATCCAGGTCATTAGTACAATGAGAAGTCTGAATTTATTCATAAATTTTGTGTCTGGAAGCAGAAATTGCTACAAGGTTCTTCACACAGACGTGCAGCATGTGCTGAATACCTGGGCAGACATGTCACAGAGGTTAACTGACTTATTGCAGTAGGATAAATAACTAACTTTCTGTAAGGCCCTGGAAAACTGTGGCTCAGGATCGTAGCTGGGTTGTGGACAAGGTGACTATATTTTGGTGCAAATGAATCAATCTTTCCATGTTTCATGACTACTTCACTGATGCACAGCTGCTTCTGTATTGGGGAGGAATGCTACTTTTTTATCCTGAACAAATTTATGCTTTAAAAATATCTATAAACCAGATTCAAACAGTGAATCTCCGTTGAAGTTAACAGAGAATGGAGAGATGCTGCTCTTTAAGGAGTAATGAAGAAATTGTAATTCCACAAGCAACTGGCTCAGTCCTACCCATTTAACTCCTAAACTGATTATTTTGTCTGTTCTTAGGGAAAGACTTTTCACATGACTAAACAATTTGGATAGAGAGACACTGAAATGGGGCGTGGAATAAAATGTTCCTTCTTTCATGGTCAAGAAGCCAGGTAACAATTTCAAGTGCTCCTGAACCCAATACTCTTCCAAGTTACATCTAGAACTGATGATTAAGCTGCCTTTAACTTTTTAATCTTGACCTGATATTGAGAAGTCTTTAAAAAGATGTTAAAGTAAAACAACGGACTTTCTAATCAATCACACAAAATTATAATGTATTGGAAACTTATTATTAATAATGGACTATTATTCTTTATGTATCACGTCTTTCTATCTAATCTATCTATATTACTTACTTTTAAAAGGAAGTGGGTGATAAATTACTCCGTTAAAACAGAATGAAGAGACTTAAGCTCTTCAATGGGGAAAATTACAAAGGGGATTTTTACAGTGACTTCGTGGCTTTGCCAAGCGCATCACACGCTGTTGGATTCCTGGGGGCTGAGAAGGACGTCCTGCTCCCACCAAGGGATTGGCATGAATGTGAAGCCTGAGCTGTGGTGCAGAGCTGGGCCTTATGAAGGCCACCTCTGCAGGTGCAGTGTGTGCATTCAGTTTCGCTTTTCAACCTGGTGGTGATGAAATAGATCAAAAAGCCTTTTGGTTTGGGCTCCTGCCAGCTTCCATTGTGTCACTGGTGCCTTCAGCAAGACTGTGAGTTATGGAGACTTCTCTGCTTGACCCAGTGTATTTGCTAATAAAAGGAAACGAAAGCAACAGCCCTTGCCTCAAGCTCTCCTGTGGCAGTGGAGAAAATCTGTAGGAGAATTGGAGTGAAGAACAGTGTCAGGACATTTGCATTCCTGTTTCTGCTTTGTAATTTGCCCATCTCCATCTCATTTGCTATCACTTTGGGGCAAGTTTTGTAAAACTGACGGAAACAGTCTGCTCCTGTGTGGTTTGTTGCTGTGGACACCCTTTCCCTGACAGGTGTGGATTTATTACACTGTTTCCTTGATGCACTTATTTCCTCCCCTCCAGCATGCCGTGCGAGTCTCTCCTCATGGTCCCTTGGGTGCATGTCAGGCCCGGGGAGACAAAAGTAGAGAGATGAGCACATATGTACTTGCATCCATAATGGGTAGAGGAAAAGTCTGAAAAATAGGAGTTCGCTATTTTCCTGCAGGCAAATAAAGACCCTGTGGGGCTCAGGGAGAATGCTACCTCTCAGATTTCTGACCTCTCAGCTTCTTGACCCTCCAGCTTTTGAGACAGAAATGTTCTTGGCAGAGGGGCCAAGAAGAGTCACCAACTCAGGTGGGTGACCTGGACTGGGCAAACTGCTGAGGACATGAGCTGTGTGGGGCTGTTTGGGTTCTCCGGGCATCCAGTTTGAGTTCTCTGGGCTGGCAGAACCATGATGTTGGCACTGTTGTGTGCACGTGCAAGTTCATCCACGTTCTTCATTGCTGCAACCCCTTGCTATTAGAACGGCACCTAAAAGATTGGACTGGTGGCACGTGGCACGGGACATGTCCTGGTGTATTGCGTCTGACTGAGGTAAAGCTCACAGCCCTTACAGTGCTGTGCTTTGCATTGGTAGCTGGTGTTGATAACAGACCAGTGTTTTGGCTACTGCCAAGCAGCGCTGTCCCTCTGCCATTCCTTCCCCCACCAAAGGGGACAGGGCTGGGTGAGATCCTGGGAGGGGACACAAGCAGGCCGGCTGACCCAAATCAGCCAGAGGGATATTCCATACCATATGACGTCAGCTCAGATATAAAAGCTGAGGAAGAGAGGAGGAAGGGGGGGCATTCATGGAGTCTTCACTGTGTGCCTCCCGGAAGAACCATTACGCGTGCTGAGGCCCTGCTTCCCAGGAAGGGTCCGAACATCGCTGCTGATGGGAAGTAGAGATTGATTGTTTTTTCCCTCTTTAGCTCTTGTGCGCGCAGACTTTTGCTTGCTTCTTCCTCTTTGCTGTAATAAACTGCCTTATCTCACCCTTCTAGTTGTTTTTCCCTCCATATTATTCTCTCCCCTGCCCCAGTGGGAAAGGGAGGGATAGAGCGACTGAGTGGGTACCTGGCACCTAGCCAGGGTCAGCCCACAACACCTGGTGCATTGGGAGGTGCAGGAGAGCTGTCAGGTGCAGAAAGAGAATTTGGAAACTCAGATGAGCAGGGAGAGAAAATCAAACAAATGAGCAGAATGGGATTCATCTATTTGAATGTTTTAGCTGTGCAGTGCACATAAAAGGGAAAAATCAATTTACTGAAATCATAAATAAATAACCGATAAAGGAATACATTCTTCTCGAATTGAAAACAAAAAAGGAAATGGTAAATAAATGATTGTCTGAATGGGTAAAAGTGTAAAAAGCAGCAGTAGCAGAGTTGGAGGGCTAAAGGCACTACATTTTCATATGCAACAAAATACAAAATCAGCATAAATTGTGGATAAAGGCCTACTAGTAAGAGGTCTTTGTTTACTGATGCTTTAAACAGCTCATTTTTTCTCTTCATTTTGATTTAAAATAATGTAAAATGGTGGGGAGGGGTTCTCTGGGAAAGAAGCACAGTGTGCAGCCTAATCTTCCACCCCACAGACTTTACCAGCGTTATCATAAAAATGCTGGAGGTTTCTTGGTTTTGAACTCATTTTTCTGAAATTCTTGACAAATGAGCCCAAGTGCATTAATAATGGAACTGGAGTGATTTTCATGTCTGTGGGGAAACAGGCAGTCTATTTGAATTTTGTGTTTTCGTTGTCTTTGACGGCCTTGGTAACGCCCCACTGGCAATAACAAAGCCTTCGCCTGGGGTTTGCTCTGGCTGGGTTGGGATTTCCCAGTGCACTGCTTCATCCCTCTTCCAGCTGGTTCCGTTTTAAACTTCAGCATTGATGGCTGTTGGCTTGTGGGGAGCAAGCTGGGAATAAAGGGCAGTGCAGGTGCTCTTTGTATGACCCTCTGCATGGCGATTTCCCATCTGCTTCCCAAATACAGTATCCCAGATTAATTCAGCTCTGTTAGTCACAACTGGCAGTAGTAAATCCATTGATTTTGGGATGTGTTAGTGAGTTTATCTACTGCCACAGTTGAGTAACAGTGTGATTCTTCAGCTGAGAATGGGATTGCCTTGAGGTAAGCTGGATCTCCCCAAGGATGCTGCAGCTGTGGGAGCTGGGAGTTCATACCATGAGTCCTCCTGGCACTTTCCAGTGCATATGTACTCATTTCATAGAAGAGTACTGTGGAACCCTAGAATGGTTTGGGTTGGAAGAGATCTTAAAGATCACCCAGTTCCAACCCCCCTGCAATCTGTGCCAAGGTTTGTGCAGCCTCAACATCATTGGATTTGATGCCTGGTCTTATAGATTAAAGCAAGATTTGTTATACAGAGTTGTCCTCCTGTGACAGCAGTGTGGTATGTAGAAGGGCTTGGGTCGTACCTGGACATTGTACCAATAAAGCTGCAATAGGGGAGATGAAACCCTTAATATGGATAAAGTTAACCTGCCACAGAGGTGGTTTATTCCATTTACTGTTATTGCTCACTGCAGTGTCTGAGTGAGGGCCCATTTGGAGATGTGGCAGAAAATAAACTCATTTTTCTTCTTTTGTCTCCAATTAAATGTGCTGTTGTATATCTTGTGGCTAAGTTAGATGTGGTTCCCACTGCAATGCTATTTTGTGGGGAAAAGAAAAAAAAATAGGAAAAGAAAGTGAGTTTGCTAGGGCAAAATTCTTGTTGAGTGGTGATTCTGAATGTTACCCTAACCTCTAATATCACAGTAATGCTGGTAGGAGCTATACTCAGAGAAGATTAAATGCTGCAGCTGTTCTGGGCTGAGCCTGTGCAGACAGCACGTAGCAGCCACCTTTCTTGCCTCTGAAGTGGAGGTCTCCAAAGCTGTCACCTTTGGCAGCAGCTCCAGTTTTAGTACTGCCAGCAGTATCTTGGTATTTGTAGGTAGTCATGGCCTAGTTCACTTTTTATTACTGATAGATGCATTTAATCTACTTTATTTACTTCATTCTTGTCTGATGCTGCTGCCTCATGAGATCATATGTGCCCATGCCTGACTCTAAAAGGTTCCTGAGCATGTGAGGTGTTGGAGTAAGGTGGTCCACAGACCTTCCTCAGCAAGACAAAAAGCTTTTTGCTGTTGTTTTCTTTTTCACCAGCACCTTTTGTCAGCATCTTTGCTCCATCCAGTGCCCCCCTATGTATCTTCTGAGGGGTTATGGTGCTCTCGGGGTGCTTCAGAGCAGGAAAATGAAAATAGCATTCACAGCTCTCAATGCATGCCAGGGCTGTTGGTGCTGTGCTCTGCTCTCCAAGTTGTGCTGCTGGATCCTTTTGAGGCTGGGTGACTGGAAAGCAGACACCCTGTCACCCACAGGGTATCTCTGAAATCTGCAGCAAAACCCCAACTCTTTCAGACTCCCCTTTTGCTGCCAGAAACACATAAAAGTGCTTCAAGGAAAGAAATGGTTCGTTGCAATAAAACATCAGACACTTGGTTTGGTTTAACTGCTTTTCTAGACTTAAAACACAAAGACATTTTTAATTTCTTGTGACCAAGTGTTGGCAGCTGTTGAAAGAGCATGCAGAAAACGTGAGTACCCCAGGGAAATGGTGTCAATTTAGGGGCAACTGTTGCGTCAGTTAATGTATCTCAAGCAAATGCTTTACATTTTTCTTTGCAAACTACCTAAAAAAGCGAAGTAGTGCTGGATGGAAGGTAACAGATTGAATCGTTTACAGTAACAAACACATTTTCTCTGAGACAGAAACTAAAACCTGTAAAATATATTAATAGATCCAAATAACATAATTAAGAGTTAGTGCACTATGATGTAGCTTTCCTTTGGACCACGTTTTCTGATCCAGTTAAGTACTTAATGACTTACCTAGTACAGAAGCTATAAGCATAAAACATTTATTTTGTATTTTGTTCTGCAAATGAAGGCAGAGGATATGGCCACGGGCCTGAAGATTGCAAGTGGTCAGAGGTGCTACTTGTTATTAGGGCAAAAACTCTTTCATTAAGTCCTCCTGATGATGTGGTTTCCAGTTAAATAGGACATCGTGCAAGAGTCGTAGACCACTTAGTGCTCCATCTTTATAACTGGACAGTTTGGCATCACTAGGATGTGACAGGCAGAGTCTATCCCTGGACAATGACACTGGGAATGAAGCTGTTTTGAATAGTTGTCTATAGGGAGTGATGAAAAATGTAGTCTAAAAAAAATGTGACTTTAAGGTCGGGTGAGTTCATTTCAACAGGAATCAGAGGTGTAACACCTTCTCTAAACCCACATAAAGTGCTATAGGGAAGCCTGCAGTTCTGCCTACTTTGCTAGGTAAAGCAGAATCTCTATTTCCTGTCTTGGCTTTTATAAATAACTGCTTGATGCAGTAGATTTTGCCCTCTAGAACAACAAATATCTTGCAGGACAGGTGGAATTTTAAGACCTTATTTTGCTGGTGCTGCATGTTTGAAACTTCTATTGAAATTAATGGCGATTGCAGTCCTGTAACCGTGTTAGGAGAGAACCCTGTGACCTTATAAATGCAGGCAATATTGTGAAGCAGCTACTGCCTTCAGGTGGGGAAGAGCAAACAAAACTGCACTTTATATTAGACATCACTCATTTGTCCTTTCTCTTCTTCTATTGCACTCCAGGTCCTGATCCTATTAGCCACTGTGTCCTTTTGTAATTTACCAAAGTAATGCTTGGCGCAGGGATCTGGGAGGTGATTTCCTGCAGTGCCTCCATCAGCATCACTCTTGTAACAGAGCCAGAGTCTGTGAACAGTCGAGCTGGGGCAAGTTCTTGCAGTTCCAGCTCATGCTAGAGTCTGGTTTATTTGCTGGCTCAGATATAAATCTGTTTTCATTGGCTTCTCTCTCTTTCTCCAGCCCTGCTGAGCAAAGGGATGTTATTTGAGGAAGCAGCATATGCTGGGAGTGGGCAGAGGGCAGGAAACTGGATAAATGGCCGTGTAATTAATCTCTGGTTCTTCCCAATTATTCTCCTCTTATCTGTTACTGTGGTTAATTGAGTTTTTGCCCAAATATGACCTCTCCTTCTAATTCCCACATGAATAATTTTCAGAATGACGGCATAACTTCATTCTCTACAGTTTCCAATGTGTGTTTAAGCTCAAAGATGTTAGATCAGAATGGTGAAAGATCAGTGTTTCCTGAAGGCATCCCATTAGTGGCTGCTCATTGGGATTGTATGGTTTTCAGAAACTCGGGGATTTCTTGACTTTTGCTATGTTATGTTTTTTTTTTTTCAATTCAATCGAGTACACGCTTATCAGAAGACAGTTACTCAGACTCTCAAGTCACCTACCTGGTCTTGAAAACATCTCTGTGGTTTTCTTCCAAATGCAGTTTTGTAGTGTGTTGAAATTTCCATAAGACTTAAACATTTGGTGTTCTGTGTTACTGTTGGCAGTGGAAAGTTTTGCATCACTGTAAATTTGGAGACTGTAGATTTGCAGATTTTCTCTTTTCCTGGGCCTACTCTTCCTTCCATTAACTTCTTTAAAATGCAATTGAATATTAGATATTCTTCCTCCTAAATGCATTTTAATCCAAATGTTAGAGCACAGTATACATATTCTGAAAAAAATAGAACTTTTTGGTTTACTTTAAAAAGATTTGAGCAACAAAAGTGCTTGAGTTCTACGTATTTTTTTCAGCAGGAGAAAAGCAGGTTTCCCTCCTCCCTTCCCACGCTACGGTCAGAGATTGAAATATTATCGTTTATGACTTAAACATTTTCATGAAGGACCTTTTGCTTATTATAACAAAAACTGTACTACAAAAGCTATGGAGAAGATTATCACACCCTGAACAGGCCTTCTGACTGAGGTCCTGGACTGCTTGCTGATGAAGATAAGAGAAAGTAACAACTCAGGGCTGGGGACGTTCACAAAGCACAACCAAACACCTTCGGGGTGGAGACCACAGCCGCAGGGCTCTCAGCTGCCAGGCCAGCACAGACCCTGCACCAAAGCGTGGAGGGGAGGAGAGGTTTTGGGTGCAAGGCCCATCCTCAGCTGTGCAGAGGAGCTGAGCTGAGGGGCTCCTTCACCAGGGAGAAGCTGCATCCACGTGAAGGACAGAGGGGTGCCATGGCCCATCAGAGGCCCCCCAAAAGGGGTCCCCAGACCCTGCACCAGAGCACTGTGGATGATGCAACGGATCCAAAATGTTGAGAGGGACAGTGTCAAACCTAGCACCCTTAGGGGAGGCACGTGAGCGTTCCCACTTGGCCTAAAATGTGTATTAATCCACTGAATTCTATATTCCTTGGCATGCTGGTGGTGGGGGACCCTCACCACCCAGCAGA
The DNA here is from genome assembly GCA_013397795.1 of Orthonyx spaldingii. Taxonomy (NCBI): domain Eukaryota; kingdom Metazoa; phylum Chordata; class Aves; order Passeriformes; family Orthonychidae; genus Orthonyx; species Orthonyx spaldingii. Next base: position 260,317 of record VZTJ01002463.1, on the reverse strand, counting down.
CCGGATGGAGGGGAGCAACGAGATGTCATTGGGACCCCCAGAAGGGTGATAGGCTTCCATCTAACCCCTGTCACTCTCTCCCTGTCCCCCCATGCACACTTCTTTTTCTATTTCTTTCTTTCTTTTTTTTCTCTTTCTCTTTGCTTCTTTTACTATTAAATAAAATATATCAATTTTTTGGCACTAACATCTAACCTCATTTGGTTTTAATCACATTTTTTGGGTATGTTTTGAACCTTCAAAGTTCTTTCCATTTTATACACAGAGACAGCTCTCTTAGCTCTTCTGGGTTGAAACTGGATCATAACACCTACCCATAGAGAAATCAAAGGCAGTATGGTGTAAGCTGACCTTGCCCAGCCAACACAGAAAACTGGATTAGATTTCTCTTCCCAGAGTCTTTCCAGCTCAGCCTTCATCACAGGCAATATTTCTGGAAAACAAAAGAGTCAACATGTTTATAGTTGGAGTTCAAAACACCTGAAAAAAGGCAACTCAGAAATTCTGATTTGTTTCCCTCCACGTGCGCCTTCAATCACCATGTGTCAAAGATGGTGTTGCTGGAGCAGCTCTCCTCTTCCCAGCCTGAGAAGGGATGTTGAATCTCACTGTAGCACTAATTACTGAAAATGTCTTGGTGTCCTTTATCTGAATCTTCAAAGGGTGAAACTATTATTATAGCAAAATATCATATCCCATGAAATATTGCAATTGAGTGTGCAAGACCATGGATCAGGAAGATTGCCTGAATTAACTCGACTTGGTGATGAATGAGAAGGGTAATAACTTCTCAGAAGAGCCATAGGAGGCAGGCAGCAGCTTGATTAGCAGTGATATATCATGGGTAAGGATCATGGGAAACGTAGATCCAGAAAAAAAAGACAAAATTTTACTCCTTTGTGAGGCTGTGCTCTGGGGAAGTACCTGGCAGGGGAGGTAGGGGACATGGAACTCCCAGTGCCAGGCATCCACGAGAGCTGCTTGCTCACCCTCCTCTGCCACAGCTGGGCAGAGGAGAGGAGAAAAAAAAATTAATGAAAGGTTCATGAGTTGAGATAAGGACTGGGAGAAAACACTCCAAAGGCCAAACAGGCTCAACTTAAAGGTACAAAGTGAATTTATTACTAACAAAATCAGAGGAGGATAATGAGAGGTAAAATAAGCCCTTAAAAACATCTTTCATTCCCCAGCGACTCCCTCCTTCCCACTGTCAGTGCAGGGGACAGGGCATGGAGGTTTTGGTCAGTTCATCACCTGAGGTTTTCTTCCACTGCTCAGGCAGAGGAGTCCTTCCCCTGTGAGACCGCGGGGTCCCTCCAAAGGGAGACAGTCCTCTGTGAACTTCTCCAGCGTGGCTCCAATTTCATGAGCAGCAGTTGTGCCAAAATTGCTGCAATGTGAGTCCCTCCCATGGGCACACAGTCCTCCCAAAACTGCTCTGGCGTAGGTCACTCTTCCACGGGCTGCAGTCCTCCAGGGACAGGCTGCTCCAGCCTGGGAGCTGAGGGCCCCTCTCTCTGCCAGATCTTCCCCTGGATCACAGCCCCCTCCAGGCATCCACCTGCTCTGGCGTGGGCACCTCCCCCAGGGGCTGAGGGTGGATCTCTGCATCCCCGTGGACCCCATGGGCTGCAGGGGCACAGCTGCTTCACCATGGTCCTCACCAGGGCCTGCAGAGCAATCTCAGCTCCAGTGCCTGGAGCACCTCCTGCCCCTCCTTCTCCACTGACCTTGGTGTCTCCATTGTTGTTTCCCTGACATGTTCTCACCTCCTCCTCTTCTCCAGATAGAAAAATACTGTGCCCTCCTTTGTTTTGATTTTCTTCTTAAATGTGTTATCACAGAGGTGTTACCAGCCTCTATAAATGGCCCAGCCTTGGCCAGCAGCATGTCCATCTTTAGAGCCATCAGGGATTGGCTCTGCTGGACATGGTGGAAGCTTCCAGCAGCTTCCCACAGAAGCCACCTCAGTGGCTTCTCACAGAAGCCCCACCAGTACCACAAACTAGGCTCTGCAAAACCAAGATACATGGAAAGCAAGTAAAGCATTTGCTGGATGCCACGGTCAGACGCATGTGGCTCTAGGAACAACCTGTCCCCTGTAAAGGAAGACCTGGAGAATGGGAAGAGCCTCCTGTTCTCTGTAGAACATGGTAAAACTACATCCTGGGGATAATTTATTATGACGTACAAGGCAGTGATAACCCCTCTAAAAAAGAATTCTTGGCTTTCCTCTCCCTTACCCAAAGGTAGATCCATGACTCCATGGAAGTCCGTGAAGTTTATTTTGATTTACTGAGTTTAAATGAAAGGATTATGCCAAAGGGTCCAGAGTCTTTAAGCTGCTATACTTTGTTTAAACCAGTGAGGCAGCATCACATTATACCAGCTAAGGACATGGCCTTGATGTATTTTGTTTCTGGGATGCAAATACAAAATCTCATAATGGGGACAGGTATTTTGAGATCTTTCTCCATCTCCTGCTTTAAGTTGTATTTCTCTCCTAATTACTTAGTTCTAAATAGTCCAGGAAGGAAATTCAGCTTTTGCTTGCTGGGTTTGGATTTATTTATGATAATTTCTATTCGTGACAAGGTTTCAAACAGCTGGGATTCTGTAAACACTGTAACATGGATTAACTTTCATAATCTGATAGCAGTATTTAATATTATTTGTTAGTTCATTGTTTTCTTCTGTTATTCTTTAAAATACAGTTTATCTTGCTTTATTTTATTTTTAAATTTAGTAAAATCTCGAGATTGTTGGAGCTAGTTTTTTGTATTATACTGCCACATATGCTTGATTAAAATCCACTGAAGTTGGCAGGAAGCTTTTGACAGATATTGGATGTCTCAGTGGCACATTGGCTGCTCCCCGTGATGCCCAGGGGGTGCTGAGCACAGGTGTCCAGCCAGGTGGACCACACCAACCCCTGCTCTGTGGGGGTCTGGGGATGTCAAACTTGCCAACTGCAGTCAAAACCATAACATTGTCCTGTCTTTCTTCAGTGTGCGTTAGTGGTGTTTTCATTTTACTTTGGGATATTTCTTCCAGAAAGTGGGAATAACCCTGGGGTGGCAAGGGAGAGGGTATGAGACCTGCAGTGTCTCTGATCCCAAGGGGTTTGAGGGGTGGGCACCCCAAGACCCCTCTGAGTTAGGAGGAGCCTCCCAGGCTCTGTGGTCTGTGCCTATGACTTTCCTGGTCTTCCTGCCTCACCTCAAGCTGAGCACATCCTGAAGCACTCCTGCGTGTTGTGTGCTGCAGGTTCACTGCCACTGTTCGGGGCTGACTTTTCCCAATTGCATCTCTGGACTAGGAAAAATCCCATGGCTCTTTAATAGCCAAAACCTAAAAAGCAGGGGAGGGAATAAAGCAAGTCTCTTGATAAAGTGCTTGTAAGTACAGGCAACCTGCAGTGTAAAGTCAACGGGTCCCTCCAGCACTGAAAGCACAAGAATTTCCTGTGGCGGGGTGAGAGCTCTGCTGCTTAAATGTTGCGCTGGTTCAGTGCTTCCCCCCATGTGCATCTCCAGCAGATGCATCTTGAACAGCTTCTGGTCAGGCAGGAGGTTACAAACTCTCATTTGCTGCTTTCTTTGTCTCAATGCATTAAACACATCTCCAACACAAGATTATCCTGAAACAGACAATTTAGCTTTCTTCTATGACAACAGAAATGCCAGATTAATACAAACCCTAGTTCTTCCTTACATAAAATCTTGTAATATGGAAAGCCGCTGTACTACCACAATTTTTATGAAAGTAGCCTGTCAGATTGTCTGTAATGTGTGTGGGATTTGGGGTTTGTCAGGTTTTGCTCGTGAAGCACTTGGAGGACCACCTGGTGTATGTAAACGCTTTTCAAGATCACTTCAAGTCCTTGGGAATGAAGCTGCTGGAGAATAGCCTGGTCTAAAGGGATCAGCTTTGAAGAGCTGTGTGGCTGTAAGGTGGGGGCTGTGCGAAGTCTTCCCAAGGATGGATATAGGGAGAAGCTGGGTATGATGCACTGTGTCTCAGCACACCCTCCCTAGCAAGTTCTGTTATCTCAGTGCAGAAGCAGAAGTGTGACTTGTGTCATCCTCTAACAAGTGAAGCTGAAGGTCTGTGCTGAAGGGTTTAGTTTTCTGTAAGATACATTAGTGACTTATTCCATGTAAAGGTCCTTTCTAGACATGGACTTGAGCAAATACCTGAGGTGAACTGCCCCTATCATTCTGTTCCCTCACTGATCCTCCCCAATTAGATGCAGCTCTCACAACCCTCACCTGTTTAAAATCCTTGAGGATATGTGGGCTGGATGTGCTCAATATGAGATTTTTCTGTCCTGCCTCTGCTTGCACCACCAGAAGTCAATGCTGAGGGTGCAGTGTGCACTCAGTGGTCCTGGGTGTCTGGGTCCTCATGCAATGGAGTCACTAAAATCAGTAGAAATTCCTGTGGTCACGGTGGGCTGCTCGTGTTAGCTGTGGTAGCAGGTATTCCAGAAGGTGCAAGTCTGCTTTATCTCATTTGAGATCTATAAGTAGCCTGTGCAATTAAAAGACAGAAGATGAAACAGCTGTCAGCAGTGCAGAGCACCAGCCTTCTGCAAGGCACTTGGAGTTAAGAAAGTAAAGAAGCATCTGTCTAGGGTTTAACTTCCAAAATGAGATGAGCATTGGGAAGGTTATGCAAGAGGAAGCAGATACATAGCTGAGTGTGCGAGGACTAAAAACAGAAAAAGAAACAAAACTATTTCACCTATCACTTTGAGGATTTCAGACAGCCCTGGCAAAATACTGGATAATATTAAGGAACATGTTGCATTTAATAGGAGAACATTTGCTTTTCTACCATGTAAAAAGCTTTTTAGATCCAAAAGATTTCTTATGGTAGAAATGTAGCTTTGCCCTGATTAAGTTCTAATTTCTCAAGTTCTTACAAAATGCCGTGAAGTTAAAAATTCAGTGTTTTTAGAGATTATAATAATGAGGTTTAGATCCTTTTCCAGTTTATAGATAAAATGCCATATTAAATGTAAGCAGTATTATGTTTTGTTATGCATTTCTGGATAGTTCTTGCTTAAAGATAAAGTAGACTAAAAAGGAGTATTTTTGTAATGTAGATTTATGGCAGTGCAGAACAAAAGTGCTGCTTCTCAGTTGCAGGTATTTTTGGCATTCTATTAAAAGTGTCAAAATAAATGATTAAATTTAAATTACCCAGTAGCAGCTCTACTACCCCCATCCCAATATAATAAAGTAAATACTAAAAGTGTAAGAGACAAATCCAACAGCATCCTCCTGCTGTGTCATTAAATTTCTCCCAATTGCTGAGATATTTGCAAGTGTTTCTCCTTGTCTACAATATGGAGGAGGGAAAACAAGGATGCTTTTACTCTGAGAGCTGCAGCAGGAAAGGCTGTGAGTTGTCCTTCCACGGGAGAAGCAGGGAAGTCACCAGGTAAGGATTTCATTCCATTGTCCCCAAACCAGGCCTCTGCAGGGTCAAGGCAGAGACCCACATCCTGCATGCAGCTTGCTGGCTCCTGAACACAGTCCTCAGTGATTCCAAAGGAAAGGAGACCTGGAATGACTCTGGGTTATGCCTGCATTGAATTAGGATCTCTGTTGTGAATTATACACTTGGTTTTTACTCCTGTATGTGAGTGGAAGCTCTGGGCAGTGGGAGGGGATGTGGGGTGGCGGTGCCTGTCTCGGGGGGAAGCAAGCAGGGAGCCCATCACAGGGACATGCTCAAACTGAATGTTGTGCTCAAAGTGCTCCTTTGTGGGCAGAACTTGCCCAGTTGGAAACAGGGTTTTGGTATGATGTGCAGAGCCCAGATTTGAGGAGACCAGCCTGTGCTTTGTTCATGTTTTGTCTTTTGAGGAGAGCAGAAAAAGCACCAGGTAAAATGCAGAGAAAGCAAAAGAAAAATAATTTGAATTATAATCCAGTAGCATCATTTTAAGGTGACAACTTGTAAATTTTTTTTCTTTAATTTTGACTTCTTCACCACCATAATCCAAAAGCATTGGCAATATTGTTCGCTTAAACCAACACTGTGCTAAAGAGAAACTAATTCCTTGGTGACAGGTTGTGACACAGCTAAATCTGCAATGAGAATTGCCAGGTCCTTGCACTGGCAAATAGGCAGGGAAAGCAGAGGTGAGGCTGTCCTGCCTGACATTCTGCTGGGCAGCCCCATGGCTGGGGAGATCCATGTGGTCCAGGTGTGGCAGGGATCGTGATCTCCTTTGCATCTGAAACTTGACACTGCAGAAAAACCCATTGGTCTGGTTTCAATTACATGTGTGGAATGTAGAAGTGGATGATATTCTATGAAAATTCAATAAACCTTGAGAAAGGCAGCAGGGCTGATATCTGTAATTTAAAATAATGGATATCAAGAAATTGTTTCTCATTTATCTTTACTGCTGAGTTTCAGAAGCACCAAAGAGACTTCATTAGGCCTTTTTTTTTTAAAATAGCTTCATTTATCTCAATCAATAATGGGTTCTAGAGGTGGCTGACTATTATGTTTAATAATACACTGGATAAAAAATATCCCTGTCCTTTCACATTTTTTGACATATGTGGAAAGAATATATGAAATCTCTTCTCAGTGGGAGATAGAATTCGTTTGGTTTTTTTTAAAAAAACCACTTCATTATGCAAGATAAATGTGTTTTTTGTTACACAACAGGATCTGTAGGCAGAATATTTAAATCTTTGTTTTACACAGATCGAAGTTTCATTAAAAGAAATATTTTAAACCTGAGATTCCAATGTAATTACTGCTACCAAAAGAGGACTTGATTCAATCCTGTGAATGGCACTCCTGAAAAGCCTTTGCAGCAGGCACAGTGTAGCTTGGACCTTTGGACAGAAATTTTAGGGAAATCTGAAAATTGGAAGTAGCTGGTTTTATTCTCCCTGTGAGCTCCCTGTGTTTAAAGAGTAAGGGTCCAGTGTTATCCCCAGACTGTGTAACCTGAGATTTGGACCTGCTCAGCTCCCTGCAGTGCCATTCCCATTCCCCTCCCCTGGGCCCTGTGCTCTGCTCCAGAAAAAAAGTATTTCTTTGACAAACTTAGACTTGGGTTCTGCATTTTGGTGTCACAGAGTGGCCGAGTCTCTGTGGGTACAAACCTGCTCTGGCTTCTCCTGGGCTCTTTCAGCCTCTTGTTACGTCTGGACTTGATGAAAATTGAAATGAGTTTTGCAGCCTCTCCTCTCTGAGGTTTGGCACCACTTAGGAAGTGTTCCTGGGGGATTAAACTTGCATTTGATCTTAAGTGTCTTTCAAAAATTTGAAAAATTGTTGAGAAGTGATTTTTCACAGGGTACCAAAGGCAGGTTGTTTGTAGCATCTGACCAAAGGAACATCATGTTGGGGAACAAGGTGAGGTACAAACGAAGAGTTCATCTAATGCAAAGGAGTAAAGAAAAATTATGACCAGGAAATTAAGAAATCAGGAAAAAAAGTACTGCTGTGGGCTCACAGCCAATGCTGCCACCTCAAGTGCTGTTCCCTGGGCTTAGAAGAATTAAAGGGCCTGAGATTTAAATAATAAAAAAAGTGGATTCTAAGGAAAAGTAATGAACCTGATGCCAAACACAGGTAGCAAGACTGCAGTTCACATCTGTAACTCTGTGGGGATTCGAAGTGAACAGGTATTCTGGCTGAATCAGGTTTTCTTTTGTTAAATAAAATTCTAGCCTGCTCATGCATTGTCTGCTCCAAAGACCATCATACAAACAGGCTAAAACCCAAGAGTTTCTGTGAAAGGGGTTTCAAAAAGGTATTGTCCTTCAGAGTTTTTGAAAAGGAGATTTCACCTGGTGGATTTGAATACTGGCGTCTGCCAGACATTCCTCAGTTCATGAATAGGAGGAATCTGGTAATCTCCATTTATGCTCTGAACTTTGTTAGGCTTTGGCAGGGAAGAAAGGCTGGGTATGGATATGTAGAGCCAATAGGGAATGGCTTAGTGGTATAAGCTTGGTTTTGAAGTAACTCAGATGATGTGATAGTGACAGGGAAATAGTTAAGTTAGATAAATTGTAGGTGAAATGCAGAGGAGCTGTGCAATTACAAAGAGGGAAAAAATTAATTTTGTAAGAGAACTTTTGGAATAGCTTCCTGTGAAGGGCTGGGCTGGCAATTTCCATGCTCCAGAAGGAGGTTTTTTTCCTTTTGCTGCAATATCTGACATTAGGACCCCATGTTTGAACCCCATGAACATCAGTTTGTTAATTCAAACCTTGTGGATAATTTTTATGCAATTTTCTGGTTGAATGGCCGTGTTTCTAAAGGATAAATGATGGGGGAAAAGAATAATTTAAAAGTAGAAATGGAAAGAAGACCTTTGACTTCCATCAGCATACAGGGGAATAGGGAAATTTGATCTGTTCCTATATGGATGCAGTTGTCCCAGTTTTGTATCATCAGTGGAGGATGAAGTTGGGAGATATTAACACATCTCCATAGCTCAGGGTGATCTGGGTATGCCAAGGAGATCGTAGAAGTAGGAAGTAGATGAAGTAGGTGATTGACAGTGAGTTTGTGGCAGGTAATGCTGCTGATTCTGGTTAGGAGAAATACAAGTGTGGTGATGATTAAACATGCCAGATCAAAAACAGGTTTTAAAGAGTTGCCCATATGCTTTGAGGCTTCTTGCATCACATCCTTAAATACCAGCAAACCCAATTCAATGAGGGCAGAGAGATTTAATCTAATGCACAAATAAGATTAAATCAGACAGGAAATGTGTAAAAATGGAGACCTTTGGAGGTTTTAGTGTATCATCTGGTGCAAATATTAAGTCTGGCAGTTCATCTTTACATCAAGAGACCTCTGGCTAATTTAGGGATTTTGGCAAGCATTATTCTGCAACACCAGAAGCAGGGAGGAAGCAGTCGATGGGATGGCTGTTAATGAGTTAACTGAAGTGCAGAATCGAGGCAGATGTGCTGCTTTGAGAGGTCCCATCAAACATTAGCTCAGTTAACATGCAATGATTAAGTTCTCCAGATAAGTGCAATAGATCAGACCTCTCTCATTATTCACACCAGCAGTTTACCTGGAATGGATCAGACACGATCTTGGTTTGGAAGTTACAGCTTATTGATTCAAATACAATATTTCTTATAAGTTGTTCTGTTCTTAACGTAAATAAATAATAAGTCCGTGGGAATCTGTTTTAAAGAGATCTAAGCTGCAGTGTTTTCTATCAGAGTTTATTTTCTTTCAACTCACTCCTAAGAAAAATCGCATTGCTTTTGGTTATGTGTTTTTTTTCATGGTCTTATTGCAGCTCGAACATGGCTGTGCATTGACAGTGTTTGCAGCAGGCTCTGTGGAGTGTCATTCACAACTAGAGGTTTTCCCAGCATAAATTGTGGAATTGTGTAATTTAACTTCATGGGTTTAAAACACATCTACTATTCTTATAGTGTGTTAAAAATGGACAACTGGTCTTCAGGTAAGTGGTTCAAAGGACTCTTGAAACACCACAAGTCAGGGCCAAGCTCTGCTTCCAGAGACAAAGCTTCCATTGATTCATTGAGAAGGCCAGGAAAAAATGATGTCATTAGTTTTAAAGGTAATGCATTTCTCTAGACATTTAAAAATAGACTCTGCATTCACGCTGGATTTCTCAGGCTTCTGGTCCTTTGAGATCCTATTCACTCTCTTTGCTGAGTGCTATTGAGAAATATCGTTTCCAAAGGTTACAGCTACTCCTGGGATCAATAATTCTGGCACAAGGAATAAGTAAATCTCAACTTTCCGACACATTGGAGTATAGGTTTCTGTGCACGAGCAGGATGTGACTGATCTCTGGGTTTGCTGAAGGTTGTGTGCTCGTACAAGGTTACTCTGGAGCTGGTGACATGGGGGTTTGCTTAATCACGAGCCCCCAGAAACAAGGGGGAGGCTCATTGTGGTGTTTGTGGGAAATAAGGGCTCTCAGCTGTGAGGACTGTGCACTTGAGCACATTGAGGCTGTTTGTCAGAAGGGCTGCCCAAGGGCTGCCCTTGGGCTCTGGGTAGGCAATTTCATAGGAAAAATGATGGAAGCAGGCAGATCAAAAATTTCCCATGGGCTGTTGGTCCATGGGTAAAGCTGGAGAGATGCCCTGCAAGTGGAGTGCTCTCAAGGGCAAAGTCATGAAACCAGGAAATGTGCAGTTATTTTCCCTCATGTTTACAGTGGAATTATGCTTTGAGCAGTGCATGAGCAAGAGACACTACATTAGCTACTGCCACCTCTAATAAACTGGTCATTAATCATCAATCATTGTCTATTTTCAGAACATGTTCACTGTGTACTTCGACATATATCTAGCTAATGCTTCTTGATACAGTTGTATGGGAGATCTAAACCTGTCACTTGATCTTGTAAAGTGTTTTTATGAAATGCATCTTTTCATGTTTCAGTGTTTTCAAGGTCTGGTCTGGAATTTTCCATAAAAATATCAAGCAAAACACTTTTTTAAAACTACACCTGCTGGACTGAATCAAACATCTGACAACATCCCAGGCCACCTCACCTAGTTCCTGTATGGATGTTGTGTTTCAAATGCTCTTCCACCTTCTTGGTGAGGAAACCCATCCCACAGTGCCTTGTAGCCCTACCAAAACTTGCACAATCACATCATACCAAGTTTGGCCCATTCTGGACTACTAGCCACAGAATATTTTTTTGGCTTTTACTCTTACTATCTACCCGTACATTCTGAAGACATAATCCAGGCATCTTATTAAGGCATTTTTAAAATTAGCTTTTTTAAAAATTTATCTATTTTAATCCTCTAAAAAAGATTGGGAAAGGTCCAAAATTCAGCATTTCTTTTATTTGAAATAGATGGCCCATTCCTCCCTGAGTGATCCCACACAGATCACCTTTTCCCTCTGAAGGATGCTCAGGGCCTACAATTTCTCCTACACTACCATGGGTGGCAAAATATTACACTGAGTTCCCCCTATGCTTGATCTTGCTTAAGTCTTCTGATGAACTTATATTATTATGGCTCATTCTACCTAATTTATATAAAAAATATTATTCCTTTTGAATGATATTTATGATTTTGAAAATGAAATTCAGAGGAGAGCAGTCACAACTCTCCAGCTCCCCACTCCAGTGCTGTGTCTCAGAGAGGTTTGAGGCGCAGGAACAGACAATCTATTCCAAGCAAAGAGGGTGTATTTTAAGACCTGTTGTAACTCATCTGTGGCTCTGGCAGAATATCCATCTCTGCTGAGCTTTTTTTCTCTATCTGCATTACTAATGGGAGTTCATCTAAAATAATAGGCTTGAAAGCTCTCTAATATGACTCCTGCTGGTATATAAAGTTTCTCTTTTTTCCCCATAGGACTTTTGCTTGTTGGTTTTCTTTGAGATTGTTCTAATATATTTGAATTATTTCCTCCTCTTAATTTCATAAGATTCCTTATATGTGAATAAATTTTAATACTAAGGCTGCAGCCATTCATACCATCTGTAAATCCCAAGGAAGCTCAAGAGAAAAGAGGAGCTGTTCTCTGATGAAAGATTCCACTTCACTTAATTTTCTTCTTGTTATGTTTGTGTCATGTCCAGTGGGGCTGATTTCAGCTGTCTATGCATCATCCTGTAGTTAGAATAGAAGAGATTTTTAATACTTCTATTGCTAAGAGATTTTTGGGGCACTTACTAGTACAGAAGAAAGCTAACCTGGAGCATAGTTACTGGAGTCTGGACCTTCTTTCCACTCATGTTGGTGTGAAATTTGTCTTGGCTTCAGAAGGCTTTAGAGGCAAAATTTAAACCGATCTTCTTGCTGCAGAGGATTTTCTTTGGGGGATCTATTCTTGAGCAGTTCTTATACTTGCAGTCTAAAGGACTGGTGGTGCATGACCCCATTCTGCTAATTAACCAATAATCAAAGCATGGCTTTATGGTATTGTTAAAATAACACCTGCAGGATGCTCTAAGGATGGAGGGATTGATGCTCCTCATGGCAAGAAGGTCTATGGACAAAGCAATGTGGACTTATTTCTGCCACCAGCAGCCCGGGAATTTCAGGGGAGAAAGTAACAATAATTTCTGTTGCTGATTTATCTGTGGCTTTCCTGGTTTGGAACACTTTCCAGTGGTTCTATATAGACAATATAATGTATTGATGATGCAAACTTGGCTTAAACAGGTAAGACATTTCAGAGATGGTTAAAAATGGCCTTTGAATCAGAGACATCTTTGCTTTCCAAAATTTGGAGAATGCTGCGACTTTCATTTGCAACTTGATCTGTTTATCAAATATTCCTCTTTTCTGGCACTCAGCTACGTAATTTTCCTTAAGATATGAGGTTTAGCTACATTATAGGTTGTTTAATTTTGGATCTACAGATAGATGACCACAATTCATCAAAGGGCTTCATGATTGCTCCTAAATGTTTTGTTGTGTTTGAAAGGAGGCATGTACCTGTTTGAGTTATTTAGACACTTTTGAAAAGTTTCTTTTGTCCAGTAATTGAAATAACTCTGATTTGATAACCCATGATGTTTGTTTCAAGAAACACCTGGGCAATCCTGGCTCCCAAGAATCACAGTCTGCAGTGGGAGGGAGCCACATTCAGTGAGGTCCATTGAACTCTTCTAGAACTAAAAGGAAAGGAGAAGAAAAGCGTGGGAAAGAGCACTAAAACATAAAAATGCTAACTTTATCAGTACAGAAGTTCCTAACAGTACTGCTTCGATATGGGAGTGGGACAAAGAGAAAACAAAAAAACGGAGTAGATTGCAGGCTGGTTGCTACTTTTTGGAATCAGGTGGGATTAGTCACTATCCTCCATATGTTCTCCTCCAGATGTTTGTTCAAGTCTTATTGGGCCATCAAATAATTATATTTTCATATTTCACCTCAGGCTTCCTGGGAATGCATGTTTCTCCATCCCCTAAAGGTCGCAATCTCCACAGCTCAGTAGGGCTGATTTTGTTACACAGATTCCTACTCCATTAACACAGTCCATAGGTTATTTCTAATCCACAGAACTGATTTATTTAATCCTTGTAGATGCCATTTGTTACACATTATTCTCAGCATTTATTCACAGCACAAACAGATGGTCAACAAAACCAATTAACCTTTCCCAAGCTCCCTTTCAGGCTTTCCACAGTTTTTTTGAGTCTATGGACAAATGAACAAAAAACTATCAGGAGACTTCATGCCAGAGTGTGATGAATAGGAAGGCAGACTGGCACATGTGCTGTGCTTAAATAAACCTCGTCCTCCCCTAGGCTGGAGTGCTGGAGGGAGGACTATTGCTGACAGGACAGGTGGAAGAAATGATACGCCAAAGGGTGAAGTGACCCAAGTCTGTCTGTCTTGTTAAATGGTGTGGAGGATAGGGAGAGTCGACAGCTTAACCTCATTGCTCTTTCCTCTGTTTTTGGTTTGTTTGGTTTGTTGGGTTTTTTTAAAATAAGATTTTTGAGATGTGAGGTGTTGGGGTGGCCCAGCCTGTGGCTGTGGTCACTGAGAGTGAGGGTCAATCGGCCACTCCTGCCTTCTCCATGTGGTTAAATGAGGAAACTAGATGGTCAAATTATTCCCCTCAGAACAGTGAGTCTGAGGGGGATGGGGAAGGCAGGCAGTGAAAGTTTCCCGCCACTCAGGGTTGTCAATCAGGTTCCATCTCCTCCCCCGTCCCCTCACAGTTGTTTTAATATTCATAAGTTACCCGAAGGTTCTGTTACCAGGTTCTGTTGATTGGTTAAGTTAATGTATTCCACCACTCTGTTGCTCCATTGGATGTTCCCCGGTTACGTATTGTGCCTCCATTGGTTTATTCCCTTGTTCCTCCCCTTGGACTGCCCCTTTTCTCGCCCCTTTTAAACCGCTGCTCGCCGGCAGGTTCTGGCTCTTTGTAGCACCCCCCTTCAGTGCAATAAACTGGAGTTGCTGCTACTTTGAGTCCTCCCACTCCTTCACCGCCGCGCTGTTACTTTGTTACCATCGACACTGCCAGCTCCCTCGGATGAGCTGCACCTGCTTGTGCTGCTGCTGCTAACGAGACCAGAATCTGCTCAGCCCGACGGCTGCAGAGGTCTCGGCTGAGAGCCAAGCGTAGAAGGTCGCACTCAAGCCACCGGGCAGCTTGAGATCGGGCAGTGCCCCGGCAGCGACAGTGAGGAATGTATATTTTGAAGTGAAATGACAAGTTTTGTTAAAAACGGTGTTCTTAATCACCAAAGCCTTCACTAAGTGCCTTGAGAAGATAAAAAAATAATAAATCTGTTTTATTAGCAATAAATGTAATATATGAGTAATTAGAAATTGCATCCTGCCCTTCACTGATAAACTGGAAGACAGACCACATAAATTTAAAACCGTATTCATTGCTAACTTTTATGACAAAACTCTAAATAAGTATTGAGATGGATCCTATCTCAGTCTGTTTATCTGTGTCATAAAACCACAACCTCATTTGTGTTGTACAAAACATCCCTTGATTGTTTCATGGCTAATTAGTTTATTACCAGAGCACGTGGTTTGTTGGATGGACACATCTCTGTTGTTCTTTTGTCAAATCCTGAAGAAATGGCCTGAAAGGCCTTGGCAGGGTATGTTAGGGCTGCATCAGGACTCAGAGGGGGATTTGGTTCCACGGGGTTCTCTAATCCTCTCTAGCAGATATTACCTTATGTAGGGAGGGACAATTTTTTTTTTTTTTTTTGGTCCATAAAAGCTATGTCTGTTTGTGTAATGACCACAGTGTTGTTTCTTACGTGCCTAATCACGGAACCATAGAATGGTCTGGTTTGGAAGGGACCTTAAAAGTCATCTCATTCAAACCTCCCTGCCATGAGTCCACTATCCCAGGTTTCTCCAGGCTGCATCCAACCCAGCCTTGAACTTTTCTGGGATGGGGTAGTCACAGCTTCTCTGGGCAACCTGTGCCACGGCTTACCACCTTCATAGGGAAGAATTTCTTCCTAACATCTAGTATAACCCTCTTTCCGTCAGTTTGAAGCCACTCCCCCTTGTCCTGTCACTCCAGGCCCTTGGCCAATCCATCTCTCCATCTTTATTGGAGCCCCTCCAGGTACTGGAAGGCTGCATCCTGCACAGATTCTGTGTGTAGTAAGCAGGGCTAGGACTTATCAAACCTAGAAATAAACCTCACTGAGACTATAACTCTCCTGGTTGTAGTGAAAGCAACATTGTCTGTCCTAGTTGGAATAACATCCCATACCAACCCCTCATCATTGAATAGCTGGAACCTCTTGGAAAAGTTTACTTAGGGTCTGAGGTGATGACTCTGTCAGCAATAGCCCTGTGCTTCTCTATATAGACACACTTGGCATTTTTTTTTGTCATTTTCTTAGGTTGTCAGGGTTATTGGAGCTCAGAAATGTAAATCTGAAGGTGTTTCTTTTTATTTACATCAAATGGTCCAAAATGAGTGACTTACCTGACTCTGGGTATTTTCTGAAAAGAATACAGACTTTGCTATTGATCCAGTCCTCTGGTCACTCAGATTGTGCCCGGGCAGCAGTGGAGGGACTGTGGAATCTAATAACTCCTTTAGGTTAATCCTCATCTCAGGTTAGTCCTGAGCCAAGATCAGGGGCCTGGGGCTGTCCCTGCTCTGCATTACAGCAGGCACTGAAGTTCAGCCTCCTGTGGGAGGTGGGAAATTGCATTTAATAATCCTAAAGATTCTTTCCCCTTTGTTTCTTCCTGTGATAAAAATGCTGGATCTGCACGTGGACAGCTGATACATATATTCCCTTTTCTGTCCAGCCACTTGCTTTGATGCCTGTGTGTGGTGGTGCTCCATGGCTTGGGCTCTGCCTGCAGCAGGTTGGTGCCAGGAGGGTGGACCCCCCTCTGCTGAAATGCAAAGAATAATAATTCAAATGAAAGCTCCACATCTTGGGTCCCTCTCTAGTTGTGGCAGGAAAGAAGCAAAGATTACAGCAGAAGTGACTGTATTCTGCAAATATGAGTCTGATCTCTTCTGTTTTACAGATTTCACTCTTAAGAAGAAAAAAAAAAGGATAAAAAATAACAAATCCTAGATTTTCAAGTGGAATCAGGGCTGTCATGTCAGGCTGGATCTTAGCATCACTGTGTGGAAAGAATCTCTACAACAGAAGCAAATGTTTGAGGACTTTGTATACTGCATCTTTGTTACAAGTGAGGGGAGAACTTAGACAAGTTCTTTCCTTTGCTCAGGTCTCTGGCAGTAGGCAGCAGCTTTATTGAGGTGGCCAGCACCCCAAAACCCACTGTCCCTTGCAAGTCCTTAGTAATGACCCATCAGGTCTATTGCAACATGAATTATGTACTGAATAGACACAAGGAAAACAGACATAAGGCTTTAAACAGACTACTTATTACACAGGATAACACAAAAGAACTACTAGTAGATAAAAATACAGATACAGTACCGATAATAAAGGTACCTATGTTAGAGCTAGCAAAGAAATAGTATAGATTAGGAGCCAATGTCACTTACCAACAAATGATAGTGGTATGCAGAAGTCTCCCAATTTCTCTCAATCCCCAGGGAAGTATCTTGATGCCAACATCTCAGCATTGAGGAGAACTCTCCACACACTCAGAAAGTGTGCAAGAGATTTCTGATTTTATTGAAATCATAGTGGTCTTTCATAGTTTGTAAAAGTGCTTGTGTCTGTAGTCACTAATGTTGGCTTATCCTCTCCCACCATTCAAGGCAGGATGTTTATTGCTGGCTGAGGGTGTTTTCAGCCAATTCATCACAAGACAAACCATTGTGGCCTGTCTTGGCCATATGGGATGAAGAGAGAAGCTTCTGCTGTATCAGGGGATGCAAGGTCCTGTCACAACCTTTGAACTCTGTAATGCTGAGCACATGTCCTGGGTTGGCAGCTTCTCCCAGCAGGGCTGAAGCCAGCCACAGAAGCTTTACTGCAGACCCCCATGCCCCTGAGAAGGCACTTTCCTTTCCTGGGTGTTTCAAAAATTGGCAGTTTCTGAAGAGAGGGTTATTACAATTTTAATATCCTTCTCTGCTTATATGTGCAGGCAGTCCCATAGTTTTTCACAAATATGGAAATTATTGTGTGAGAATGAATTCTTAAAATTCCATTATCATACATAGTAAAAACGGATGAAGAAATCCTACCTAGGGCAGCAGTGGCTGATGATACCTATAAAATAAGCTGTAAACTCCTGGAGCCCTTGTGACCAGAGGGGCACAGCAGGTTTCAAGTCTCCATCCTCATCTTCCGAAAGTGTGGGAACGCTGTGTGAGTACATCAGGAGAGGTGGTGGCCTCACCTCCATCTGCCCATCACTCTCACTGCAGCCCCCCAGCTGCTGCAGCCCCAGGACTGAGGCTGAGCTCAGGTTGTGCCTCGTGCCCTTATGCCAGGTGTGGCTGGGGATCTGTAGTTATGTCACAGTAATTGGAGGGTAACTGGATCATAAAAACAGGAGAGATGATGGTGGTCTAATGGGTGTCTGAGTAGGGTGTTTCTCTGGTCTTATATATTATATCCTATGAGACATTATTTTATGAGATATTATTGTATTGTATTCTATTCTATTTATTATATTATTATGAGCTCATGAGCATTTACATGAAAGACTTGTAAGCAGTAGAAATGCTGGTTTGAGTTACACTTGATATTGTTAAGGTTTTGCATATAAAAGCCTCAGGTATGGCAGTTTTTTACCTATTTATTTTTTTATTATTTTATTTTTGACAATCATTGAGCTGGCCTGGCACTGTGATACCCTAGTTCAAGTACTTCACATGAAATTCCCATGTTTTATGAGGGTAGAGGGGAAAAAACTTGCCTATGTGCCTGCTTTGTAAAACAGGAATCACCCTTCCTCTCCTTCAAATAAAGGGCATTTATGACTGATAATATATGTCATTCCCCACACCTTAAAATCAGAGGCTTAAGTGTAATTTTGAACTTGACATTCTCTGATTAAAATTTAAAATTTAATAGAGCTCTGTATGTGTCCAGCTATAGGGAAAGCAGTATCCAACTTCCAGCTGGTTGCTCCATCTGTTAAAACCTCTCTGTGTGCCTACGGGGCTGTTTAGGAGCTAACAGGGAAATTGGTGAGGTGGGGTGTTTCGGAGGAGGTCCCTGCTGGGAGATTTTTTCATCCTTCTTTTGGGGGGATGCCGCTCTTTGACTGAAGCATCTCATGGACATCATCCTCCTAGGGGTCAACAACATCATGACAAGGCTGCGAGTGAGAGCAGGAAAAGCTCTCAATGAGCCGCTGCTTTGACAGAAACTCTTTAAGGCAAATTTATTTCGAATTTTCTTTAATGCCTGGTCTATCTCTGGTTCAGAGAAAGCTGAGTGGCAGTAATGTTTATTTGCTGTCCCTTTGCTGGTTTCTCTCCTTTTTTTTAATTGTTATTTGTGTGGTAAATGCCACAGTTCAGGCAGCTGCAAAGCAACAGTCTCGTTCAAAGTGTCAAGGATATTTTCAAGGCCTCTTTAATAAAATCAAATAAGTGGTGAATATTTATCTTTTAACTCCCATTTAAATTGTATGTCAGAGCATAATGGAAGCTGACTAGGATGTTGTCTGGTGGAGAAGAACTTCTTGGGATGATTTATGTCTTAATTTATGACTTCTCTGAGTCTCTAAGTTGGGTTTTAGAATCTGTGGATTTTAGAATCTGTGTATTTTGAATTAGACAAAGAGTTACATTTGTGGTTCATCCACACGTGAAAAGATGATATTTGTTGCAAATAGATATTATCTGGCTTGGTGTTTCATCTGCATGGATGGGAAAAAACTCCCAGTTTTCTGACTGGAAGCTACTTTTTATCACCTTTGTGACACAGGCAAAGGCTTCGTAAGTCAGGACTTTTGGGGGAGTTTGTGTAAGATAAAAATGGTGTCGTCGTGAGCAGCTTCATTACTGAGTTGAATTTATCTTCTTTTCCTTTTAGAAGATCTTTGCAGAATATATACTGTAAAAGTACTTGAAAGCTCCAGAGCACAAAGACAACCTGCCATCACCTTCTTCTGTCTCCCGCAGGAAAACCCCATGCAACCCTAAAAAAGACCAAAAAACTCCACAAAATGCCCTTCTGTCCTCTGTTTCCTGCTAAGGTCTGGTTGTCCCCATCCTCAGCAGCCATATAACCTGAGCAATGCTTGCAGAGCTAGAAAATAATGTGCCAATACTGGAAAAGCTCTGTAAGTAGAAAAAAAAAATAAATCTCTAAGTAACCCCAAGTTTAGCCTCAGACAGTAAATTTCTTAATTCCCTTCATGAATAGTTTCTTGTAGGAGTTAATTACATTTTTAAAGCAATGATTGATTATCCTGATGTGGTTGAAACCACTGCAATTAAATGTGAGGGCCTAGAGAACAGTAAGAGCAGTATTAATATTCAAAATACGCAAAGAAGTATTTTTTCCAGCTCATTCCTGGAGTATTTCCACACCTACTCATGCTTAGCTCCTTTCCTTTTACAGCTAGGAAAGTTGGTAATTACAAGTTCACTTCACCAACGCAGCCACGGTTTATATGGTGTTGTGAAATATTTCACCATTGATATATTTCTGCTTGCATGTTGTGTTTTAGATTAAATCTGAACAGCACAAATCAATTATTTTAGTGGCTTTAAAGCAAACTGCCCTTTCTCTAAAGTTTTGCCCACTTGGATTTGTGGGTTTGTAGCCATTGATTGTTGAGGAAAAAAGTATTTCAGGAAATAACTCATTAAATTGAGAGTTAGGTGTCTTGGTTCTCCCTGTTCCAAAGCAGGGACTTACCAAATCTTTGGTAGCTTTAAAGAAAATTCTCCTGTACATTCCTCCTGATTCATAACTGAAGGAGACGTGAAATCTTTTTTAAAGTTTGAAACCAGCTCATCTTTTGGCACAAGGGATCTATTCATAAGCAAACATTGTTTTTAGCATTAAAGTTGAGCTAGTATAAATTGTCACAGTTCCACTGAGCTCCATCAGTCTATTCCAGTTGGGAATAAAGCTGACATGTCTGGCAAAATCCTGCATAAGGCTCCATTAATGCACCTGAGTGTGAGGTAAAATCCAGCAGTGTGACCACAAGCTCTTCTATTTTTATCTGTTGAAAGATTTGTTAATTGTTCTGCCTAATTGGACCTTGTAGAGTCTGGAAAAGTAGTCTAATTTCCTGCTTCATGTGGTTTTTTTCTTTTGCTGTCAAAAACTCCCCAAACATCCATTAGTTTCATTTGCTATATAGGCAATAAATTAATTTCCTATTGTTTTCCTGTCATTGTGCTTGCTGCAGATTTAATTAACAGCAAGTAATCTCTATATTATTGCTGCCTGTTACTTTTGTCTTTATTTATTTATTTACTATTTTATGTATTCAGTATTATTAATAGCAGTATTTTCATCATATAGGATCCAAGCACCAAATCCATTGTTGGGTCCTCAAATGACCTTTGGTAGTGGTAGACCTTCACCTCTGCCTCTGGGTCCCTTGGGAAAAGGCTGTAAATCCAGGATGGAGATGCTGCAGTGGAGTCAGCAGTCACTGCACCCCGTGAGCTGGGACTCCAGCAGAGCCTGTGTTGGTGAACTGCTGCTCCCACATGCACGGCCTCCCAAGGAAACTACACACCTGCCAGCATGATTTATGGTTTTCTATTGCTGAGCTCCCAGTCAGATAATCTTTCAGCGTCCACTTTTCTGCAGTACTGTGTAAGATAAAATTAGAATTCAGTTAGAGCCATCAGTTTGGGAAATGACTTGTTTTTGGAAATGACTTCTTTTTGGGAAGTGGACAGTAAGGGTGTGGAGGGGTGGCAACCCTTGGTGAGCAGCATGTGGAGCCTCAGTAGGTGTGGGCATATTTAATGAATAAACAAATCATTTATGTAAGAGCTGGTTTTGGCACAACTCAGTTTCTCCAGGCTGGCAGCTGGGAGTTATTCCAGGTCTCCTCCTGATCAGGTTCAGTGACTCTGAAGGTTGTTGTAGCTACTTCTCACCTTCTTGGCTGTTACAAGGTGGAATTAAACCATGTTTACAAAACCAAAAGCATCATTTTTTGCACCTTGAAGCTGCTGTTCTCAGTGTGTGGTTGCAACAGCTCATCCCCTCAGTGTGCTGGTACCTCCCAGTGTCCTGCAACATCTCCTATGCAGGATTCTACAGTGCCTGATGCCAGCAGGGAAGGAAGCAAGGGAGGATGTATTTACTAGAGAGAGACAGGTACTCATTGCTGTTGCCTTTTATTTGTGATAGAGGTGCAGAACATCCACCAGCACCAGGAGCCAGTTGATGGCTCCTCTGAAATGAAGCATTGAAGTTTTCCTGGTGGAAACTTTCTCAGCATGTCATGTGGTAAAACTTCATCTTATCTGTTTTCCCTCACACTTTGGTTTCTGAGCTTTTATTATAACAGCACACTGACTCTTCTGAATATTTGATTAATGAAAATTGGACTTTTGCATGGGTTCACAGTGCAATATTTCATATTTGGTATTAGGTGCTGTAGTGAGCCCAGCAATTCTGCAGAGATAGAGATTATGCAGCACAATGATAAAGTATAAAAGGTGATGTGAAGTTCGCAAGGGAGGAAGGAAAAATAAAAAGGAAACCATAGATAAAGGTGTCTGAGTTTTACAGCTTCTTGATACAGCAGCTGCATTACAATTCTGATGTACAAGTGCAGCAGAAGCACTGAAACGCCAGATTGAATGAGGCAAACTTGCCTTTAGGACAAACCTCCAATTTATTGACATTTGTATAAGCATGTGGTGATCTACAGATAACACTCCCCTGGAGAGCTCTCTGGCATTATTGTAACAGGAGAGCAGAAATTTCCAGATCCAGGCAGCAGAAGCTGGAATGGATGGGTATCCATTGGTTATCCTTCTCCCTCCTTAGAAAGCAAGAAATGCCTGACTCAGATAAAATAAGTGTATAAATCACTGCAAATGTGTATATTTATGGTGCTAATTTATAATGTTGGATTTATTTCCTGCCTGGTGAGAGAGAGTCTTTTTCTGATGCCCTCAGTGGCTGCTGCTTCCCAGTTTATATCACTTGTTGTCATTTTTTATATCACTTGAAAGGCTGTGTATGAAAGTGGAATTTGTACCAAGATGTTACAGTATAGTTAAAAATAACTTTGGTGGTTGTCCAGGTTTCCTCCTGAAGGAACAGAGGGCTTTCTCTCAGAGGACTGGTTAATTGGGACTCTGTCGCAAGGTGTAAGTCTATTTCAAAATCTAAAATGCGTAAAGGACTCGGCAAGGCAGAAGATGAAACAGTATAAAACGCAATCCTAAATTTTGAACCTGCGCCCAGTTTGAAAACTGGGTTCTCCCTGGGAAGATAAATAATATTCCCTTAAGAAATGTGTTTTCCTTTTTGATATGATGAATTGTGATCAAAACTCCTCCAATTTGCTCACCTTTGTGAGAATTTTGTAGCTTTATGTGGAGCATAATGAGGAACAGTTGTGCTGGTGCAAGCACTGGTGGGCATGGAACAAGGTTGGAGGTTGGGGTTGGAGGAAAGTCATCCAACCTGCAGTGCTTGTGCTGCAATTTTTAGACAATTGTGAGTGAGCTGTGATATTTTTTCTTCTTTTTTTAAATACATCTGGATGAGTTAACATCCAATACCTGAATTATGTTCAGACCTTGTTCTTTGAGATAATATTCCTGAGGCCAGCAAGACAGCGCAACTACCAAGGTATCAGGTTAAACCATTTTACCTTGAACCCCAAGTATGAATTATTCACAGTTGCCTCATTAGTATTCATCTGTATAACCTCACTTGTCACTCATCAAAGGTTATATTTTCCATCTATGCCCAATTCTTCCTTTCTATGTTTAGACCTCCCAAACCCTTGTATTTTATAATAAGTGTTGAATTACAGGGGCACAACTGATGGTGCCTCTTCCCCTCTCTAACTTCTGCTGGTACTGGAGCTTTTAACTTTTATTCCTAAATGCCAAGTAAACCACAGCACAAGCTTTTATGGATAAGAAAACCTGTGAAGAACACGTAGAAGCCATTTGCTGGGAAGTGTTTTTTTTTTCCAAGGTTACACTTTGCAGCAGACTGAAATCAGACTGTGCAGACTTTGGTCTGGAGTGCTTTGGTCCCATTTGATCTGGAGAGACAAATAGTTTGGAGGAAGCAGTGAGGGACAGGTTGGTGGCGAGTGATTGAAACAGGAGGTGATCTGTGAAGGTGGAGACAGATGGAGTGTGCAGGTGTTCAGCTGCCGAGGGCTTGGCGGGGAGCTGGGAAACTTGAGACTCTTTTACTAAGAAGTTGCAAGAATTCAAGCACAGCAGATTTTTTAGGTTGTGTTTTTTCCTTCATGGTTTTGAAGCTGTGTTTCTATGTGTGCCTTATCAAATGCATGAGAGCCCCTTCTTGCAAATCAGGTGATAAAAAGGATGCTGCTGGGGTCAATGGGTGCTTCCCACAGCTCCAGCATGACTTTTCCTGGTGTTCGCAGTGATGGGTGTTGCCTGTCTGCCTTCTTTGTTCTTGTTTTGGGTGTTGTAGTTCTTTAAAAAACAAACAGCATTCAGGAAGGGGAGCTTCTGCCCAACAGTGCCCCAGGGACTTACCAAGGTCCCTGACGTGGTGGAGAAGGTGGCAGGAGAGAGATTCAGGGAGGAGAAGGGAGGTCCAGCATGATGCAGCCATCTGGCCAAGGGGAGCAGGAAGGAATCTCTGCAGGGAGGAGCAGTGGATTTTTGTAACATCCCATATCCTTGATCTTAACTCGAATACTCTCCCTAGGAACGGGCACAGGAATGGTGCCTGGACAGCTGAAATGGGCTTTCCTGGAAACCCTCATGGGTCTTTGGACCTATGAAAATTCCCCAGGAAAGAGAGAACTAAGGAAACCACGTTCAGACTCCTATCTACTCATCTGCTTTTGCTTCCCCTGTGACTTTTGAACCTGTTTCAAGTAAATCCTGGCAGTGAACTAAAGGGCTTAAAATTCCCAGGAAAATTTGTCAGAAGAAATTGTGAGCTGGAACAGGGATACCTAACAAACACCAGAAAATCCATACACAGCAGTGGCACAGGAAAGCAGCCATTGTAAACTTTTGTTTCTCCTAGTACATATTTTGCCTCTGGCACCAGGACAGTGGTGCAGATGTTTTGCCCAGCAGTCATGCCTTCAGCACAGCTGGGACTATGTTCTTATAGGTGGAAAGCATTGTTAAGCCAGGTTGGGCCATGCTCTGTCATTGCAGAGGCACTCATGGGTGGTGGGAAGGTTTTGGCAACTGCAGGCACCAGGGGAAAACCCTTTGTTCTCATACAGCCAAAATGATAGAGTGAGAAAACTGGTGTTCATCATTCCCAAATTTCCTTCAGAACTACTCAGTTTCATTCTGAATCTAGATTGAATGCAAGTAGTGCATCCAAGTTAATTACAAAATTAAAACATTTTAGGAAATAATGAATTTACACATGATAAGTAGAAATTGTTTAAAGGTCACTGGGTAAGGACTGTTTAAAAATCTATTAAAGATCTTGCATCCACAAGATTATGTGATCAAATTGTTTGCTCATTCGGCAGCGAGCTTCTCTGAGTTACTCAGATTTATTCTTGGGTAAAAGGAGGTGGAAGGGGCCTTTTCAATTACTTATTTTAACATTTCATTTCACCTTTAAGGTAATGTGGAAGCTGATGATCTAACCTCGATTGCTATTGCAGTGCTGACAATGATGATTATGAATCTGTAACATCCAATAGAAAAATTCAATCTGCTCTACCACTGGCTGTGCTTTGTGTAATGTGGTTTTTGATTCAACATGTTTACATGTCTGAGTTCTGGTCTGAAGCAGAGCAGACCTATGAAGGGCTTCTCATGCTTTTTGCTGCCAGCTCTGCCTCTTCTCTAACCTGTGTCATTCCCACAGCCAGAGCAATTCCAGTCTCTGCTGTGCGAGTCCCATACCTGGTTGTATCCTCCATGTAGAGCTCATTCTTGTGTTCACTAGAACTGACAGCAAAGCTTTCACTGGTGGAATGAAGAGCTGGTGCTGGACTGGAGCAGGGACTTTGTCCTGTTTAACTTTAGGACTGACACCTCTGTAACAGGGAGCGAAGAGAATGAAGGGTTGGATTTAGGGTGCCTGAATGGCTGATTGTTGGGATTGACAGACTGCCCATGGAAGTTGTGGAATCATCATCTCCTGAAGTGTTCAACAAACACGTAGGTGTGGTTCTTAGGGACATGGCTTGGTGGTGGACCCGGCAGTGCCAGGTTAATGGTTGGACTCAGTGATCTTAGAAGTCCTTTCCAACTATAAGGATTCTGTGATTCTATGTGGAAGCTCTTAATGCTATTAGCACAGGGCAATTTCTGACAGCAAGCACCTCTGCAATATCCCCATTGCGACTGTTCTTTAGCTGCAATGCCTCCTCCTGGGCCATTCCACTCTGGCTTTCCCCTCCCTCCACAACAATACATCAGCGCAGCAGATGGAGAGGAGGGAGCAGGGACCAGCTGAAACCTGGCAATTGCTGTTCCCATTACCAGAACTTCGAACTCACGACATCCAAGTGACTTCCAATTTTTTCCAGAATCAGCTGCTATTATCTTTGCTTCTCTGGCTGAATGAACCAACACAATTTTATTAAATTAGCCATTTGTTATGTCTCTTGTACACCGTGGAAAGCAATTTTGGAGACTAATGACTGCAAGGCCCCTCACAATAGCAGTGTGAACTCTCCCTGCTGTAGACAGTCTTGCAGAGGACAATGTCATCAGCACTGGCATCAAGAGGGAAGAGACGACGGAGCAGTGGTGACACACAGCATCTTGCCCTCTTAGATAGAAAACACCTGAACCCAGGTCATGCATCAGCAGAAAGATGTCCCTTTATGTAAAATCAGACTCTGAAAGAAGTCATGCTATTTTTCCTCTATCTCACCGGCCGCTTTGGCAGGTCTAGTTGCTCTTTGGGAAAGAGGCTGTGGCTGTTGCAGCAGACAGATGCCTGACCTTCCAGTCTGTCCAATCCACATCCATTAGAAAGGCAAACTAGCCAGAGTTTGAGAATATTCCCCATCTCCTTCTATTATGATAGAAAGACAAAGACCTTGAAGAAGACAACAGAGACTGAAAATAGAAAAATATGGTTTTACAAAATGGAGAGAAGGATGGGATGCCATGTGGTGAAGTCAGGAAATGTCTTTCCTTGAGGAGGAGGGAGGAAAGTAAGTGCAGCTCTGGAGGAGACAGCAGCAGATAGCCAGCATTTGTGCTACTGGAGCCCCTTTGCTCTGCCATGGAGCCTCCCTCTTCCATGCTGCAGCAACCCCTGCTTTATTTTCCAGATCTTCAGAGCAAGGCTGGATGGTGCAAGAGGCAGGTGTCTACCAGCCCCTGCACTGTTATCCTCCTCCTGGCACACCGTGAGCTATCGTCCTTCTTCTGCAGCACCTGTGAATCAGCTTTATTATTCCCAGTCTCCAGAGAGGGTAGCTCTAAAAATGATGCCTTATCCTGGGTCCTGTCCCTGCAAGTAGGTGGAGTTACCAATGGCAGCTCTTCCAGAAGGTCACTGGGTTCCCCTTCTAGCACTGGGATATTTATGGGGCACCTCACAGCATTTCTGTCAGGATCCCTTCTCCTAATAAATGTTAGAGATTTTGAGCTTGGTGCACAAGAAAGATTATAAAGCCTGCACAGTAACTCTGCTTGTATTAATTCAATGGCTCTCTTGTGCAAAGCCTTTTTACTGCTACCAGTACCCAATAAACACAAAGCAAAACCAAAGCACGATATTTTGGAACAACTTGTGGGTGATGCATAATGCTGAGGAAGGCCTCACAGACAACATCAGCAGAATCACAGCAGATGTTCAGTCCTAGCAAATGATGGCCTTTTTCCTGTGAGCAGAGGCAGAGGATGCCTAGCAGTGCTCCAGGTTGGTCTGGTGAGCTGTTTCCAACAGAGGACAGTATTGCACAGTCACACTGGCTGCTTATGAGTTAGGATTCAGAATCCAAAGCCGTAACATTATCCAGTTTAAAAATCCTGGCCCAATTCCTCAAATCAACAATTGAGTTGTCCTGTTTTATAAATTCTTGCTGTGTAGTGTTTGATCCCAAACTTCCCCACGCTGTGCTGGGTTCTCTGGCAGCTCTGTCTGCTGCTGTTTCTTTGCCTGTTCTTATGGGTCCCAGCAAATCTCACTGGCTCACAAGGAGTAAGAACAAACTGAAAGGGAAGAGCATCAGTGGATGTAACACTGTCCAAATGGTGTGACTGTGCAGTTGTACTTACCTGTCTATACCTGACCATTCGAGTACTTTGCCTAATAAATTCTTTGCTGTTGAAAAGACTTTGAGCATCCTCTCTTTTTCTGGAGCATTTTGACTGGTCTCTTTAGTGAAATCTTGGGTGTGTCATAGGGAAGTGTGTTGCATCTTTGTCCAGGGAGGTGTACAGGAGAATTTCAGGGGACTTTTGCAATTCAAACACCCATTACAAGGCTATCGGTGATTGCCAATAGTTATATTTGTAAGGGAAGTGTCATCTCCAGTTCTTTCTTTCATAGAGTGAACTGAGAAGTTAATAAATTCACATGAAATTGCTAATTTAGAAGCTACATTGCATGTTTGTGACTCTGTGGTGTGAACAGCAGCCTCTGTTCCTACTACTGGGATCTCCCACCTCTTAAGAGCACACATAGTTCCTACTGCTGGAGGGTGCTCTTCTCTCTCAGAAAATGAAGTATTCTGAATTTTAACCACAAAGCAGTTTTTTTTCTTTCTGGGAAGAGGTTGTTGCAGCATCCATTCACCCTTAACCTGAAGGGATGGACACTTGTCTGTGCCATCAGCCACTGCCAAATACCCAGGGAGAAGCCAGCGACGCCTGCCATGGGATCAGATACTGTTTTCTCACCATATTGTATACCAGAGGTTTTACTTGGCTATAGTATCAGAAAAAGAGGGAAAATCTTGACAAATTGGACAAATAGATGCTGCCAACAAGCCCATAAGCAACAAAACCTTCTTTATTGCACTGTGAAACTGCATTTTATTGGTGAATTAATAGGAATAACCAAACTATTTTAGTGGCTGACTGGGAGCAGTATATTAGTAGCAGTATTAATAAGTGTGGAGTGACAGGAGACTTGTAAGAGGTGGAAAATGAGATACAGTATTTATCCCTAGTGCAAAATCTCTTTTATTATTAAAGACATCGGGTTAACTAGGGATAGATTTAATACTTCAACTCTATTTTTATTGGATAATTAGTAGTGAGCAATCCCAACCCTGGGACAAGAACAGACATCTGAAAATCAAGTAGAGTTGTGAAAGGAGGGGAAAGAAAAGGAAAATAGGTATTAGGTTTGGGTTTTTGCTTTCTGTCTTTTTACAGAGTCAGACACAATATAAAACTTTGCTGAAGCAGGTGGAGGGACACATGGGGGAATGAAGGACAGACCAGCTTCCTGCCTGTTCATGAGATAAACCCTTGCAGGAAGACCCTGGGTTTCCATTAAACACCTCCGTCCCCACCAGCTTGTGCACTGCCAGGTCTGATGCAAGGAAGAATAAATAAAATGCATCAGCTGTGTGATGGTAAAGGTCTGTCTTAGGTTTTGCTTTCCAGATAAAAGAAGGTAGCAAGAATAAAGAATGTAAGATGAGATTTCCAAAGAATGCAAATAAGACCCAAATGCTGGGAGTGGAATGTCAGGAGACATTGAGAGTTGAGGGAGGGCAGACAGGATGCCAGCATTTTGGAGGGTTGAAAATGTGTAAACCACCCTTTCTTAGGCTAATTGTGCAGAAAAAGGGCCTCGTACTGCAGTTTTCCTGGAAAATGGGGTGATTGTGCAGCAGCACCAGCATTTACTGACTATGGAGTCTGCTTATTTCCCCCTATTTTTTATTATCAGCAAAACCTTAATTACAGCTTACCTGCCACCTTCTGCCTACGTTTACAATGCAATAAATTTTCGGTCTCCCTATGCAATCTGCATCTCAAGCAGTGCTGGGCTCTGGAAATGGGCATTATTGATTCTTTGAAGAAATTATAACGGCATTTGTTCCAAGGAAAACGGGGATGGAGAGGTGTACATGTGCGCATGCCGGGTGTTAGAATGTCCCCTCTCTCCATCAGCACTCACTTGTCTGTGCTTTATTGAGCAAAACAACTCCAGGTTAGAAACCTGGTACAATTATTTTAAAGTGATTGATGAGAGTCATGAGGAGCAGGAAGAGGAACTTGGACTGAATTTGATTCCTTACTTTCCAAAACCAGCAGTTTTTGTTCCGTTTTCCCCCCCCTCTCTCAGTTGTAGGACTGTTAAAAACGGAATGCAGAAAAAGACAGTCATTTAATGATTTAAAAAGTGAGAAATTGATTTGCAGCGTTTAACTAATTTTTTCTGTTTGAGTATCAGGGGCAGATGTGACTGTGAACAGTAATTAAAGGTACAATCAATGGGTTCTTGGCTGTTGGGAAGTTAAAAATAGCTAGAAATGGAGTGAATGAATTATTTGAAAAATATTGCCTGTCAGATCACTGCTACCTTGAAAACATATACAACTCAATTCATTAGAAGAGTCTGGAAGTGAAAATTTGCTTCTTGTTTAAAGTTTGTGTTAATTTGTCATTAATATTCAATGACTTAATGAAGACCATAACTGCTGCAGCATCTGGCTGACCTCAGATAAGGCTCTGTGTGCTTTAGTGCACTCTACAGAGGTTTCCCAAATACTTTAATTTAATAAATGTTATGGCCATGTCCTCATGTGATGTAAACTACAGTGAGATCGGTGCACTCATCGTGATTAACATCCAGTCACTATTGTCAGGGATTTGAGAATGCTCAGCCCTGAGGTGTAACCCAGCAGGGGCAGTGATGAATGTGGGAGCTTTCTGTTGCTGCCCAGGGATGAAAGAGCTCAAATGCTATGAGCAGGAGGAAGACTGGGCTGTTCGGCTGACGGGTGACATGCGAGGCCTGTGACTTCACTGTTCTCACACGGTGATGAAGAGATCAGTCAGGAGGGTGATGAGAGTCCTTCCATCACTGAGTGCTGAAGGCAGAGCTGTAGTTTTCTCACAGCTCCTGCTCCTCCAAAGAATGAGCAGGACCCTGCATCCGGGTGGTGGGAGAGGTGTAAAGGTGCACCGATGTGTGCCTGTGTGCCAGGAATTGCATGACAGCTCCCAAGGGCTTGTCCTGAGCAAGAATAATGTCCCTGATCTTCTCTAGTGCCAACTATTGACTGTTGATAATGATGATTTATCTCTAGAGTTAAGCAGAAGGAATATTAAAAGATTGTATATAGTGGAGAAATAACCTGACTTCAAACATGCTGCATCTTATCCCCCTCCCTAATGAGGAGAGGAAGAGAACTTCCTTGATTCTGTATCTCCTGTGTTTGTGTCCTTCTGTAAGCTCTCCCAAAGCAACATCCTGCACCATTATCATGGAATGGTTTGAGTTGGAAGGGACCTCATGGAGCTTCCAGTTCCAACCTCCCTGCCCCGGGCAGGGACACCTTCCACTATCCCAGGTTGCTCCGAACCCCATCCAACCTGGCCTTGGACACTTCCAGGGATGGGGCAGCCACAGCTTCTCTGGGCAACCTGTGCCAGGGCCTCACCACCCTCACAGGGGAGAGTAAAAGTAAAATGAATAAATAAATGAAAGTGGTATCATATAAGATAGCTTTTTATTTGTTTTTGTCCCATTCATGCTGTATCTTCTGCTTCAGTTCTGAACCTGGGAGATACTGTAAGGGTTACATTTCAGGATTTTTTTGAGGATTAAGTTTAAGAATTTTTCAGAATTCCCAGGTATTGTAGAAATAAGGCTGGATGTTTTGTTTTGTGTTTGGTTTGGTTTTTTTTTCTTCTTGTTTGTTGCTGCTAATATAAGATGTGATTCTTGGCTGTGGCACTAGATGGTGTTTAACCAAGCAGGAGTGGGAAGATAAACTGGAATTCCAAACAGAAAGTCGGTGGAGTTGAATAAAAAAGAATTATGGTTCAAGTGTTACCCAGGTGAATGAGCTATGCATTCTTGGCTCCAAAATCTGCTTGAAAAATTCAGGTTTCAGTGCCCCTTTTGTTTTGAAAATCAATGGCACTGACATGAAACCTGTACTTAAAAACAAAAAGAAAAAAGAGAGTTTAGATTCTAGCTCAGCCCCATCCTCAGCCCTTATATAATCAATAATAATACAGGAATAAATCTAACAACAAACCTTATGGATTCTGAGAAAATGAAAAATATCATGCCTGGTTCCCTTGAGGAATTTCAATTTATACTAACTCTTAAACAGGAGGAAGATGTTTCTCAAAATGAATTATACTGTCCTTGTCCTAAAGGTTCCCCTCAGTGTGCATGGTATATATGTGAGCATAAACCCTGCCGTAAACCAGTGCCGGGTGGAGTGCAATTCCACCAGCATCGTTCTCTGGGACAGGCTCTTGCTTTCCAGGTGAGATGGAAGTGGGATGCTGTGTCTTTATAGCAATAACAAGACATGTGAGGCAGCCAGGTGAGTAGATTTGGGGAAAAAACCCCCCGAAATAGTATCAAAGCCCCTCAAA
Organism: Orthonyx spaldingii; assembly: GCA_013397795.1. NCBI lineage: Eukaryota > Metazoa > Chordata > Aves > Passeriformes > Orthonychidae > Orthonyx > Orthonyx spaldingii. The sequence continues at coordinate 228,733 of VZTJ01002463.1, read as the reverse complement.
CTAACAAAAAAGCCTCACCACCACCACATAGCCAACCACACTGCC